>VZRZ01002005.1:658940-697522 GCA_013398175.1 Climacteris rufus
GGAGAAGGAGAAGGAGAAGGAGAAGGAGAAGGAGAAGGAGAAGGAGAAGGAGAAGGAGAAGGAGAAGGAGAAGGAGAAGGAGAGGGAGAGGGAGAGGGAGAGGGAGAGGGAGAAAGAAAGAGAAAGAAAGAAAGAAAGAAAGAAAGAAAGAAAGAAAGAAAGAAAGAAAGAAAGAAAGAGTGATACAGACATCTGTGTCACCATTCTTGGACAATAACATGCAGGGACTGCTTAGGGCGAATGCTGGTAATGCAGCTTTGGTACCCTAATAAAACTATCTAGCATTAATTTTCATTCTGCAATTAAAAAGTGCAGGGTTGTACTCATAATCCTTCAATGTTGTACTTACTTTTCACTGAAATTTGGAAGAAATATATTTATTGAAATCACTGGCAGCATTTCCAGAATTTACTTTCTTCATCACTGGTTTCCAAGAAGTAGCTAAATAGTTCAAGATATATAGCTAACAAAAATTTTAATTTTAATGGCTTGTGTCAGATTTTGGGGTGGGCACAGAAGTTCCTCTTTCCAAGTATTTATTCTGCAAACTACATTCATACTGCAAATTACTCCCTGACTTTTTGATTTTTTTCAAGATGGAAAATACATGTGGGTTTACATACTACATGAAAGGTAGAGAAAAGACTACAAGATTCATTGCTTTTTCCTCTTTTCTGCTATAGACATACTGAAGTTAGACTTCAGACACAGTCAAGGTGAGAACTTGTCTTACATTTTGCTCGACAGCCATTATCTTAAAGTATATTTAAAATCAATTGAAAGATACAAGGACATTTGTGCATTTTAATTATAAATAGACAAATCCATGTAGGCATATTTACTGATACGTATTTAAAACATAAAATTCCTGCCAGGTTTGGAAAGACCTTTGGTATAGTAGTAGACCATAAGCTGCCAAAATGAAAATGCTGAAGATGCAATGATCAGAGGTGTTCGGAGAGCAGCATCTTGTAAGAGTGGATTTTCAGACCACTCCGAGTAGAACACGCAACTGGGTGGAATTAGATTAAAATAAATGTGTACTTCGAAGTAATGATAGACTTTCCTGAATACCTTATTCCATTAAAGAAACTGCTATTAAGCACGGAGACTTACTAAATATTGCAGTGCTTATTAAACTTGTCAGCCCACACAAGCCTTCTTATCTCATACAGTCATCTGACGTTTTAAATACCCCTTGGACTGCCTACTCTCATGTTCTCCTGAACATTACTGATTTGTTTGGAGAGAATATTTAGTGTTTGATTAGCAGATGTATTAAAAAGTGGAATAGTGCTTTTATTGCCCTATGGGAAGGATGACTGTAATCAACTTGAGATTTAAAATTCTTCCAAAGACAGTATTAAGACATCAGATATTCAAATTACAGACTTTCTGTGTCTGTCACTGTGGAGAGATGGTTTATGTTATGAAGCAGTCCATAAAATAAGGTTTCCTGAAAGATTGTAAAATCTCTGTCTGTTATTAGAAGTTTGTTAAATTATCTAGAGGAAATTGTAAATATTAACCAAGAGCAAAATTTTTGCCCCAAGAAGGAGCATTCAGTTAGGGGTAATCAGCTTCATATTAGAGGAGCTACCTTAGCAAAAGACCTCATCTATCACAAATTTATATTCACAGCCTTTTCATACAGTTATGAAAAATAACAAAATACTAGAACACTTTGGCCAAGGAAATGATGTAATTTTTCATATGTACCATATATGGAATTATAGTACTGAGTGCTGTGTTCAAGATCTGTTCAAGCAGGAAGATTTCTGAGCCTGTCTCGTGCTCCTCACTGGTATCAGCACAGCATGTCACAGGCCTGTGGGGATGTTTGGAGCCCTGAGTAAACCACTTAAGGGGCCTAAAAAGTAACCAGAAATCCCCATTCTTCAAGGGAGAAGTTCTGAAAAGCTGTGGCAAGCTAATTATCACTTCAAGTTGGGTAAACCTAGTAAAGCCTGAGGAAAGGTTATATGGTTAGAGCAGCCTTCCCACACAGTTAAGAATAAAAACCATCTGTGTGTTCAGACAAAGCAAATAGGTCAACAAAGGCATGAGAAGCAGCTGGAGATGTATGTTTGGAGACTCAGTGAAAAGTGGAGGGAACAGGATGGAAGAGGAGCAAAGGAGAGGGTAGAGGGTAACAGCTTGTGTTCATGTGAACACAAGCTTCTTCATGCTCCCCACCATGTATTTTATCATTATTGAGCCTGTGGACAGCACTTGATTGTTCTCCCTCCTCCACTCTCATCCAAATTCAAAGTTCTTGATCAAAACTGTCCTGTCTTCTTTTTATCCTGCAGCTGAAACTTGTAATTTCCCTCTCTGACTCACTAGTATCACCAGCCCTCCAATGTCCTTTTCCATGCTCCTTCCCATCCTGTTAGATCATCCTGACTCTTAGCTGAATTAGACCACCTAATCTGCACAGACGGTGATGTACAGATGGGATGCTACAGCAAGTCCCAAGGCTGATAAACTCTCCAGCACATACGGCTGCTCACTTTCTTTGCAGCTGCAGTTCCCTTCTGCTGAACTAAAAGCCATACTCCCTACTCTCCTTCCCACCCTGCCCCTATGTCTTACTAGTGTGATGCCTTTATTCTGGCTCCTGTGGTCCTCTTCTCACCTCCCACTAATGGTGGTGCAGTAATCTTGAATGATCTTTGGCACATTCCCAGCCACTTACATTGCTCCCTGTATGTATGCATTTTCCATCTTCTCTTACCATCTTTGATCACACCCTTTTTAATTGGTGAATATCTTTAGCCCCGGGCTACATATGCATGCAAGATCCATGTGTTCGGTTTTTACTAGTTATCTGTTAGTCTGATCAGGATATCTCCCAGTCTTCAGCACATCATCTATGTCAGGCTGCAGAAACCTTGTGGCAGCTTTCAGTCTTTCATCATTTCTTTACTGGGCTGCAGGCAACTCTTTCATTACCCAGCTATTTATCAATCACAGTCTCAAGCTTTCTATTACTTTAGCTGCACAGTCAAAATAAACAAGCTTTATGGCTTTATGATTTTGGTGCCTGCATGACACCATGTTAGTCTTCAACTAAGGTGCTGGGAGACTCCTAGAAGCAGATCTGTTCCCTTCTCATTCAAACTTAGAAGTTAGTCTGGTCTCACTAAATCTAATTTTGTCTTCACTTTCTCAGATACAATTTTCAGATGTTATCACACCACTTTTAAAATAAGAGTTTTCTTTTTTCAAGCTGCAGCAACTGAGACATATAATAAATATGCACAGATAAAACAAAAAAATGCCTCTTTTGTTCTCTATTCTCTACCTGTCTATCTGTGTTGCAGCAAATAACAAATATGCATCTTCATTATTTCAGTCTGACCTTTTATCTTTCTGATCTAGCCACATCCTCATTTTGGGCTAAACAGTACTTAATATCAGAAAGAATATAAAAGAACTGAACTATAATAATACCCAATGATATTAGTAAGGTTTTTTAAAAAAAATGGAAGGCATTGCAGTAGCACTGGAGGATTTCCATCATAAACCATAGTGTGCCTGTGAAAACCAGTGGCCAGTCACTGCACAAACATCACCAAAAAAGCTAGTACCTACCTGCCTCCTCAAAATAGAATCTAATGATGGGATTCATCTTCTCTAACTTTACTCATTCTAAAAGCTAAGTCTCAGACTAACGTAAAAGAGAAACTAGCATCTCCAGAGAACAGTGCATTGTATTCTGCAAGAGATGTCTAAAAAGATGAATCAGCTCTGAGGTATGACGCTGGTCACTCTCTTTACCAAAGGCTAACAGATAACCAGAAGACTGTCCTGAATGGCACACTCAAGACCAAAGTTAAATAGATGAACAGTGTCTCAAGAGTCTGGGAATTTGACATCCTTAGTGTTCACTGGCTATTCTTTTTGTAATGTTCCATCTGTGAAATTTAGTGTTTACCATAACTCAGTATAAAGACAGAGTAATCCCAAAAATTATTTTCTTGTCGGAGGAACAAAGCAATAAAAATTTCAAACTACAGGAGCTCCTGGTAAACAATGCTTGTACTTAGTTTGTCCATCTCTTGAACAGTTTCATATTAACACGGCAGGCTGGAGAGGGACTGCAGGTCAGCAGGAGAGCACCTGAAGAGCAGCACAAAGGAATTCCCACCACTCCAGCCAGTTGCCTTCATCGGGGTCCCAACTTAAATGCCTCTATGCAAATTCATGTAGCATGGGGAATAAAAAAGAGGAGCTGGAGATGTGTACAGATTTGCAGGGCTATGATTGGTTTCTGTGCGATAGCTTCTATGACTGGAGTATTGGAATGAAAGGATACAGGCTTTTTAGGAAGGACAGGCAGAGGGGATGAGGACAGGGTGTCATCCTCTATGTCAATGATCAGATGGGGAGCCAGCTGAGAGCCTATGGGTCAGGGTTAAAGAAAGGATGCTGCAGGTGACATAGTGGGGGCGTGCTACAGGCCATCTGACCAGGAAGACTGAGCAGCTGAGACCCTCTTGTCAGAGACTGAAATAGTTCATACCTTAAACATTGTTATAGCAAAAAGAACTTCTTTCTGTATAAAGAAGCCATGACTACCACCCCTCCCTGGAGATACCTGACTGGAACTTTGGACTGTAAGCCAAAGTGGTGAGATTAGATAAAGGGAACGCTATTGTTCAATCATCTCAGGTCTGAGGAGAAGTAAACAAGAATGCATCCACAAGAAAGCCAAACCCAGCAGCTGTGGTGATCATCTCTGGCTGGGTTTGGGGTCTGGGAGGCAACAGCCCACAGCTGAGAGCAGGTTTGCACAGATTTCACCCCCAACTGAGGTGGGGGGAAGGAGGCTTCAAGTGTGGCGTAACCTCTAATCAGAGGCAATGAACACCCATCCTCCATGACTCAGTTGTGGAACCCCCAACCCCGAGAGAGCTATGGGACATCTATGTGAGAGGCAGTTGAGGGGGTGTCATAATCCACCAAGGACCCGCCGAAGTGCAACCCAGACTCATTCCTGAGGCCTGGCACAACAGGACTGCACTTGATGTAAAGTGATGCAACAGATCCAGGGGCTGCTGCAAGAGACAACGGCAAACCTGCCTCCCCCCTGGGGGAAGTGCCTGGATTTTCCTACCTGGCCTGAACATATATTAACCAATAGAATTCTATGCTTCACGGGGGACCCTCACCACTGAGAAGACCAGCTGGAGAATCAACGCTATGTCGTTGGGATCCACGGAGTGGTGATTTTTTCTTTCTCTGTCACTCTCTTTCTGTCCCCCCACCTCTTTTTCTATTCCTTTCTATTACCTTCTCTCTCTCTCTCCCATCTTTACTACCAAATAAAATCTATACTATTGACACTGGCATATGGTCTCGTTTGTGCCTTAATTTGGGCAGAGAAATGTCTAAATAGCCTTAATAAACCAAACCTTAACACCTCTATAGACAAATAGAACCAGACCATTCACAGGCCCTGGTCCTCACGGGGGACTTCAACCACCTCAATATTTTCTGAAGGGACACAAAGGAGCACAAGCAATCCAGGAGGTTCCTGAAATGTGTTGGTGATAGCTTCCTTCTCCAATTAATACAGGAGCCAACGAGGAGAGGTGTTATGCTAGACTTTCTTCCCTCATGCTATGCTGAAATTTTTTCTCACCAATAAGGAGTGGCTGGTGGGCAACAAGATCCTTAAGGGCAGCCTTGGCTGCATTGAACATGAAATGGTGGAGTTCAAGGCAGTGAGGAGGGCACACAGCAAGCTCACTCACCTGGACTTCTGAAGAGCAAACCTACACCTCTTCAGGGTCAAAGCCCTGAAGGGAAGAAGGGCCCAAGAAATACTCAAGGATCACCTCCTGTAAGGCCAGGAGTGATGCATCCCATTAAAGAGGAAGTCAGGTAAAAATGCCAGCAGATCTGTGTGGATGAAAAAGGAGCTCCTAGACAAACTCAATCAAAAAAAGGAAGCACAAAGAGGATGGAAGGAAGGACAAGGAGCCTGGGAAGTATTGTCCCAGAGATTGTCCGAGCATCCAGGGATCAGGTTAGGAAAGCTAAAACCCTGAGGCAATTAAATCTGGGGAGGTCAAGAGCAATAAGAAAAGCTTCTACAGGTACATCGGGGATAGAAGGAAGACTAGGGAAAATGTGTGCCCTCTCAGGAAGGAAACGAGAGACCTGGTTACTCAGAATATGGAAATGGCTGATGAACTCAAGGATTTTTTGCCTCAGTCTTCACCAGCAAGTGTTCCAGCCACAGCTCATGTCATAGAAGGCAAAGTCAGGGACCAGGAGAATGAAAAACCGTGCACTGTAGGAGAAGATCAGGTTCAAGAACATCTACAGAATCTGAAGGGGCACAAGTCCATGGGACCTGATGAGATGCATCCATAGGTCCTCAGGGAACTGGCAGGTAAAGTGGTTAAGCCACCATATATCACGTTTGAGAAGTTGTGGCAGTCTGGTGAAGTTCCCACTGACCAAAAAAGGGGAAACAGAGCTTCCATTTTACAAAAGGGAATAAAAGAAGACCCAGGGAACTACCGGCCAGTCACTCTCACCTTGATGCTCACCAAGATCATGGAGCAGATGCTCCTGGAAACCATGCTAAGGCATGTGGAAAATAAGGAGGCAATTTGTGACAGCCAACATAGCTTCATAAAGGGCAAAGAGTGCCTGATAAATCTGGTGGCCTTCTACAATGGGGTTACAGCATTGACATTTTACATTGCCCCACATGACATCCTTGTCTCTAAACTGGAGAGGCATGGATTTGACAGGTCAACCACTCAGTGGATTAAGGAATTGTCTGGATGGTCACATTCAAAACTTTGCAGTCAATGACTCAATGTCCACAAGGAGAGACCAGTGACAAATGGCATTTCTCAGGGTTTGGTACTGGAACTGGTATTGTTTGACATCTTTGTCACCAACATGGACAGGGGATTGAGGGAACGCTCAGCAAGTTTGCTGACAGCACCAAGCTGTGTGGTACAGTCAACACACTGGAGGGAAGGGATGCCAACCAGAGGGATCTGGACAGACTTGATAGGTGGGACTGTGTGAACCTCATGAGATGCAACAAAGCCAAATACAAGGTCCTGCACCTGGGACAGAGCAATTTCAAGCACAAATACAGGCTGGGAGAATGGATTGAGAGCAGACCTGAGGAGAAGGACCTGAGGGTGCCAGTTGATGAGAAGTTCAACACAACTTGGCAACTGTAGAATCATAGAATAGCTAAGGTAGGAAAAGATCTCTAACATCATCAAGTCAAACCATCAACCTAGCACTACAATCATGTTCACCATTTAACCATGTCCTCAAGTGTCATATCCACACGTGCCATACCCACACATTGCCATATCTGTGTGTGCTTACAGCCCAGAAAGCTGACTGTATCCTGGTCTGCGTCCAAAGCAACGTGGGCAGCAGGTCAAGGGAGGTGATTCTGCCCCTATACTCTGCTCTGGTGAGACCCCACCCAGAGTGCTGTGTCCAGCTCTGAAGACCTTCAGTACAGGAAAAATATGGACCTGTTGGAGTGAGACCAAAAGAGGGTCATGAAAATGATCAGGAGGCTGAGAGAGCTGGCATTATTCAGCCTGGAGAAGAGAAGGCTCTGGGGAGACCTTATGGACCTTCTAGCTCCTAAAGTGGGGGCTAAATGAGAGCTGGAGAGAAAGTTCTTAGAGGGACACGTAGTGAGTCATAGGACAAAGGGAAATGACTTTAAATTGAAAGGTTTAGATCAGATATAAGGAAGAAATTATTTACTGTTAGGGCAGTAGGCACCAGCACAGGTTGCCCAGAGCAGTTGTGGATGTCCCATCCCTGGAGATGTCCAAGACCAGCTTGCATGGGGATTTGAGCAACACGATACAGTGGAAGGTGGCCCTGCCCATGGCAGGTGGGTTGTAACTAGATGATCCTTAAGGTCTCTTCATACACAAGCATTCTGTGATTAAATAAATAAAGATTTTATTTTAAAATCATTATCACCTTGTTTGCTCACTACCTCTAAATATTATCATTCCTTATAGATCTGATACTCCATAACATAAGGGCAACCCTCCACTACAGAACAGTGATGGTCAGCTTTCATTGTTTCACACTCAAATTCACAGTGATTTCTCCAGCCAACAATAAAAGTACCTGCCACCCACTCCAGGAATAACACTTGACCAGCTTTATATTCCCTATCAAGCAGTGCGGGCCTTCTGATATTTACAGAGTTTATTATTTCATTTGTTACAGAGTTTATTTGTCAGCAAAGAAGGAAAATGTTACTTTACAGTACATTCACCTAAATAATACTTAGTTCCAGCTGGTTTAGTCCATTTTTTTTATGTTCTGTGAAAGAAGGTTAAGCAAGAGGAGCAGAACTTTATTTTGACCTCAGGGTGTAGTGTTATAAAATATTACATAAAAGATAGATATGGACTTGTCAGAGTCAATTACGAAGTTGCATTGAAGTTAGAAAGCTCAACTGAGCTGATAGCCAGCCCACACAGCAGTGAGTCATTTTTGCCCCATCACACACGAAAGCACGCAAGTAAGGCATGTCAATAGTGCGTCACACACATCTAACCAATGGCTGCAGCTCCACTTGTGGACAAAATAAAGTTACTCACTGCACTCAGCTTCTCCTGAGACTCCAGTAGCCCATGCTCAGGATGTCACACTGACATTTCACAAACACAAAGAAGTTACTTCTGTTCTGCTCAACCAACTCAGTTCGGTATAAATGCATCAGTCACAGAAAAAGGATGTGCAGGGTTACTGCTTCTGATTGAAATACCTCTGCTTAAAACCATTATGAATTCAAATGAGTTATTTAATATTTAGATTAGAAAAATAAAACTATATTTAATGAGTATGAAGAGTGCAGAGGGACCTTAGGAATCTGGTCATAAGCCCATGCGATATGTATTTGCCAGTGTGCTTATCAACAAAAAGGATAAGCTGATGTCTTGGTCAACAAGGAAGACTTGATTCAATTGCCCACACAGAGACATCTAATGGCATTTAGGGTGTGACATGGTGCCTGGTGCGCACACCCAAGGCTGTATCAGGACCTGGAAAAGGCTTGTAACCAGCAGTTAGGCAGACTTTACAGCATCTCCAGTGCCACTAGTTGCTGATGTTTTGGGAGCCAAACTGATTTCTAACTGTAAGTAGAGCCGCCTTCTATAAACAAATGTATCAATTTGCAGTGATTTATTTTCAGGAAGCTGGAAACTGAATCCAAGATCCAAATTACATGCCCAGTCAGCTTCTATTAGCCCTGACGCTTCTGTCCCCAGGTAGGAGTCTTGTCCAGCTGAGATGCTGTGGGGGACCTGACACACTGGCACAAAATTGACATGTAGGGCCCATGTACTTCTGGCAAAGCATTTGGAAGTCAGAGGTGGTCTCAGACAGCCCTAGACACCCGTGTTGAAAAAACTGAATGGTTTTAAGTGTCTAAGTTCCCATTTTAACCAAAGGATGAACTGCTACTAATAATACTAATATTAATCAGTGAATGAGCAGTACAGTGAATGTAAGCTACAGAGCAATGCCTGCTGTTGGGTGAGTTTCACTGTTCTCTGATCTTCTTTGATTGCTGTGGCAGCTCAGACTCTTCTCTTATCTCTAAACACCTACGTGTAGATCTGTGCCTCTGGATGTGCATCCTACTTAGTTTCTATTTGCATTTCCCCAAATACAAATGAGGACAGTAATAGCTGCCCTTCATTGGTGCCACTGTGATGAACATTCATTAGCACATCAGAAGTAGAGCTGTCATGGTACTCTGAGTGCAGCACAATGAGCAGCTGAAGAACACAACTAATTTAGGCAGCTTGCATGCAGTAAGTTCACTGTTCAAGAGTGATCAGAGTTTCCGTAGGATGGGATACCTGCAAATATCTGTGACACACAGAAGTCACTAGAATCACCTTCTTGGGATTGGATGGGGATGGATCGGGCAGTCCATCAAGCTAGCCAGTCTTACAACTCCAGTTTCCAATTTCCTGCAAACTTCAGGCCTTGGACAGCTAAGCTGAGGAAGTGTGCACAGTCACACAACCCCACCCTATCTTGGGACACTACCATGACTTGTGGTCAGTTGGGTAACAGTTCTCATGTAACCAGAGCATGCAGCTTGAGAAAAATTTCCCAGAATTTTGTAAATGTGAAGTATAATCTTTTTTTTCCCTTCATTTAGAACACACGATGAATAAAAAATTCAATATGGTTCTTTGCTGAAACATTCTCTACTTTTATCATGATGTCATGGTTTAGTTCCTTAAACTAAAGGAGGAAACAACATAAAAATTTGATATAATGGTGAAATTAAGCACTTTCCTTCCTAATTGCACTTCCTAATTCACTATCATCTTCTGCTGAAAGACTTGTTATTTCCTCTTATTATTAAAATAGCATAACAATTTTGTTACCCCGGTTCTCAGGAAATCTCCTTCTGATATTTTTTTAGCTCCTTTTCTCACTGGGTATGACAACAAGGAGAAAGAGAGAAAAATTTCTACAGAAGGAATTGTGCAGCCTGAAAATTGTTTTTTCATTCAATAGGGACAAAAACCTTCATGTTCACAGAGTCATATAATAGTTTTAGTTGGAAGGGTCCTTAAAGACCATTAAGTTTCCAATCCCCATGTCATAGGCAAGGACACCTTCCACTATATCATGTTGCTCAAAGCCCCATCCAACCTGACCTTGAACACTTCCAGGGATGGAATACCCACAACTTCCCTGGACAAGCTGTTCCAGTGCCTAAACACTCTCACAGTAATTTATTTTTTTTTTTATTATGTCTAGTTTAAACCTACGCTCTTTCACTTTGAGGCCGTTCCAACTTGTCCTATCATTACATGCCCTCATCACCATCTTTAACTACTGGAATGTTCTGTAATGTCTGCCTGGAGCCTTTTCTTCTCCAGGCTGAACAATTCCATCTCTCTCAGCTTGTCTCCACAGCAGAGATGCTCCAGCCCTCTGGTCATTTTCATGACCCTCCTCTGGACTCACTCCATGTCTTTCCTGTACTGATGGCTCCAGAGCTGGACCCAATGCCAGGTGGAGTCTCACCTGGAGAGTGGATTAGAAGGGCAGATCACCTCCCTTGGCCTGCAAGGTTCACATTGTAAGGCTGAGCATGTGACAAATACACACACACACAAAGATGTGTCTTAGCTAGTCAGGCTGCAGTCATATGGCTTCATACAGATTGCATAACATGCTCAAATTTACATTTGAAGGGAAACTGCTGGCTTGCAGTGCTAATGCTGCAATTAGAAATTTAAACTTAAGAGGACAGGGTCCTCTTAAGAAGCAAGAAAAGCACACAGCCGAGTGTAGAATGAACAGGTCCAAGAATAAGGAGGTCTGAAATGTCTCCTTAACTCCTTTATAGTTAAAAGCAAACTCTGTCTGTGGTCAGCAAAAACCCTGAATGTTGTAATGCCTCTGGGCATGGCTTGCGGCCGGGACCGTCGGGTCCTTTCCCCCCCACGTGGTGTTGGTCCTTTCCCTGCCCCCGCGCGGCAGCTGGGATGGTGCAGCCCCGGCTCGGTGGGGGCCGTCCCGGCCCAGGGCGGCAGGGGCTGTCCCCGCCCAGGGGAACAGCTCATTGGTTCCCATGCTGGGTCCAGACAGCCGACTGATTGGCCAATGCCTCTGTCAATCATTGTGGTCCTCCGCAGTGATTGGCTCTCCCGGCTGCCCTCCCCTTGCCCCCAGTTTTATAACACGCCACGGTCGCCTTTTTGGCTTTGTCTTCTCCGCAGCATATTCCAGGAATAAAACCTACTGGCGATAAGCGGAAAGAACCCTTTCTCGTTCTCTTTATTTCCCTGCATAAATTAAACCGCTGTGCATGAGCTAAGCCAAGATTCTGCGGGAGTTCTGATGCTCGGCTCACCTTTGATTGGAGACTAGATAACGCCGGAGTCACGTTATTTAGGCAAACGGGACCAATGCAAAAGACTCCGAGTTACTCGCGCTTTCTACCCACGGCACCTGAAGACCACAGATATGACCCAATGCTGCCTATATGTGGAAGGAATACTGTCTGAGTGCTTCAAGTATTAAAATAAGACTAAACTTAGGAATATTGTATGACTTGGATAACTAATGTCTAATAATGATTAATAGCTATGGGGTCCTGATTCTGGATCTGACCCTGTACAACATCTAGGAGCCTGTTTAGCATAAATCTTATCCAGCTAGAGACACATCTCAGTTGGCAATAGAGAGGTGTTTCCAGGTGTTTCCACAGAAACATTTGTGTGACCTGTCTTACAGACATCAAATCAAAATAAGATGAATCATGACTGTAGGGGGGAATCGGGGTGACTAACTCAGATGTGAACGTCTGCAATGCAAACACCTGGACGTGGTCAGATGAGTCCTGCCTTGACAGACCAGGAGCATTTACAAGGTAGCCACAGGGCAGGAGAACAGCCAGGAGGGAGTACAAAAAATATTACAATGCAATTACTCATCCTGATAGCTACTGGTCTAATTTAAGATTGGTCAAACGTTAATTGTCTCTATCCTTCTCTAGAAGGATGTGATTTACTAGACTTTCCCCTTTTCTCATGCTTTTTCTTGTCATGTTACATCAGTCTGGGCAGAATTTCACATAGATCTCAGGAGCCCTAAGACTCCATACCAAGTTTTGGGCAATATTAAAAATAAACCTGAGCATTTAGCCTCATAAAAGCCTGCATGGAGATTCCAGTAACTTCAGATATTATCAGAAGGGAAATAGAATTTAAAAAAAAAAAAAAAAAAAAAAAAAAAAAAAGAGAAAAAAAATAGGGGAAAAAAAAAAAAAAAAAAAAGAAGAAGAGAGAAACATTAGGGAAAAAATCAATAACAATAGTATACTTTTGGTAACAGCAATCTTATACCATCCCAGGACCAACATTTTTTGATGGCTAGTACTAAGTCTTACAAGAGTACAAAGTTTTTCAGTTTTTTTCTAACATAACGGTTAAGTACATCAAGTCATTCAGAAAAAAAAAAGTTGTTTTTTTTCCTCAGAGTGAATGTATTTTCTACTCGTGCAGAAAATTCGTATATCAGTGAAGGACTCTTCCTGCTGAGAATGCACTAGAAGTTCATGGAGATGTTTCTGATTCTATTTTCTTTGCACTGACTTAATTGGACCTTTGTTAAGTGTTTTTGACTATTAGTCATAAAGCCAACATGACAATCAGCAAAGCTGTCAAATGTTCAGCTCAGTCCTGGTGGCTTTATCACTAGGATGTCGTAGATGTTATTTGCAACAACAGTGTAAAATTAATGACCCAAAGTTATTTCCTGAGCTTACAGTTTGCGTGAGTCTCCTGCATTTCAGGTAGTGATTATGAGAAAAGGAGATAGCCACTGATGCTTGATTTGTGGTTTTCCCATTGTAGGGTGGTATTGTGTGAAAGATTGTTAGAGAATACAAAATGTGTTATGTTCAAATGAGGGATTCCAGACAGGCTCACTGAGCTCAGTAAAGTGACACTGAGAAATATCATTAACAGAATTGCTCTTTGAAGCCAAAAGATTTTGCCGGGTGTTTGGTCAAGCTGGCGGCATCAATCATGTTCTCAACACTCATCAAAGACATTTGTAAATTATATTCTACACCTAAGATACTTCAGACCACACTTTGGCTGCATGCATACTTTTAGACAAGTGGTAAATGTTCATCATCACTTTTTTAACTTTCCTGGCATATCTGTCCTACATTTGCATATCAACAGAGCCATAAAATCTGCTTCATAGTCCAGATATTCATCAGCATGTTCCCTTTTGGAAGTGCTGTAATACTAATGAAATACAGCAAATCAAGCTGGTGAAGAAAGCTACAAGCACATTTGTGTGCCAGCTTTGATGATCTGCATCTTCCAGGTTTCAGTGGGTGTTCCTCTATACTGACATTGTCTCTTTGTAGTATGTAATTGTTAGTAAAGTCTGGGAGATTATTTGTGTTTCTGCATCAGCTGACCACGTCCTGTGGCTCCATTCCTGCCAAGGAGAAACAAAGCCCACAGACAGTCATGTCCCACACTCTCTGACCTCTCAAAGGACACAGATGAGTCATAAGCTGATGATGCCTTGCTTCCAAACTGCCTGTTGCTGCAGCAATTGCATGGTAGATTTTAGATATTTTCCATCAGAATCAATATATACTGGCACTCATTTCTCTGAAACCTTTATTTCTGACAAGATAATCACTGTTTTTAGCTAATCTTCTGGAACATATAATAGTTTTACTAGTAATATACAAGCATCTCAGACTTTAGGAGAACTAGCTATTTTGATCATAGAAAGGCCAAACATGACTAAAATCCTCTTTAGTCCTGGAGTTAACAGTGACACATTGTAAACCTGTATCTATTAGTTTAGAAACGTACACTACATTTTTCCACGTATGCCATATCTCTGCTCCAGCTCCTCTGGGTCTCATAAGAATCCTACACTTTCTTGGAGGAGATACTTACAAACTGCCTCTGTTCCACAAAGTTGGTCAGTACAGTGGGGAAGACACAGCCCACATTTTACCATGCCCATTGTAAAAAAGGCAGGGGTATTAAGGTGCAGAAGAAGACACCAGAAATGCTTTACAACTTATTCAGTGAGGGGGAAAAAAAGAAGAAGAGGAATATCAGGCAGCGTGATGTGATTAGAAAATAATTAATAATTTAGAAGTATGGATAGAGATACTATACAAAGTAAAATATCTGGATACCCTCTTGTCAGTTCGTCAGACAATGCTTAATTCTCAGAGATTCAGACACACATCTGTGGTTTAGGTCCATTTTCAATATTTCATTAGCTCAGCTGTAGGTCACCGGTATTTCTTCTAAGCTTCCAGGGAGAAGCTTCCAGAGAGTTCACCACCACAATGAGGTCCCCACTTTGTGGTTTCAGCACTCAGGAGATATAGGCCAGCCAGTTCCTGAGGTGCAGTGTTGAGATGGGTTAAATTGGAGGCTGGGTTTTTAGGTGTGTTAGCATTAAGTTGACACAGGTCACAGAAAAGGTCTGTAACAATCTAATGGCTGTTTTAACCAGGCGAGATTTAATGTGGCACCATTTAAACTGTTGTCAATTTAATGATCCAAACAGAACTTTAAGTATTAACACAGAATGAAATAGCACATTCTAACACCACTTCTGTTCAGAATCAAGTAACTTAGCAGCTATGCTGGAATTTTGAAATAAGACAGCAACACTTTTCATTGTCTTATAGTAGAATAAATATTAAATTAATAATGTTAATTATATTTTTATTTTTAATATTTTTTATTTCTGTTGATTTTGAGTACACAGTTACCATGCTGAAAAAACAAAACCTGGAGAAATAAAAGTTCTATTTCAGTTTTTCCTGTTCTTGACTAATTTTTAGCCTATGCTCAGCTTAATTTCTTAGTAGCTTCCCACCTGAGGCAATTCCAACAGGTCAGGTGTGCAGAGTTCATTGTTTTGGAGTGTGCTGTTCAGTGTTACATGTTGCTGAATGCTTTGTTGGAGAATGCCCGGTCACAGAAACACCCCTGTCAGTGACAGCAGAAAAGACAGCAGTGTTTCCAAAGGTCACTTACTCTGACTGGGGATCACTCCACAGCCTGGAGGACTCCCCAGTGAGCCCTACACCTTGGTGCATGAGCATCCCCCATGGCAAAAGACTGAAGGTGACCACTGAGCAGGCATGTACACCAGGACTTCTCTAGTAAGCTGGACTGCCTAGTTCCTGTTCTCCCAAAGCTGCTCAGGAGGCGTTTCCTGTGCCCTCCCAGTGCTGACCACAACCTTTACTCCTCCCCCACACTGAGATTTCACTTAAAGGGTATCAGGATGTGTAAACAGACTCTTGCTGCCATCCTGTCCTAGTCATTCCCACCAGTTCTAAGGGAACAGAAAATAACTTTGACTCAAAATCTTCCATATAAATCTGCATTAACTTTGATCATTGTTGCTTCCCCACCTACAGAGGAGTCAGTCCCCCTGCACCTAACTGTAGTACAGATCTTATATCTAATCGCCCCTGGGATTTGCAGTACCCTATATAATGAAACAGCTATCAAACCAAACTTCAGATCTCAGATTTTCAAGGAAGATTTTGACAAGTACAGGAAATATCCTATATATTGCTCTAAAAACTTAAGTTTTAAAATGAAGTCTATTGTGGAATAAAGAAAGAGACAACCCAGGGACATTTTGCTGGGAAAGAGCAGGTATTCATGTGCCTTAGGTCTTCCTGGTGTCAGAGTTTTCCTGTTTACTTGGCAAGGAGTCATCCGCTTTCCCTCTGCCTTCACCCAAGCCTGATGGCATTCTTTAACAATGGATTTGTGTGCTGCTCTAAAATACATTTTACACTGATACCATAGTCTGCACATAAGAGTCTTCCTGAGCTACCTTCCAGCTTGAGTTATCCTATGATCCTGTGATTGCATAAGGACTTTGCTTGTCATCAAGCAAAAGACTGCCTGTGGTAAGATGAACTTCAGATGCAACCTGGGGTATTTATAGATGACAAGTCACTAGAGAAGTACAGCTGTCTCTGTGTGTGAACATTCTGATTTAGCTGCATTGGCCCATGGCACTTGTGTGTTCACATAAGAAAGTGATGATTTCTGGTGCTGTCCTTTTTACAGTTTCAAATACAAGCAGCTGGGAAAGCCCATACTTAGTCATCTGTCTGGTTGTCTCCTTCCAGGAATTCTACAGAATGCCCATATGTTACCCTGTAAAAAATGGCACTGCTGTTACCCACTGAGAGCAGAGAAACAGCAAGGGGAATGTTCAGAGAGCCCAATGCTGAACAAGATCTTCTTTAAGTAACCCAGGTTCTAATCTGTGCTTTCAGTCTTTATTTAAATCATAACAAAATGATATGACATTTAGATGAGCTAAAATCTGTAAACATTATTTTTACACACTTAGACCAACAATGTTTACATGTAAAGAGCATATAAACTGTAATATGTCTAACTGTAAGTTGTTGGGGCCTTTTAGTGATGCCTGTCACTAAACATGGGACAGAAATTTGGTTTGTGTCAGTGTCATTACAACTATGGAAGAACTATGAAACCAGCTGAAGAGGTATGTGGATCAGGGAGGTTTTTTGAGGGGTTGGGTTTTTTTGGTTATTGGGGTTTTGGGATTTTGCTGTTGTTGTTGTTGAAGATTTATAATGGTATCTTTAATCTCCTTGAAATCAGCTGGAAGAGCAACACAATGTAATCAAACAGTTCAGAAGATTGTTGCAGGATTCCATCTCTTTGGAAGATATGATGAATATCTGGATATGCTATTTGCTATCAAGGAAGAGCTGGTGGCAATCCTGGTAGTAATGCCAATGAAATAGTGGCCTTTAAGGGCTTGAGGGGACTCAGAAAGGCAAGGAGCAGAGCACACAGTCTGGACTTCGGGCCAACAGATTTCAGTCTGCTCAGGAAGGTTGGATGTGGGGTTCCATGGGAAACAGCACTGAGGAGAAAAGTTGTTCAGGGGAGCTTTCAGGTGTCTAAACAGAGATGTCAATATGCTGATTCAAGTCCATGGGAGGGCACACCTTCCACCAGATCAGGTTGCTCAGAACCACATCCAACCTGGCTTTGACCACTTTCAGGGATAAGATATCTGCAGCTTCTCTGACCAACCTGTGACGCACCACATTCACAGTACAGAACTTCCTTGTAATATCTAATCTAAACCTGCCCTTTTTCAGTTTAAAGCCACTCCCACTTGTCCTGTCACTACATGCTCTTGTAAAAAGTTTCTCTCCATCTTTCTTGTAGTCTTCCTTCAGTCACTAGAAGGGCACAATTAGGTCACCCTGAAGCCTTCTCTTCTCCAGACTGAACAATCTCAGTTCTCTCAGCCTTTCCTCATAGGAGAGGTGCTCCATCCCTCTAATCAACTTGGTGCCCCTCCTCTGGACTTGGTCTGACAGGTCAATGTTCTTCCTGTGCTGGGGACTCCGGAGCTGGATGCAATATCCAGGTGGGGTCTCACCAGAGTGGAGTAGATGGGACACTTGATCTGTGAGGAGATGCTGAAGAAGCTGGGCTTGTTCAGCATGGAGAAAAAAACAGCTTCAGAAGGACCTTACAGCAGCCTTCCAGTACGTAAGGGTAGGTTTTCAAGAAGATGTAGCCAATCCCTTGACAGTTGTATATGGCACAAGGACAAGTAGCAATGCTCATAAACTGTAAGAAGAAAGGTTCCACTTCAATATAAGAACATTTTCAACGTCTGGACAATTGGGTGCTGGAAAAGGTAGTCCATAAAGTCTGTGTAATTTTTATGCTTGAAGGTTTCTCAAGGTCCAACTGGACAAAACCCTGAGTAACTGAAATAACTTGGTCTGATATCCAAGCTGACCCTGTTTTAGGCAGGGAGTGGAGTAGTGATCTCTGGGGTCCCTTCCAACTAGAATTATTTTGTGATTCTTCTGCTGCTGTCATGTTTTCATGCAATCAAGAAACAACTTCAGTTTATGTCAAACTCGGGGAGCTATGAGGTACAATTCTCTGAGATATGAGAGTCAGAAGATACGGAAGTTAGTGAGACAGATGTAACACAGCAAACCATCCCAATGAAGAAGGAAAATACAGAGATTGTTATGATTGAATTAGAGGTCTTTAAAAACTTGAAATTCAGTAAAGAATCATACCAAGTGGATCTAGAGAGCATGACTATGACAAGGGATAAAAAATAACATAAGTTTATATGAATTAAAAAAAAGCTGGAAAAAATTATTTTCACTTAGTAGGTCATATAAAAGCAATTTAAAATTTCCTGCAAATATGTTTGAAATGCAAAAAAACAAAGGACAGCACAGGTCTAGTAAGACCCAATATTATTTGCAGATGATATACCAAATGATGCAGAAAAGGCTGAAGTATTCAGTAGTTTCTTAAATTTTTGTTTGGAAAGAAAAAGCTTACTAGCAATCCATGTGAACTTCAACAAGACAAGAACGTAGGCTAGAATGCAAAAAGGACAGATTAAATAATGAATTTGAGTTGGCAAGGCCTGGTGGGTTTCACACCAGAAATTATTCAGACTGTCTTCCCTGAACCCATTTTCCCTAAAAATGATGAGGAACAAACCATGTACTTATGTCATAAAAAGGAAAAGGACATGCACATGAATAAAAGAGCCACCATTTAGAAATAATTTTTGAAATATCTGACAGTCTGAGCTGAACTTTTGTAAGTTGACAGTGTCTGACTTTGATGGAATTATAGAAGAAGAGAATAAGCCATGCAGTATTACTCATAACTTGAGTCCTGATTAAAAGCAACCTATGGGGAGAAAAACTCTTATTGAATTCAGGTTTTTTATAAGCCAGGCCAATTCCTTTCATATTTAATTTGAAAGACAGCTTATGATAAGGATGTTCACTTGTCAATTATGAAAGCTGGTTAATACAATTTTCTGTAGATCTGCAGGTTCAAAATGACACAACAGATATGCTTCAGTTTAATGAGCTATTAGGAAACATCTGTGCCTTAGCATACTTCAAGTTTAGAAAAGTTCTGCACCAGGCACATTTTTTTCCAAAGCTCAGATCAACCTCTATTTTAAACTTTAGCATTAATAACTTGCTAATTTTCTCCTATGAGGCCTAAGATCATATCACTCTGTATGCATCCTACTCCCAGCTGATTGTGCATGATTCAGCATAGAACATTTCTGTGAGGTACATTCATTTAATGATCTCATAACTAATTAAATGCTGGGACTGAGAAGCATCTGCAGCTCCCCTTAACAGAGTCCAGAGCCCACAACACCTGGTTGCCTTTTGGTGCCTATTTATGATAGTGATCTCAGTTACTGATTGCCCCGGTTCATTCACATGTGCAGTTTCCTCTGCAAATTCATTAGTTAAATGAAAGATTTTGGCACAATTCAGCATGGAAGTGAGACCTAGAATAGAAAAGGGCTTCAATATAGACAATTTCATTTCAGTTTCACCTTAATTTCAGTTCAGAATTGATCTTTCCAAGTCCAAGAGTTGTCCTTGCTCCAGCTCCTACAAAAATCAGTAGAGATTGGAAGATCGTTACTTAATTTCTGTTTATTCAAGCTGTCTAGAACTGAGACACAAGTACTCTAATCCTAAGTACTACAGACAAAAACTGCCAGCTGTACATAAGTCAATTAAGCTGCAACAATTTATGCCAGCAGAGGATCTAACATTCCTTTTTAGATAATAAAAATTAAACAAGAGGGATCATCTCATAGCTCTGAGTCTTATTAAAAGTTCACAGCAGCTCCTACTGTTTTGAATCCCAAGTGTTAAATGCCTTTAAAACCTCTGCAACAGTGGACTTTCATAATGCCAAAGAGTCTAGAGAAGCAGTCTCCCAGCCCCATGGAGCAAGGAGCTCAAGCTGGAGAAGGTTTGTTGGTAGAACTTATGACCCCACTGAGGACCCACACTGGAGCAGTCTGTTCCTGGAGGGACCCACACTGGAGCAGTTTGTGAAGAACTGCAGCCCATGGGAAGGACTCAC
The DNA here is from genome assembly GCA_013398175.1 of Climacteris rufus. NCBI lineage: Eukaryota > Metazoa > Chordata > Aves > Passeriformes > Climacteridae > Climacteris > Climacteris rufus. Next base: position 679,472 of record VZRZ01002005.1, read on the forward strand.
ATTGAAGACATTAGTGGACAACTGTCTCCTGTGGGAGGAACCCCACGCTGGAGAAGGGGAAGAGTGTGCAAAGCCCTCCCCTGGGGAGGAGGAAGCAGCAGACAAAACGTGATGAACTGACCGCTATCCTATTCCCCATCCCCCTGCACCACTGCCAGGAAGGAGGCAGAGGAACTGGGGGTGAAGTTGAGCCCAGGAAGGAAGGAGGGGTGGGGGAAAAGTGGTGTTAAGATTTGTTTTATTCCTCATCATCCTGCTCTGATTTGATTAGCAATAAATTAAACTGATTTCCCCAAGTCAAGTCTGTATGGTCTATGACAATAATGTGTGAGTCCTCTCTCCTTGCCCTTATCCCAACCCATGAGCCTTTCATCCTATTCTCTCTCCCCTGTCCTGTTGGGGAGGGCAGTGATAGAGCAGCTTTGGTGGGCACCTGATGTCCAGCCAGGGTCAACCTACCACATTAGGGTGAGAGTATTTACAGGCTGACTTTCACTCTTAGACAGTTCTGTGCATCTCTGTGCACAAAGTAAGCTTCCTTTTTAGTATTTGGGCCTCTATGGCTAATGTTTTTGTGTAAATGTGAAGTTCTAGTGCTGTTGCAGATGACCTGTGGTTTTTAAGACACCTGTGTGGGATTGGCTCATGCAACACAGAACCTGTGTAAAAGCTGTGCTATGCTGGGCTTGTAGCTGCTACCAAGCCAGCATACCTTAGATACTCAGAGGCAGTGAACTGTCTTCCAAAAACTGAAGTCCTAGTCAATGCCATAAGTAGGGCCTCCTGACTGACCCACGTCTACATGCCTGCTTTAAGATGAAGTGAATCGTTCTATCCAGGCTCCTTTGACTGTAATGAAGAGGGGGACTCATCTGCCTAAGCAGATGTTTCTAGTATTATTTGAGGTGGCAAAGGGTTGCTGTTTAGAGGTGCCACTCCAAAAGGGCACAGATTTGCTGTATGACCACTGTCACACCTGCCAGCCTGAGCAGAGATTTTGGGCAGCCTCCAGGATGTCACTATGTACTGAAGTGCAGTCGGCTGAAAGGAGCCCTAGATCTCTCCAGGCTATAATTGGGACTTAGACACATAGCTAATGCATAAACATCCACATGATTACACCCTAGTTTACAGAAATTAATTTCAAAATTAATCCTTCACAGTTTTGTCTTAACTCTGGTGAGTACATCACCAAGCTTCATGTACCCAGCTGCCACAGATGAAATCAGCCAGCTTCAGAAAACTGCAGGATGACCTGAAAGAGTCAATGATGCTTCAAGCAAGAGAAAGCAACAAGTAGCTGTGTGGGGGACACAATGAGTGATGCTAGTGCCCATTATACGGTATAATGAGAAGCAGTGGCACTCAGTGTAATGAGCAGTGGTGATTGCAGCGTATGATCACACTCTCGCTGACAGTCTGGGAAATAGAACATGAAATACATGAACCCAGAGACCTAGTGATCTCCACTTGTGTCTTGCTCATCATTAACACCTATATGAGTCACTAGAATATGGTGAAGACATTACATAAACTTTTATTCACTATCTGCTGCAAACCGCATTGTTTAGCTGTTGTTCTGACTATAAAACTCATTTCTATCAAAAGCTATGAAAGGAAAAATAAAAAAAAAAACCCAAGAGTGAGAAACATTTCTGTTTGTCGATAATAAATTGCCAGTCAGACACCCTCTTCCTTGTGATACATATCTGTCATCTTAGTTAATTAGCAAGTCATCAAACCAAATAACTTTTCACCTTCAGTTACAAGTGTAATTTGACAGGATGGACTTCAGTTTAGTCATATTTGTAATAAACCAAGTTATGTTGTGCAAGAGATTTTTCTCATCATCATTTCAAGGCATAAATGTTACTGGAGCTCTAGCCAAAATCCCATGGACCATGGTGAAAATTCTTACTGATTTGTGTCAGGTACACACTGACAAATTGTCCCTGCTCTGGTGAATCATCCTGGACATATTGAATTTTTTTGGGGGCAGTTGGTCTACTAAAGAATATTTGCAGCGTGTCAGAGGAATACTGTGGACAAAAGAGGTGTTGTGGAATCTCGTGTGTTTAACACAAGTTACATGGTTGGCCTCAGTTACGAAGGATGGGATTTGATTTCATTTCATTTCATTTGATAATTCCAGTTTTGTGTTTCTGTGCAAAAGTAGAGCCCATGAATGTGCATTGATCAGGGTTTGAGCACTGGCCATAATCTTTATAAAAACTTCTTTTCTAGTCTACAAGATACATCAGCAAAAAGCGCAATAATCCCTCGAGAGACTTGAGAAAAACAAGCAGCCTTTGTGTGAGCAGGGGCTCTTGCCTGAATGCCTAAAATACTCCAAGGTTGAGACTCTGGCTGTGGTCTGTGAAATGGGAAAGAGCTGAACTATGCAGAGCTGTGTTGCTATTTTTTTTTACAGAAAAAAATATGTGGAGACTGATATTTGTCACATGCTGCATTATGAAGCAGATATGTCTGGTACAATATGTCTCCAGAAAGAAGAATGAAAAAGCCTCCTTGGTGGTGACTGTTTAGCCATCAGATCACAGAGGGCTGCAGCTGGAGCACTGATTCGAGCTAGCAAAGGTAGATGCATCTTTTTCCCATCTAGTAGATATTTGCTTTCCCCCTCAGCCTGGCCAAATGCTGCCTTTCTCAACTTTTCTGCTTCATGTCTGCCTTATCTAACTTGGGTTTAATCTTTGAAGTCCAACAGGTCTTACAAATTAGCAATAGTCTCTTAGCACTCTCTGAGCAGACTCATCTTGCCTAACTTTAGAGCTAGTGAGAATATGCTTCCTTTCAAGAGAGAAACCAATGTTGCAAGTGTAAATGTCAATCTAGGCAAAATGTTCTTCACTCTGCATTCTTCCCTATCAGAGATTAGTTATTTTGGGTTTCATATCTAGTACCTGTATAACACAATTCCAAAGCAGCATATCTTTAATGCACATAATTAGGAAATCCTGCTATGTAACTATTATTAAAAGCCAATCTACTTCCCAGTTTCCCCCCTTATTTGCTTCTTTAAAGGTCTATATTGTGGCCAGGACAACTCTTCTTGCACCCAAACAAAGCAAGCATTTGGGCATCAAGGAGGCCACCAAGGATCTAACAGAACTCTATTGTAGATGTCTTTGGCGAAAGTACTCTTGAGATGTGGTTTACTTGAGGTTTATTACATATCTGTTTCAGAAGGAAACCCCCACTGCAATTTCATGTAAGAAACCATCTCACCTGCTTCAGTAATTTACAATTAGTGGGACTGAATAAGTAGTTCAACATTAGCTGAAAACATCAGAGTCATATGAATCAGCCCTAGGTTTCTCTAACACCTTGTTTTCAGTGCAGAAGACACTCACCTGCTATGCTAAAGAATGAATTCTAAAAATTTAGATAAATAGAATTATACAGTTGCCTTAAGCTTTATCCTATTTGCATTATATTGATCCATATGGCCCTCAAGAAAAAGGTCAACAAAAACTATAGAAATGTATAAAGAAAAATTGTCATAGTTTTTATTTTGGAGTTTCACAGTGAGATTGCATCTTGCATACCAGTTTCCTCTAGAACTTTTATTTCTAACAGGAAGAACCATGTTTCATGTCTTAAACGACCCTAAATGCTGTCAGTGCTCAACAGACCCTGATGGCCTCTGCAAGACAATGGGACAGCACAGTGATGATACAGCAAACTGATCTGCTTCTCTCAGCTATTTAGCACCAGCATAATTACAATGAGCATGAAACCTTCTTCAAATATTCATAAATACTCCACATCACCTTGCAGATGTTCTGCCACTTGAGGCATCAAAGAATTAGCATGACAAAGAGTGCTGAATTAACACAAATGCCTTCTGGCTTATTCCTTTTGTTTATGTACAGCCTGACACCGGTTACCTGTATTTAGGTTAAAGCAGATGGAAAATAATGTAATGAAACTGAAGAATCATTCTGCTCCTTGGCTTAACTGTGAGTCCAGAAACTAATCCTTCAGGAAAGAGATTACTCATGCTAACCTTAGATTTACTGGTCATCCTTTCTGCATGCATGGGTATTCAAGTGTGTTGATGTTGATAGATAGGTTTTGGGACACACAGACACACTGGCCTGTTGTAAACTCTCCTTCTTAGCTTTTCTCATCCTATTAATTAAGAAATAATCCATGAACCATTTTCCTCTGAAGAAATGTGTTGATACAACTGTTATAGGAGCAAAATGAGGAAGTAAAAATCCACTTTGTTTTAAACACGTTATTTCCTTTAGCAGCCTAAATTATTTCATGAATTCACTGACAAAATTATTTGGTTCATGAAGGCACTATGTTCTGCAATGCATGAAGATAAATGGCAATGTACTTTTCTTTAAATTACTAACTTGGACATTTAATTGTTTTTTTTTAATGCAAAGAGATGTTAAATGATGCATTCCTATTCCCTACTCTTTACAATAGTTCTTAATGCAGTCTACTAATCAAAGAAAATGTACTCATATGCATATGCACATGGATATTTATAAACACATCAACCAGCTTTCATTCTGAAGGAAATTTTCCTTTGAACATATAGGCAAGATTCTGTAACTTTGCCAATTCTTCAAGAAATAACTAAATCCATTCTGCACATGAGATCTGCTTACCTGACTCACAGGGATGTCAGTCTTTCTCAGGCAAATCAAAGTTTGAGCTGATTGGTATTTATTATTTATTAGATTTACTTATACATCGTATTTCACTCTTCTAAAGACTTTTCAAGCATGGAGCTGCTCCCCACTGAGCATCAGAGGTGTTTTTCTAATACAATTATCCATCCTTATAGAATATTTCACAATACTGTAAACTTCATGCCTTAATTATCTTTTCCAACACCTGCTGTTCTGTTATTCCCAAAGCCAGTTAACTTGGATAGATGGAGAGCCTGTCTCTTCCTTTTCTGCTCCTAGTTCCCTTCTTGCCTACACAAGACCAGACATCTTTTGTCACATAAACCTTCTTGACAGTAACATTTCATCCTTACTGGAATTTATAGGCAGGCGTAGGGGTGTGCCTGATGCAAACAGCCAATGGAACAAAACGAGAACATAACTACAATGCAAAAAAAAGTACTAGTGACATTAAAATATTTCCACTTTATGTTGGAAGGGATGTGCCATCTTGCACTCTGCATTTCCATTTGCTGTCCATTCATTGTTCAATATACATTCTGTTCAATTTCAGACTCCATGTTTCACACAGCTTGCCATTTCTTATTCAGTCACTTTCTTTAACATCAGCATTGCCAGGCACATGAATAAGTAATTGCACCTGTCTGTGGGAGGGCATGAATGGCATGAATGAGTTATGACCTTCTTTGATCTACAGTCAAGAGCCTCCAAAAATTCTGCTTTTAGAGTACAAATTCTCCTTGTTCCTTGTTCCTAGCTCTTTGGTAGCAAACCTGAAGCCTCCTGTCTGAGCTTGGTTTACCTCCCTTAATCTAGATTTTTCATTATCTCCACACAGAAAGCTGTCTCCAACCCCCAAATAAAATCTTTGCATAAAATAAGAACCCATTTTTCTTTACTGTAATAAATCAGATTACTTTTTCCTGTCTCCTCCAATCATGGCGGATGTGGAGAACAATTGTTCATTGTGTATTTTATAGCAACTTGTTACAACCAGAATGCTGTCTATATATTTTGTCTCATATTTTCTTTTTTTGAATTAAACATATCCAATTTCTTTATATCTTCCTGTTAAGTCAGTTATCTAATCCTTTAATTGTTCTTGGAAAGAGCTCTGACAGCACACAGAATTTGTCTACATTTTACTTAAACACAATGCTCAAACTATATGCAGCATTTCAGTAAGGCTTAGCTTAGCTAAGTGCTTAGTAGACAGAAAAAAACCCCCAACTCTATCTTATCATTTCCTCTTCTATTAATGGAGAACATAACTTGTATTTCTGAAAAAAAACCACTATGCTCTGCCCAATTTCTTTGACATGTTAACTTTTTGGGCTGGTTTCTGATTTATTGTACCCCTAAATCCTTTTTCTGCAACTCTTCAGCTGAGTTACTCATCATTTTTAGGTTTGTGCATTTGATTTCCTCTTCCTAACAGTCATTCTCCACGATTGCCTGTATGGAATTTAATCTTGTTGATTTTAAATTTTGCTCTCTGCAATCAGCTGGGATGTCCTCACATACAGAAATTATTGCAGGCAATTTTTAATGGTTAAGTTCTTTAATTACTTTAGAGTGAACTTCAGTAGAACTGAACAAATTGAATTCATCTAACTTACCTAAATGCCTTTAAATTTTCTCTGCTCTATCTGGTTCTGCAGCACTATATTGTCATTAAAATTAATTTAAGCACCTGGTGATGGCTGACATTGCCTTTTTAGCATTGACTCAGATGAAGTACTGCATCCCTCCATTATTTTTGTAGTATCAGTCATATGCACCTCCTCATGTTCCTTTGCTTTTACTGCAACCATGGTGAAAATACGCAATACAGGTAGCAAGCAAACAGATTATCCTTCCCTTTTAAAATTAAATCTAGCCCTGCTATCACAATGAGACATGAGCAAGCTGAAACACATTTCTCAACTCTAGTATGCTTAAAAGATAACCAAGGTCAAACAAGCAGATATATAATAATGGCACTTTGTTACTTAGCAGAGTTGTTCCCCTCATTGAGATGACAGAATACTAACTGGGCAAAATATCTTATTTTTCTAACTGAGCTGCATTAGTTCTGGTGTACTAAGGAAGAGAGAGACACACTCAGCTTTACTGGATTGAAAATAAAATTCTAGTGAAATATGTTGGGTTTTAATGCAGAAAATTAAACAATAAGAAGGCAATCAGTTTATTTTTTTCAAGATTTTGAGTTTGTTGCTGGCAATCAGATGAATCTTTTGAAATCTGAAAAACATAGGAGAAATGTGAATCAGTATACAACTATGTTATATGTATGAGCTCTTATGCTCATTGTTGTCCTGGTTCTGCAATATACTAATAATGGATGCATTTTTGTACTTGAAAAATTTACATTACCAGGAAAGTAGCCATGGCCTAGAGCAACAAATCAGAGTATTATCTCTGAGAGGTACGAAAATAAATATATGAGAGCCTCATAGAATCATAGAATAATTCAAGTTAAAAGGAACCTCAGGAGGGCTCTAGCCCAACCTCCTGCTCACAGAAGGATCAGACCAGGTTATTCAGACCTTTATCCCACTGACTTTTGAAAACTTTCAACAAATCACATGCTTGGACTCTGCAACTTCTCTGGACAGCTTGTTCCAGTGCTCAGTCACCCTCACAGGAAATAAATGTTTCCTGATATTCAGAAAGAAACCTCCTGTGTTTCTGTTTGTGCCCATTGCCTCTGGTCTTGACACTAGACACCACTGAAAAGACCCTGGCTCCATCCTCTTTGCTCGCTCCCTTCAGGTATTTATAGACATTGATGAGATCCCTCTAAGCCTCCTCTTCTTTTAAAGAGATGCTCCAGTCCTTTCATCATCCCTTGATTGGAATCTCCAGTGTGTCCATCTCCTGTACTGAGCAGCCTGGCACTTGACACAGCACTCCAGTTGTGGCCTGACCAGTGCCAAGGGAAAAGGATCACCTTTCTCTTGCTTAATACATTCCCTAATACAGTCCAGGATGCAGTCGCCTGTTTTTGCAGCAAGGGCCCATTGCTGGCTCACATTCAACCTGATGTTCAAACTTTCTGTCAAGCTGCTTTTCAGCTGGGTGGCCCCCAGTGTATACTGGTGCCTAGGGCTGGTCCTCTCCAGGTGCAGGACTTTGCACTTCCCTTTATTGAACTGCATGAGGTTCCTGTCAGTCCACTTCTCCAGACCATCCAGATCCCTCTGGGTGGCAGCACAACTCTCTGGCATATCAGCCACTCCTCCCAGTTTTGTGTCATCAAAAAAATGTTAAGGGTGCATTTTGTCCCAGCACCCAGATTATTAATTAAGTTGTTGAATAAAACTGAACCACTGTTTATTACCGCGATGCCTGTTATTACGGCTTATCCCGGTAATCAGTCGAGACGCAGAATTAATGAGAGCTGGAGTCCGAAAGTTCTTGTTCAGAGCAAGGGCGGAAAAAAGGGGGGAAACCCCTTTCGTTTAATTCTTATATACACTTTTAGAAATCACAGATCATTGGAGAAAGTTAACACTTCCGTCTCTAACTATATTGGTTAAAAGAAGTGTCCGTCAAAGGGATCTGTGTCCATGGGAAAGGAATGTAAAAAGATAATTTTTACAACAACATAGCTATGTTTACAGAAATCGTCCTTGAGACTGTCTAACAGAGAAAACTAGCTATTTTACAGTGAAAAATGGGCAACACACTGTTGACCCCTGAAGTGCAACACTAGTTTCTTGCCTTCAACAAGACTTCCTGTCATGATTAGAATCCTCTGAGCTCAGCTGTTCAGCCCATTTTCAACTTGTATTATCTGCTGATCTATCTCTTCTCTATGAGAATGTTACAGATGCGAGTGTTGAAAGCCTTTTTCAACATAGCCATAGTTTTGCACCTTCTCCTGATGTTTCTCCTCCAGTGACTTCTCCCATTGTAAGACACTATCAGGCTAACAGTCACAGCTCCTGAGGTTTTCTTCTGGATGGTTGGGGTGTACAGTTGTTCATTGTAATCTTCTATTCATGGAAGAATGTTACATTCGGATTCTTTCATGACTTTACTATGTAAGGTGACCTTCTTTGGTTTAGCATGAGTCACTCCTGCAGTGAGCCTATGCACATTACAGCAGTGGTTCAGACTCTGCAAGAAGACTCTGGCTCTTTGCCTCGTATTTTCTGAACTGCACCTGTGTCAAGCCATCCATTCTTTTCTGCAGTTATGTTGAACTTTTGCCAGCTGCTGGATTTGGAAGTGGAGACCTTCATAACTTCATGCCTTTCCAACCAGTGTCCTAGAAGTTGTATTGTAAGTGAAGTGTAAAAACTGCATGTTGGCAAAGGAATGAGTGATGACAAACACTCCTGAAGGGAGACAAAGTGGAAGGAGATTAGAGAGGATAAACACACTGACATGGTCACAAATTGAGCAGTGTATTTAGCAGTGTAGAAGATACCAAGGTACAGATGAAGAACTGGGTGGCTCAGTAACTAAAATATGTTGAGCATTGGATGGTACAAAATGAAACTCTGAGTACCAATCAACCAGTGAGAATTTTGTCTGAAAGCTGAGAAGACATTTACAGGAAACAGATGAAGGAGATGAAACTGATTATTCTTCAGGGTAAGCATAAACCACCAAAGTGAAAAATATTATCCTCCACTAAATCAGTCCAGGAGTTTTCCATATGGAGCATGGAGCACTGAGTAAGACATGATTCACCTAGAATGCTATATACATTCACTATTCAGGTCTAAATATGAATCTAAATTTGAAAAGCTGTAGTGAAAAGCTAGGACAATGGAGGAAATATGAGGACTCTTAAAAGTAGGTGCAGTGTATGACACGACATTAAAATGTGACTATCATGATATAAAAATGAGATTATTATTGTCAGACTTTGTATTTTTTCCTACTTTCATTTTCAGTACTATGACATTCCCAGCATTATTGATTATTAGCATTTTTAATTTTCCAACAATTTCTGAAAATTCCATGGAAAGAAATAAATCTCTGAAAAGAAGTGATCTTAACTATTCTTTTAAAGAGATAAAAGGTAAGACAATAAGGAAAGGGAAATATATGTGCTAGGAGGAAAATGGCTAAAATACTTTTCTGCATATTCAAATCTTTATATTATGTGGAGTAACTGTCTAGTGTCTCCTACTTACTGGTAGTTGGTTGACTTTTTGTAAGAATGGAAGTAACTTTTAAGGAAGTACTTGAATGAAAAATGATGTGTAGACTGGTAGGTAAGCTCAGAAAAGCATTCCCAGGGCAGCAGAGGTACAACTTTCCAAAGAGCTCTGCTATGCAACTAGAAAAGGCAAAACTTAAAACTGAGGTGATGAAATATACAGAAGTGACATTATGACGCAAAATCCTAAGGGTGTAACAAGAATGACAAATTTCATGTAATAAAAGGGAAGAAAGATAAAACAGGATTTCTCAGATAACAAGGCAGTGGTATTTTAGAAGTTAGAATATGACTTGTGTAACTACCAACAGCCATGGATCTGGAATCCAAATATCATCTGTGCTCTCTATTCCTCTTCCCTTTTTATCAGCACTGAAGACTGAACAATTAAAATCCCATTGTTTCCTCACTGATTGATGAGGATGATGATACTCCAGCTCCATCTTGCAAAGCACTGAAGAGCCCATACAGAATAAGTTGTTGGCTTGCTGACAGCTGAAAACAGACCAAAAAAAAAAAAAAAACTATGGTGGGTGAAAAAAAGAACATTTGTAAAGCCAGCTTTTTGTGTCTTGTTGCTGTCTTGAATTATTTTCATGTATTTCCCTGTTGGCTACTTTTTCTGCCACCTCTCATCTCTCTTACTTTCTTGTGTAAATTACACCAATTTATTAGACTCCTATTTTCTGGCATGTAAAAAAGCTCACTAGCTTCAACACCATCTCTGAACTTAATTCTGTCTGACAAGAAAAAGTCACAGGCACATGGTGTGTGGTGGAGACAAGTAAAATATATGCCCAGAGCAGGATGATATACCACAGGATGATAAAGCAGATCTAACAGCTGCTTGAATCCTTTGCAATGAAAGCACAGCTCTGGTCTATCAATTTCCGAAAGACCTTGGGAGCAGTTTTACATCCACACTCAGCAATCCTGTAGAGCAGAAATTTTTATCTACTTGGTTTCACAGTTTTTGGAAAATCTTGAAGATGTACACTAAGGAAAACTGCAAAACCATATTAAATGGTAGAGTTTTTGGACTGCTGTGTTCTGCAATGCTGGGAGCAGATCAGAATAGCAGAACTCAGCTCAGAGCACAGGGAGTTATTTGCCTGTTCCTAGAGAGAATTTAACACAAACCCTACAGTACCCTTGTGATCTTTGTACTGTATGTTCAAAAAATTAAACTGGAGAAGAGTCCACAAGCAGAAACAAACTCCCACTTTGTAGTACCCTGTAAAAACATTTTTTAAAATTTAAAAAAATCATTGCCTTTCAGGATCCATCCTACTAGCCATTTTGTGGGAAGGAAGAGATTTTTCTGGAGAAACAGTTATTCAATTTCTTTCTTCTGATCCAGCTCCTGTCTAAACTCTGCAGCTAATATATAAGCAGTGTGTCTTAATAAGCATACTAGATGTAGGTGCATCAGTTTGTGAAAATGGTTGTGACTAAATAGATGAATTGCATGAATTCTGTCAGTAACAATACTGATCTCTTGCCTAAAGGTAATTAGTTTAATTTTTAAAAAATCCTTTTTGCTTATTAAAGCATGTATGAAAGACAAAGCCAGGATATGCAATTTGGAGATCATGTCTCTGCTCCGAGGGATTAAGGTCACTAGAAAGAGGACCATTTACTTCTTGTCAAGGTATTCAGTCACAGTCAAACTGAATTGTATTCAAACATAAATACTCCTTTTCTGGATTAGAACTGGTGCTAAATTAATTTAAGCATTAAAGAAATCTGCAAGGTGACCGAAGTCCTGCATTTTCTCTTTCAGTTATTGCAATATCAATTTGCTTAGTTCCAAACTTTAAAAACTATGGGATTTTTTATTTGCAAATCCTCTTTATCCAACACAGGTTCTGAAAATCAAAATGAGGTTTGTCCCTGTCAATCACAGTCTCAAATAATTTCAGAAATGTCTTCATGGGGAAGATAGGGGGCCATCAGAGCAATTTTAGAGGTAGTGAAAAGAACACAGCATGGTAGTGTTCATTTCAAAGTTTTCTTCATTAGCGATGCTGATAATTGTGAAGTCAAGAGCCCAGTTGACTATCAGAGATGAAATTTAGTTTGCAGGACTAAAAATTACATTTTTGTTTGTGAACTCAGTAGATCTGCTGCTGAGTCACTGAGACATAGAAATATGGCACCTCTTTATTTATATCTGATAGTCCTTTTTTCAGCCCATGCATTGTAAGCACTTAATGGATTTGATATAATGGCACTTGGAAAGTGAACATAAATCAAAACTGTGTTGCAACCTGTGTATATCCTACCATTACATTACCAAAGTAAGTTTTGCTTCTAGAGTAGTCAGAAAGTAAAATATTACAGTAATTGTACCATGCAACAAGACAGGTGAGACTATTATTAGCATGGTCAAAACCAAAGCTAAAACATTCTTAGTGGTGGTTCAAGCCCATTAGGGGTAATATGGTCTCTTTTAATAATTAATAGCACAGTAACCAGTTTCACTAAAATCTGCAATAAATAGACTGCGAAACTGATGAAGGAATACCTTCAGCCATTCATGAAAATGTATAGATTTTATATGTTAATACTGCCTTCAGCCATTCATGAAAATGTATAGATTTTATATGTTAATACTGCCTTCAGCCATTCATGAAAATGTATAGATTTTATATGTTAATACTGCCTTGGGTTCTATCAGACAAAAAATATCACCTTTTCATATCAGTTGTGCCACTGAAGTCTCACAGCACCTTTTCAGATTTGTATTGCACTAAAATACAATTTAATCTAAAATTAACCTTTCTTTGCTGTTTGTGGACACACTGCCTAAATATTAATGTGTGAAAGCATTCCATTTATAGCAAATCAGTTACACTGCCAAAACTTGTGCATCTCTTCCCCAACCTACATCTCCTCTGGCAAACCACTGCTGACCACACTGATGGGAAAGAAGCAGGTCAGCAATCTGTTGAAAACAGAAACAGAACTTTGCTCACATGTACATCCCTTCTCTGAGATCAAATGCTAGCTTCTCTTTGCAGACCTTCTGCTGCTCAGCCTGTTTCTGCTGGAATGTATTTTTCCATGCAAAACTAAAGTCCAAGTGACTGAGAAGGCACCAGTGGCAGAGAGCACCATTTGCCAGTCCTGGCTGTGAGACAATGTTCAAGTAGGACCGAACATCTGCCCGAAGCTGCTGCACAACTCAGTGTTGCACAAGCTTTCTTGCATCTAGGATTGAGAGCATCCCTGCAATGCTGTTGGACTGGAACTTGATGAGCCTCATTGTGAGGATGCCACTACTTCCCAGATGCTTGGTGGCAGCTGCTCAAGTGCAGTCAGATGACCCTGGCCTGAGGAGACATTTGAGAACAACAGGCTTAAATTTGGAAGAATTTGCCAAACTGGGAGGTGTCAGATTTAGCAGATAGGAATGTGCCTGTGAAAAAACAGTTTCTTTACCCTGTAAATACAAATGATGTAAGGTGGCTAAATACATCTCCTGGAATGTATAGCGAGAGGTAGCAGAATGAGTGAAAAAGGAAAGACAGTACCAGAGGAGCAGCTTCTAATTCTGGAATCAGACGGGCTACTGACCCCTGCTATTCTCCTGCCAAGGCTGACCTTAAAGGATGAGTGAAACACACAGTGGCCCTGCAAGCACGATTTTAGTCAGAATGGGTTTGCTACAGCTCTTTGGCACATCAAACACTAGGATGGAGACAGAGAGTGATCCAGAGTAGGGGCTGGAAAAACTGAATCAGATTGGGAATCACTACTTTAGTTGGATTAACAGAGGTTCCAACAAGAAAGGAAAATTTTAAGATACGAACAAAACTCTCAAAGGGATAATAAACACAGGAATGAGTCAGGGCTTTAACATTTGCTAACGATGACCTGCAGCAATTGGATCTAAGAAAGAGGGATAAGAGTGAAGCACTGTATAAATAGGAGACCCAAATACGGTACAAATCCCAGAAGCAGAAAACAGGAAAAGAAAAGGCAGCATGATCTCCGAGACTCCTCTAACACTCATTCTGAAAAGTTTTGGAAGAAAAAGAGAACCACATACAAAAGAATATGTAACTGCTAGAGGAGGTAAAATGTTTAAAAGTGCAGAACAAGATAAGCAAATAGAATAAAATTAGAATGAAAATGAGCCATTGAACTTCACAGAGGCTATTGTTAAGTTCAGTGAGGCATGTGAGGATGTGCATGAAAGAAACTTAGGAGGGCTTCCATTGGCTACAAAATCAATGGGAGAATAAAATGGACAAGTTTGAAAACGAACACCAACACAGTGCTACTTAGTACATATAAGTAGTTAACCGTTGAAAGAATGGTGGATTAGGTGTGGCCCCTCAAAGAGTGAGAGAAGGAGAGAGGGAGAGAGCTATCAGGTACTTCAGCGAAGTACTTGGAGAGATGTAGTTCTTGAAAACTGAAGTTAACGCTACAACGTTTGATTTTAAGTGACAAGTGAAAACCAGTACTTTTTTCAGAGTACAGAGAAGGAAAAAGAATGAAAATATATCCAACAAACAACTGAAAAAACGGGAATGTGATAGAAGCCTATGCATAAATAAGAACTGCTAATTGAAGATAAAACAAAATTATCAGTTAGAAAGAATAGATAAGAAGTGGATAATAAAAATTGAGAACTTACAACCAATAGTATAATCATGTTAGCTGATGAATTGTGTAAAATAGAAAAGTAAACATGCATTTAATCAGGCCTTTTAGATCACTAGAAAATCCTATAGAGAGAGATACTTAAACTGGAGTAACTGGGATAACTATTAATAACAACCCTTAAGCTGGAGTAACTGGGATAACTATTAATAACAATCCTTAAGCTGGAGTAATTTGGATAACTATTAATAACAATCCTTTCTGCTCTATCTTCCAGAGGTAGAACAGAAAAGGAATCTATTCAAACTCTACTACTATTCTACTCTGTATTTAATTATAAGTTGCTTGACTCCATTTCACTTGATTTTAATTTAATTTTATTATCATATCTGAAATGGATAGATATAAGAATTTTACAGGTCAATGGCCTTGTCTAGTTTTCTCACTGATGGAGGATATATCTTATTTTATTAATATGAATATGATTAATAGATCACCAACTCATAAAGGTATATTTGTAATATAAAAATGTACATGGATATGATTTTGTCTGTTTATAGGACTTAATATTCAGAGTGTGGAAAAGCAAAGGTGAATCAGTTAGATACACAAAAGTATCAGTTCTATTTTTAAAAACTCCAAGTTTATGTAATGCTACAGCCAAGACATTTTAAAACAACTATGAATAAAGTCATGGACCTGGGGTAGAACAAGATGGAATTTTCTGGATAGTCTCTACAGAAGGAAGACAGCAAACATCAGGGCAAAGCAGACATTTCACTTGGGAAGATAAAAGTTTTCTGCTTCAAAAGTGGTCAGGAGTGACTCTGAAATTGTCCCATCTATACCAAATCAATCTGTAATTGCCTATGCAGGCTACAGTGGTCTTTGTGTGTGTTTTGTGCCCAAACTGCCGTAAGTTAATTTATAATATGTATGTATGTGAATATTTAGTGTAAACTCTATGGAAGGATGTTATTTCTTACTATATATATTTTAAAACAACATGTATTAATGAAATTATTGCAAATGTGTGTTATAATGGGTCAGTAAACTTTTGGGGGGAATTTTAATCAATTGCAACAAATGCTAAGGGCATTTAGAAGGCAGGCTGAGTCAGACTCCATGCCTGAAGAACTATCAGGGTGATTCTGGTGACTGTGCAAACTGTGTGGATTACAGCAATTCAAAGCTTAGCAGACTGGTGCATAACCAGTATTTGAAGATATCAACGGGTTGCCCTCAGACCTTTGCAAGTTCTCACATCACAAGACCAATAGGAAAAAGTGAAAGCTTTGAAGAAGATCCATTGCCCTGTCCCGATGCTGACCTCAAGTACAATGATTTAGAGTCTCAATATTAAAAACTATTAGTGGGAACTTTGTCCCAGTAAAACCTTTGCTTTATATAAACATGAATTTCAGAAAGGTTTTGCTGACACAAACATAAATTTTAGAGACACATACTTTATTTCTGTCTAACATTTGATTTTTTTCCCCCAAACAACTAAAGTTCTTAACAATTCCACTTCAAATTTACTGACAAGAGATAGCAATACCACAAGTACAAATAGGCAGAACTAGAAATGTGCAGATTAAGGCTCACAGGCACTATTACTCAAGTGCCAAAACCTCATTGCAACACAGCAATTTTGGCATATTCCTCCAGACATTGAGAATGCCAGTATTTCTGTAGGAGTTACAAAACCAGGAAAGTCCTATGAAACAGCAATGTTAGGCTACTTCTCCCTTTCTTTTGAAGCCTTTCCAGTCTCACAGTAGGCAAGAAGATCTTATATCTGTGAATAAGAGTGTATCTTGGACCTAGGGATGCTGAATATGAGCTTGCAGCCCAGAAAGCCAGTCCTATCCTGGGCTGCATCAGAAGCAGCATGGGCAGCAGGGTAGGGGAGGAGATTTTGCTCCTCTACTCTGCCCTGGTAAGACCACACTTAGAGTGATGCATCCAGCTCTGGGTCCCAACAAAAGAAGGACATGGGCCTCTTGGAGCAAGTCCAGAGGAGGGCCATGAAGATGATCAGAGGCCTGGAACACCTCTTCTATGAAGACAGGCTGAGAGAGCTTGGGTTGTTAAGCCTGGAGAAGAAAAGGCTCTGAGGAGATGTTACTGTAGTCTTTCAATATTTAAGAGGTCCTACAAGAAAAATGGGGACAGACTTTTTAGCAGGGCCTGTTGCAACAGGAGAAGGCTAATAGCTTTAAACTAAGAGAGGTTGATTTAGGTTAGATATAAGGAATAAATCTTTTGCAAAGAGGGTGGTGAAACACTGGCACAGGTTGCCCAGAGGTGTGGTGGGTGCACCATCCCTGCAAGTGTTCAGTGTCAGGTAGGATGGGACTCTGAAGAACCTGATCTAGTTGAAGATGTCCCTGTTTAATGGAGGAGGGGTTGGACTAGATGGCCTTTAAAGACCCCATCTAAAGGCCCGGTCTGATGAGGAATACCTTGAGTGCAGGTAGCTCCAGCTGCAGTGTCAGCTGCAGGGTGAGCCCTGTGTGAGAGCCCCAGGCAAGATCCAAGGTCCAAGCCATGAACTTTTGACCTTTGCATAACAAAAGACACGGGGACCTGTGGGCCAGACACTCAGAGACACAGCAGGAGCTGAAGGATCCAGAGAAAGACCCGAGACTTTCACGCACTTGCACTGTGAGGGGGTAAAAGCCCCGGGGGTTCCTTTGTTTGGGGTCCCTCCTCAAAGACATGAGCTTGGGTTGTTTCTGTGTTACTGCACCATGAATAAATTGCTTTATGGAATAAGACATCTGAGACTCTGCTATGGGAAACCTGGGACTGAAACTGAGGTTGTAACCTGGGGTAAGGAAACCTGGTCTGACTGCGTGTGACTGGGGCATGCAGGGAGTCCAGTGGGGACCCTTTGGGTCACTTGAGCTGCCCGCTGTGAAGGGGCTTCTGTCCCAGTCTCTGGTGTTGGGAGTGTGACTGCCAGAGAGTGTCATGAATGGTCACACTGGGTAGTTTCACAGCATCCAACCCAAACTATTCAGACATCTTCCAGCATGCTCCTTAACCTTTCCAATTAATTTTTCACTGCTTGATTATGTTTCAGGGATACCATTTTAATTAGGACTGCACAAGGTAGTATAAATACTGCCATTCTACTAGACCCATTAGACCACCCTCCTCTAACTTCACCTACTTGGTCCCATGGTCTCTGAAACAATGCAGCCTCCACAGACATAAGAGCAAGACTGAAACAGGAAACTTATATGAGCCATCATGTTTCAAACACAGGGGAAAAGACAGGAAAATGCTTGTAATTTCAAGGGTCTCTGAGGAAGTCTTTAAAACAGCTTTCTAAAATTATGTTAGTGTGGAGTAAGGAAAAAAAAAACAAACCCCAAGACTGGAAAGTTTTTAATAACGGAAATTTCTGTAAAATTATGAAAGCTCCTTCAAAGATTGAGACACAGGTTCAGGAATGAAGAAACTCTATAATAAATACAGGGATAGAAGGACTGTGATGTCAAGAAATGGTAATCACAGTTACTAAAAAACTGACTCAAAAAAGAGGTCCAGTTTGTCCCAAAGGGTGGCAAAAAAAAA
>VZRZ01002005.1:706890-768117 GCA_013398175.1 Climacteris rufus
GCCCCTCCCGGCGGAGCAGCGCCCGGCGCGCCCCTGAAAGCCGTTCCCGCCCGCCCGCGCGGTCAGTCCGCGGGGCCGCCGCCGGTCACCGCGGGGAGGCGCCGGGACGGGGTGTCCGCGATGCTGGAGAACGGCTCCCTGAGGAACTGCTGTGATCCGGGCGGGCGCGGCCGCCTCGGCTTGGCGGAGCGGGAGGCGGGGGCCGCGGGAGCCCCGCGGCCCGCCTGGGTGGTGCCGGTGCTGTCCAGCGTGCTGATCTTCACCACCGTGGTGGACATCCTGGGCAACCTCCTGGTCATCCTCTCCGTCTTCAAGAACCGCAAGCTCCGGAACTCAGGTAAGGGCTTGACCCCCGCACACTGCCCCGGCGGCGGCAGCGGGTGGCGAGCGCCCGGAGTCCCGCAGGCACCCTGATCCTCGCTTCCAGTAGTCCTGAGGAGTGCAGCCTGCTTGTCGAGTCCGGGCCGGCCGCCCGCTGAAGGCGGGGGGCTAGAGCCCCCCTCCATTGGTGCTTGCCCCGTAGTTTATGCAGGGACCCCCAGGCGCTCAGTCACCCTTCCCAGCGCGCCTCTCCCGCTCTCCCCTTGAGCTCCGTCCTGCTCTCCGTCCGGGAATGCAGGTCTTTGAGTGGTTCCTAATGAGGCATTATGTGGTCTCTATGGAGCTCCCGAGGAGGGGAATCGGTGCCATCCGCTTAAAATACCGGAGACAAAAAGAGTGCCCAAAGCGGTCGAAGATAGGAAGGAGGAGCTTTTGAAACTTGCTCAAGAGTCCTAAAGATGCGGTGCTGTGCATGCGTGGGAAAGAGGCTCAGCCCGCTCTCTGGAGCCTGCAACAGAGTTCACTGTAGTCTTTCACGAAATCGCCTTTCTTCTTTCTTGTTGTCTCCTCATCGCATATCCTCTAACCAGAATGCAACAAATAAAGTGGGGTGTTTTCTTTGAATCGTGTTTATAGTTTTTCCTTGTGTGTTCCAGAATGTGGCTCTGCAGCTCTTACTTGCTGGCATTCTCTCCTCATCTCTGCTGGGCTGGTTACACGTGTTTCAAACAACAAAACTCTGTAGTTAAGCACCAGGTTCTCGGATTTCCTCCTGGCCAACTTCCCTGATTGCCGCACACCCCGCTGCGTGCGGATCCTACATCCCCCTCCGCCGATGGCGCCGGTTGTTCCCTGGTGCGCGGAGCTGGGCACACCTGCACCCGGCTGGATGCTGGGTGTCGGTGCACTATAAAGTGCCACCCCGAAAATTGTGGTGCATCCACTACAGTTCTCATAGCACCACGCAGTTCCCGGAACTGCTCATTCCTTCAGGTCTTGAGTGCCTTCGTTTTGCCATGCGCACGCAGGTCGGGGCAACCAAACTTTGCCGGGATCTGACAGAAGTCTGATACGCTGCGTCCCCTGCACTCTCAGAGCCAGCGGGCTCTGCCATCGGTCCTCTGTGTCAGCGGGTACTCCCTTGCCGCGGGGAAGGAGGGCGAGCTGCTGAGTTCATTCTTCTGGGGATGCTGGTGGGGGGTGTTTTTGGGGGTTTTTTAACCACTGTCGCTTGTCCAGCGCTGTCGTGTCTCACGTGCGGTGAGAGAGCTAGAGAGAGCTCCTGCTGACGGGGAGCCCCTGCTTTAAGTTAAATTATAGTTAGGGGCAGAAGCAGTTTATGAAGGGGTAAGCCTTGCGCTCCCTAATCGCTGCACGCCTAACTGCAGGCGAGGGATGCCGGCAAGTCCCGTTTACCTGGGGCTGAGCGATCACACCCCGCCGAACAGTATCCAGCTTGAGAATCTTTGGGAGGGTGGTTTGGCTGAGCGAGAGAAGAATGGGGAGAGAGCTGCTGATCCTTGGACTTGTGCTTGGGCAGTCCGTCCCCGGGGACCGAGCCGTCCCGAGGCCGGTGGTGCCGGCACACCGCGGCAGCCGGAGCCCCGCGTTCCCCGAGCGGGCGCTGCCCCCGGCGAGCGGAGCGGAGCGGAGCGGGGCTGGGCGCAGCGCCACGGCGGGGCCGGGAATCCCCCGGGACCCGCCGTGATTCACCGGCTCTCCCCGGCCCCTTGGGCGCCGGGGGAAGGCGCGTTCCCCAGGGATTCGCGCCTGGGCTCCGGAGGGAGGAAGCGCCCAGGGAACAGGTTCTCGCTGCAGAGGACGGTCGGCCCGAGACATCAGCTCCCGTCCGGGGGGAGCAAGAGAGAGACTTTCTTCTGAAACGTTCCTTTCGCCCAAACTACAGCAAAGAGGAGGGTTTGCACTGGAAGAGAGTGATGCCTCTAAGAATAAGTTTCAAGATACTGATCAAAGTACTCTGTGGCACACTAGAACTCTTCAGGGAAAAAGCGGTCGTCTTATCCAGTTCAAATACCTGCTAATTGATCTCCATCTAGGATCATCCTTCATGTGATGTCACTGACCCTGTCCCAATGATCTGTTTATCTTTGATAAGTACTGTGAGGAATAGCAGGGAATCCTTCTGCATAATCTTTATAAGGTTAAATACCTTTTAAATTGCTGGTTCTTGGTTTTACATCAGGGAGAGATGGCTTTTGAAGGTGAAACTGAAAGGGGATAGTTTGGTAAATGTCCATAGAAGTCTTTTCAGGTAAAATTTCTTAAGGGGGAAGCAGAGTCAAAGAGGACTGCAAACTGATGTGGATGAAGTGAGAGAGGAGATGGGAAAGTGGTGGAGAGCTAAGGCAGTACTTGGGAACCCTTAGCCTCTGACAATGAAAGAAGATGGACAAGCAGGTGGACTTGCAGTTTTCCTTAATGAGCAAGCAAGAAACAACATATTTGTACTTGCAAGGAGAGTGAATGTGTTAGAAAGTGAAACGATGAGGAAAAATGGCAGGAATGGAGTCAGAGAAGGAAAAGATGAAGTTAGGGGAATGGTTATGACAGGAAGACATCCAGATGAACGAAGGGAAGAGGAAGAGCTATAGCACCCTGAGCACTCAGTTCCCTTTGAAGAAGCTAACAAGTTATTTTTCTTGGATGAGAGTTTGGGACTTCAGATAAGTCACAGGTGTATAAGGAATAAATTAACCAGCTCTGCCCATGTCTCTAGCACAAGAAGAGACCTTACCTTCAGAAAACAAAACAGGACTTCAGCAGTTTTTCCAGGATTTATCAACACCATTCTGTCCTAGACTTTACACAGAGATCTGTTAACTGGTAGCAATGTAATTACATATCACTCTCCTTAAAATTAAAGCATGATAAAAAGTAAATCTATTTTAATGCTGTTACATAATGAGAAATGCAAGAAAGGAGGTCCATTAGCCTTTGGGCTGGTACATGTTCATCAGGAGAGAAATAAAGAATAGGTAGGATTGGTGCTCCTAGACATTGCTCATTCACTCCTCAAACAGTGGGAATTTTGCCAGCCTTACTACAAAATTATTGTTTCAGATCATACAGAAGCCTCTTTGTCATGTTTAAATTTGTTTTTGGGGAAAATCTGTGAAGAGTCTTCCAAATAATGCATAGCATAATTGGTATGAATCAACATGCTTGTCTTACATAACAGCGCCCAGTCTTTCAGCGAGAGGCTGAGCAACTTCTGATCTCTCAAAGTGATTTAATTTATAGAAATTAATGCTTTTATCAGTTCTAATTTGGGAGGAGAGTAATTTCATCTTACATACTACAAAATTAAATAAAACTTTGTATGTGGAAAAAATAAAATTAAATTAGCTTGTCTTGCTATTTGAAATGTCAAATGTGTTCTGAATTTTCAAAAACAAGTATTGATTTTGTGTGTCCTCAATTAAACATGACCAGTTGAAGGCAGCTTTTAAACTGCTAAACTTTTGAAGTGATAAAGTTTATATGTGCTCAACAACAACCGCTCAATGATCAAGTATCCTGAAGGTGCATCAAATAAATCAAAACCAGTAGATGCTTTGAAGAACATTCAGGATACATTTGTATAGCCACAGCTGTAAACATAACATTATGGGCCAGGGTAAGAACCTGGTAGGAAGCACTCTAGAAGGTGAGAACCAGCAAGGCATCTCCCAGAGGACAGAGATAAAGCAAACCATTTATATTTCATTGGCCTTAAAGCCGGCATAAAATCAGTGAGAAGTGAGAATTAGGCACATTAACTCAATATCATTTCAAAGAGTAATGAAGACTTGGGACCTTTGACTTTTGGCAGAATATTAATATTAACCTTGGTGCATTGCCAAAGAATACATTAGTGGAAAGTGGTATTTTTAGTGCATTTTGTCAGCCCTCCTCACCCTCTCCACTACTTTCCTTTCTATGTATAACAGCTAACACAGCACAATGAGATTCTGATTTCCATTCGAATAGCAAGGTGGTGTTGCAACACAAATTAAATAAAAAATCATGTTTCTTTTATCTGTAAGAACATTGATGTATTTGCATGTTTAGTTCTGTCTAATGTGTATATGGCTGTAGAGGTGGACCATGCTTCTCCTATGCATATCTGTACAAAATAAAACAATCCTGCATGTAGAATTGTAACTTTGGTACTTATCTGTCTACTAAATAAACCTGTTTAGCAATACAACCAAGTCTTGTCGTTTTTTCCATGCTCTCTCCCTTTCCACAGCCTTCACTCCACATCTTTGTGATACAGCTGAAGGTAAGTTATCTCCATTGTCAAATACTGTTTTCAGTTATTCTTCATCTCTTTGGCCACACCAGTTCTCTTTCCCTCCTTTATTCCTCTCCTATTATTTTTTCGGTCCACAGGGATAGAGGATAGTTGTCTTCTGTGATGGTACTCATCTCTTAGAAAACTGCAGTGGAGAAACCTGTTTCTGAAACCACTTGGCAAAATTGTCTTTTAATATCAGCAGTGATGCTGACAAGAACAGGATGAGTAAAGCATGAGATCCCACTATTACAGTTTCAGCTTTTATGCTCCTGACTTCTTGAACTCTGGATCCACAGAATTCTTAGCTCTGGGCCTGTGTGTGTTTGGCCTTCACATTCTCTTTCATATTCAGCTTGAAGCTGCTCAATGCTAAGAAATTGATGGGAACATAGCTTCAAAATTCACAAAAGTTCATTGAATCCAACACTTAAAAAAATAGTTTTTATATCTCTTTGTAATAATACCGTGATTCAAACTAGTTTTTATTTTAACCTTGTGACTATTAGTTTCTAATTTAGAGTGGATATTATTATTTGTACAATTATAATTGTCATTTAATTTGAATGGATCATTTCTTTGCCTGTTGAGAACTTTCATGCAATATTAATGGAGGGTAAATATATATTTACTTCTTGGTTTTTTTTTCCCATAGTAAACAAGTCAAATGCTTTTAATTTCCCCTAAGAAGCTGGGCTCTTCATTTCCCTGTTTCCTTTAGGCCTTTCAGATCACTTCTCAAAACTACATTCATCTGTCTTAAACAGAAAACTAAACTAAACTGTTCACAGTAATGCAGGTGAAGTACCACCAATATCTTCAAGAAAATATTAACATCCTATTCTGTTCTGTCCTTTCCTGGATGGACAAAATGGACCTGGTATGCCTTGAAGACACATCTTCCTTTTATGTGATAGCATCATATAGATGAGTGTTCTGGTGCAGTCACTTGCTGATACAGCTCTTCTTTTTCTTTTGTTACACAATTATTCCTTCAGTACCTGGCCTCATACCTCATGTTATTATACTCTATCCACTTTCTGCTCTTTTAGTCCTCAAGCAAAAAAAGATCTTGACATTTCCCTGGCTCTCAACTTTGTATTATCACAAAATTTCATTAGTTCTCTGTGTTTTGTGACATAATACTTCTGAAACAGACAAAATTAGTTCAATGTAGGTTATCTCCCTCCGGTCCAAAAATTTTCTTTCATCATTATCCAGGCAGTGGTAGCAACAGACTGTGAGTGGTACCCTGGTGATTCCAAGGCTAGATTCGTTTAGAGCAACCTCCCAGGTCCAGAAAATCCAAGTCCAGATTTTATTAAATAAAGATTATCAGATTAGTTGATACAGCCACTTTGTATAAGCTCACATTGACTTTTATTCCATTTGTCTGTATCTGCATCTTTAATTTTCCTATTCTTCCAAGTTTGTCTCTCCAGCCTTGCCTACAATTAAGATGAGATTAAGAGCCCAAAGATTTCTTGATTCATTCTGTCTTTGCAACAATTTCCCACCTTGAATACAAGTGCCATGTTAACACATACTCTGTGGTAGACAAATGAATCTTCCAGAGGTGGCAATACTGTTTTACTGTTCTCGTTACTCCCCAGCTAATTGCTTTTCTGACTTACTGCGAGCACCATTCATGCAAAATGAAACAGCATTTGTGCAGCACCATAGCAAAGGAGGAGGAAATGGGTAGTAAAGTGTGAGAGCACCACAGCTGCAAGTGAGTCATGGCAACACTGCTCTTTGGGATGCATGTGGGAGCCAAGGACTGAGAGAAATCAAATCTCTCTAGCCTGAGAGAAATCTGCACTTCCCTACTGCCAATGAGGACTAGAGAACATTTCAGCCCCTTTTTACAGGTCCCACATATAGCTCTCTGTACTTTCAAAACACAACACTATCTCTAAGATAACAGATGTTAAAAAATTCCTGCCATCAAGTATATTCAATCTCTGATATTTTTGCTTTATTGTAGATATGCTAATTCCTCACCTGTCAGCCTGCCCTGTCCCCAAGACCACTGTTATTGTTGTTAAAAGCTCTAGCAAAATCTTTCTTCAGACCAGAAGCCATTTTAACTTGATTTTCACATTCTCCCTCCCCCAGGGAGGGAAAACGTTCCTTTTCCCTTTTGTTACTCTGCTGGAAGGGCATTTTAGTAATTTTAGAAGTCTTTGCAAAGTCAATGAAGTTTAGGGGGTTTGGCAGTTCCCCTTTTATCCATTTTGCTCTAGCAGTTTTCTTTGGTAGACATATCTTTTACTTCTAGCCTCATTTCTTGCCCCTAGCATCCTTATTGAGACAACCTTTCCTCCATCTAGACCTGGAACTTTTTCTTATATTTTTTCCCCTCTTTTGGATGCAAGTTACAGAGAATATTTTTGTACCTTTAATATGAAGAAATGCCAACCTTCCTCCACATTCAAGTCCCTAAGCTCCTCAATACAGCTGATTTCACTTTCCTAATTAGCTTCTTTTATTTATCAAAATGTGCAACCCCCCTTCTTAGTTATGTCTGTTTTGTTTATTCTTCCATTTAATTTAACCAAAATAATCCCATCTGCTTTCAATACAACCTTGTTTTCTATGACAGCCTCTTCAGAGATGTCTTTGTTCTTCATGAAAACAAAGGCCGGGGTGTATTGGCAAATAGACTCTGAATTGAAGAAATCTGCTGGGTGTATATCCAGAACTCAGCTGCCATTTCTGAGCTTATTTTCCCATTTATATACAAGGACCTGCAGTGTCCTGATGTTAAATGAGTTCGATTAGTATTTTCCTACTAAAAGAGAGGCATTCTCATTCTACTGCAGGTTTCTGAATACTTGCCTCCACACTATCTTTACAACTCGTAATTTTGGCTTTTACCAGGTTATCATCCTCTCTCTCTTTCTCAATCTCTCTCTCCATTTTTCCCCCTTTTATGAAGACAATAGACCTTTCAGTTACTTTTTCTCTTCTCTGATCACTGGTGCAATTCCATTCTAACAGAATTGTTTCCGTAAAATTTTATTTTTATTTTTTACTGGTTTTGGATCCCCTATTTTATTGCATAGGTTCTGGCATTCTTTTACTGACTCTACTGCTTTTTATATTACCACTCCAGTTGAACTCTACAATGTTTGAGCTCCTATTTTCTATATTTGTTGCCACCACCTTCCTGAAGCCAAAATTCCCTTGCCCTGGGTGTTAAAGGAAGAAACTGCGTGATTTCTTTTCAAGCTCTCTTCCCATCTCTCAATTTCAAGTTCTTTTTATTCATTCTGCCAGCCTGGATTGCAAGCTGGTATCCCATATGGCTAGGTGAAGTCTGTCCGTGAAGATATGAAACCTCTTCTCAGAAAATACCTCCAAATTATCAATACTCCAAATCTTTCTATGTAAATTCTAGAACTATTCAGTCATGTGCCCATGAGTCATCTCATACTTCTAATTATGCTTCTGTTCTCTTTCTGAAGAGGAAACAGTGTCAGTTCCTCACCAATTCCATCCTCTTTTCTGTGAGACTTCATTCAAACAGTAACAAAATGAGAAAATAAGTCTTCAAAGTTACTTATGAAATAATAACTCTAAACTTCGTTAACCTGTAAATAATTCCAAAAGCAGAAGAGCAAAGTGAAAAGCCAGTCTTGTTAATTTGAAAAATAGGAAAATTACTTTAACAAAGGAAGTATCCTTCAGCAAAAGGAGGTAAGTCTTGCAGGTAAATTTAGAAAAAGTGAAAAGTGGAAACCTAAAATTGTTCTAGATGAGAGGAAGTCTGAAGAATACAGAATTTTATAATATTTTGGAAATAGAAAGTTTGTAAAGTACTTATGAGCCTAAAGGGCTTGAAATAAGTATTTAGGAGTACAGAAACATCATAAAGTACAAAAATAACTTTTCTATCAATCTGCATCACAGGGAATCCTGTTTAGGGTAAAACTGTAACCTGAGGCAGATTATTCTGCAGCCATAGGGTATTTTGTATCCTCCTTTGAAGCACTTGGCAATACCATATTAGGTGACAGCTCTAAATTATCATTTACATTTATCCTGTAGAGTAAGTATTCAGTTTATTGATAAGTGAATAGGAAGTTTATTGCCAAGATCAGCTCCAAGATACTTTTATTTTAGAATATAATATTAAGTTCTATTCCACTTAGTAAGTGGAGCTATTGGTGTGCTTATCTTTTGAGGAAATAGAATAATAAGCATTTAATTGAGCTGCAGAAGTATGTTTTCTTGAACCTGAGTCAGAAGAATCTGAGGGCATATTTACACTGTGTATTTCTTTTGGCACAAGTCCACTCTGCCCATGTTTCAAGCAAAGGAAGACCAAAGGATGATGTTAGTGCAAGGCTTTGCCTGCAACACTCAGGGTCTCCATAGGGCCAAGGCTAACACAGTCATACAGCTTTGTTTGTTTGTTTGTTTGTTTTTTGTTTGTTTCAGCTCAGAGCATGATTAAGTTTCCCTTTATCTCCTTGGAATAACCAATGCAAACATACTCTCAAACACAGGAAATTAGAAGGACCTCTTAGCAGCTGTATTATGGCAGTTCCAATGTGTCTGTCTTAGGAGCACTCCCTTTCCTGCCAGCTGTCTCCTGGACCCTGGACTGACATTTCTTTTGCAATACTCACTGACTGCATGAGGAATGACCTCTCTGCAGTAAAGCTCTATTCTTGGAAGGACCAGCAGAAGAAATTCAAGGATTCATGGTACTCTTTAGCAAAATCAGCCAAAGAGCTAAGAGACCAAACCTCCCCACGGAACACTAGGACAGCTCATTTTAAAAGACTAATTTTTTCATCTATTCTTAGCAGATATATATTCACCAGGTTACTTGAATCATTGTGTTGAAGATGTTACGGGAGACTACACTCATTCCATTAAATCGGTGACAACCTGTTCTCTGCCTCTAGGAATAAATTCTACTCCTACTCCAATTCAGATCTATTATGAGTACCACTACCTTCAGATATGCTTCAGGTGTTAGCTTCATAGAAGTTATCCTTTACAAGTGCATATTGGTACCCTGACATAGACTGTCAAGTACATTTCCTTGTTCCCAAAAATACGTATGAAAACAGCCATGTTATCCTGAACTGGTAAAACAAAACCATTTTTTTCATTTGCAGAAAGGAAGTAATACTATGGAAATTTTCATCTCCCTGAAAATCAATCTGAGCAGTTGTTCCGCTTTTTAATCTTCCACCCTGATATGGGCATAAAACAGATTTCCTGACAGCAAAAGCCAACAGAAACGTGTCTAAATCATTGTGGGTGCAACACAGTTGTGTGTCTTCCCTAACAACAGTAGCTGCTTTGGAATCTTCTGGTTTACTTTTGATCTCCATACTGATAAGGACTGAGCTATATCAGAGTCAGCATTTTCCTGACATTTCAGCTGCATATGGGACAGTTATGTCTTGACACGAAAAGAGATAACAACAGCCTAAACACATTCATCAGAAGACTAGAATCTTGATTGTTGGGATTCTTTTTTAATTATTTACTATTCATAGAGGTATTTGATTACACTGTTTAATAAATGCTGCTTAAATTATGTCTGGATAAAAACCATAATCCTTCTGACAGTTACTTTTTTTCCAGTTGTTTTTTATGGACTTGGATCAGTTTCAATGTTTAAATACCTGTACAAAGACTATGATAATTTATATGACTCTTCCATAAATATTATCATCTTTGTGCTATAGAACAACATCTGCTTACCTGTTGGTTTAGATTCCTTATTTGCACAATGTAGGCAACAATTGTTATCAGAAGATATCACATGCAACTACTGGAGCTAACAGTCTGACTAACAGGAAAAATACCCACTTGATGGATCAGCCTTGCAAATATAATTATGTTAACTAATTGTAAGTTCAGAATTAGAAGCAAATAGTGAAATTCATAGAAGACAGGAACCAATAAGTGGCATCCTCATGTCTCTATGATTTTCTCCAATACTGCCTGAAATTCTCAGTGTCCTCTCATTCTAAAGCCAGCTCCGTTTTTCCACACAAGTCAAGAGCATTTCATTTGGGTTCAAATAGGGAAATGTACCTTTTGTGAGATGGCTGTCACCTATGAATATGTGTAACAATAATAAATCTAGGTATTTTTATAACCTGCTTTTTATTCAAGTAAAAATAATCTACTTACTGAATATTGTCTGAAGACTTTAATGACAAAAGTATCTATTCAAGATGACCATTCTGTGCAGATTCTGTCCATGGTGGAGTTCATTGGAGTTGTAATCTTTGGGACTTTTAAAATATGTTCTTAGAAGTAGTCAACTCTTCAGGTTTTCTACAGACAAATAAAAGTCTGTTATATTAAAACATGCTGCAAGTGGCATAGTCACTACATGCCAACTGGGAGTTATGCCTCCTTTCTGTAAACTGACTTATGGTTCTTCATACTCCTGAGAATATATTCAAGAGACTAAACGTTCCCACCAGCTTGTTTGAAATCAGTTTTTACTCACTGGAGTACACAGGGTGTAATTTTTGGATTATTACAGAGGAAAAAAATATTAATAAGGGACTGATATCTTTGTATGTCTTTGTCTTGTTATGTTAGAGTCATGACAGAAAGAATATTTAAAATCCAAACTTCCCTGCCACAAGTCAGATAATACATGTTATGTTCCAGGGGTTTTGCTGGCATAAAATATAGTGTCAGAAAGTGAGTGTTGTGCTGTGGAAATTTAGAGCACTCCTACTCGAGGACACAAAGTCTCCCTGTGATATTTTTTAAGTGACTGCAAAAGTACTCATTATTAGACTCACAGGTGGGATTAGAGCACATGGACAAAAGATTGCTTTCTGAATCAGTTTTCATGTTAAACAAGGTTTTAATTTATTTTTTTTATCCTTCCTTTTGCAGTCATGAGAGGAAAAATGTGTAAAATGTTAATCAGATGTTGAAGCAGGCCTTGTAAAAAGTGGTTTAACCATAGTGATTTTCTCAGAAAAAATTCTTTACTGGTAAGTGGGTTGAAAGAGTTTACAAGATTTTACCTATGATTATGGTCCTGGGTATGAAACATCAACTACACAATCTAGAGTCCAGTTGCAGTGCTGGACATCTGTTGTTTCAAAGAGGGAAAATTAGCTAATTTGAGATCCTGCCATTAAGCCTCTATTTAGATAATCTGAAAACAATGTAATCCTCTTTAGTCACTCTTATGAAACATGTGGTAGGCTGGGACCATAAAGACTGTAAAACTTGCTATACAGTCAGCTTCCTGGTTAAATATGAAGCAAGAATATCTGTTCTGCTTATGGAGAGCAAACAAAATAGTGAAGTATGTGACCTCCAAACACAACATTCTCATGTAGTATATATAAAAGTTGTTTGCATTTGAGCCTGATTAATGAAACTTCTGTAGGTTTGTTCCAGTTTGCGAGTGTATTCACATCATAAAAGAGGTGTGACTGAGTATGTTATGCAGACAGAAGTCACTCACTGCTCCTTCTGGATCACAGGCCACCAGGTGACTCATGAGGATATCAGCTAGAACTGCCACAAGGGGTTAGTCTGAAGGGCTAGTTGCAGTTCACAGTGCTCAAAGGTCATCAAAGTAGCATGTGGAAAAGGATCCTGCAACCTGGGTAACCTAGACCTAGTATATGAGTATCTAGATAAGAAGGAAAATTGTACCCTTGCTAAAGCCAGTGGGAATTGCTTTCCAAAAAAGATTTTGCTAGGAGCTGGTGCCTCCTGCCTCTTTCTGTGCAGCCCTTACCACACTCCACCCTCCACTCCCCAGAGGTCTGTACCTTTACCTGTCTGTAGATTTACTGGTCTGTAAATGTTTCTTGGTCCAGGTTCTCTGTTTGGCTCAGACCATTATGTCCAGCCAGACTGTTCAGTTCTGCTGTTACATGTTGCCTTACTTTTGCTGTTAAAAATAGCTAGTTCCATACTAGCTAGTTCTCAAGGTTATTGTTCTGTAAACATAGCCATGTTATTGTAGAATTATCTTGTTATTGCATTCCTTTCCCATGGACACAGATCCTTGATGGACATTCTCTTTGACCACTGTAATTGAAGGAGGAAGAGCTGATTTCCTCCAATGACTATTGATTTCTAAAAGGGTATTTAAGAATAAAGAAGGTGGGTCTTGCCCCCTCTTCCTTCCTTTCCTCTGAACCTGAACACAGCTGTCTCTGGCTCTTTCTGCATCTCCAGCATTCCAGCCGCGATAAGTGGTGGCCCGTACGGGGCACCTTTGTCAGCATTTGACTATTAAGCGAGCAATCAGCTCAAACAATGCAGTTGCCGTCTTCTGCGGCTGATGGGGCAAGAAGACCCACTCCAGGACGTGCAAGGGATCGGATTATTTATCACACCATTGACCAATTATACCTGTAGGATGCAAATTTGGAGTGGTAATGAAAACTGTGACATCAATGGAAGGATCAATGCGATGAACTTGTCGAGCAGAAATAGCTCNAATGTGCGAGGTGACTTCAAATCAGCTCTTCCTCCTTCAACTACAGTGGTCAAAGAGAATGTCCATCAAGGATCTGTGTCCATGGGAAAGGAATGCAATAACAAGATAATTCTACAATAACATGGCTATGTTTACAGAACAATAACCTTGAGAACTAGCTAGTATGGAACTAGCTATTTTTAACAGCCAAAGTAAGGCAACAGTTACATGGAATCTGAAGGCAGAAGGATATGCAAAACAAATCCTTATCTACTCTAAACTGCACAGGGGCCTCTTCTTCTGACTAAGCAAGTCTAGCTTAGTGTTAATGACCGTCTTGTCTCTGCATGCATAGCAACAGGTATAGACACCCTCTGCTATTTAGTAGATCAAGAAGACCCCTTACCTGTTGCAAAACTGACAGCATCTTCCCTCTCTTCCGTAGTGAAAACAGTAAATATCCTGTATACTCATTCTTTAGTGGAGCAGGTCAGCCTGAAAGGTTGTTGAGTCTCTGTGGCTGTAGACAGTGAAAGATTGACTGGATATGGCCCTGAAAACCCATTGTGGTTGATCCCTTTTTGAATGGGAAGGTTGGACTAGATGATCTCCAGAAATCAATTCCAGCTTCCATGATTCTATGGCTATACTGATTGCATGCCTATGCCTATCACCCCTCATTTACCTATCTCACTCATATCACGACTCGCAGGCCCAGTCACAGCAGACTTTTTGTCTAGTCATTTTTCAAAGCTTCTACTGGCTCTCAGAAAAGACCTTGATTCAGCAAATGATCATTACATACTTTGTCTGTGTTGAGCTGGAACACAAAGCAGATACTACTTCAGAAGAGAATACACAATCATCTTCTGTAAAAGCATTTTATTTATTCATCTGTTCACATGCTGTTTACAAACCTATGAGTATCATTATAAGATGAATCATGTCACTGTGCTTTGCTTTAAGACCTTGTTTCCAAAAGAAGCAGATGGCACAGACTGACAACAGCTTCTGAAGACATTCATCTCCCTATGCATGTACAGTGATGACGCCTTCCAAAAGCTCAGAACAAAAAGGGTAAGACTTTTCTTCACTGAAAGGTTAATAATGGCCGTTTTCGTCAAGTATCATCTATTTTCTTCCTTGGTGAAACAGCAAACAACAAGAAAAGAAGATCATAATGAAGGGACTCCATAGGGTGTCAGAAGTATTGGCAACTTGTCAATATAAGTGTTTTCCATATTAGATATTCCCGTGCACTCTATTTACTGCAGTGTATCAGATCCTATTTTATAAAAATCCAGGATCCTCCACCGTCCCTAGGAGTTGAACAGAGAAACACCTAAAAGTACATAGAAGCAATAATGAGCTTAGATTCGGGTTCTTTTTGCACATATATTCTCACATGTATTTGTGTCTGACTTTGTAGCTGTCACATACTGCAAGTCCTGCATCTGAAGCCTTAAAGAGAAGTTGAGCAAATCACTGTAGAAACTGCCGCTTGCATGATTTCATTTCTGTAAGTGGAGATCCCAACATTTGTACTGGTCAAAAAGTTCTGTTCTGTTTAAATGGGTAAAGCTACAAGATGCACCTTGTCATAGCTAACCAAATCTCTTGGCTAATCAGTGCTCAATGTGTCCCATTGTCTGCAATAGTCCCAATTTTATTCACTTCAGATACTGGCCTGATAGCTTGAGTATCTTCAGTAATATCTTAAGCCTTATATTTTCAAATAGAATTATTTAATGTCTGAGATTTGTTGTTTTGTTTTAAAGTCAACTAATCTGCTAGCAAATATTAAAAAACAAAAACCACAAACCAAACAGCTTAAGAAAACAAAACATTGTTTTTGTTTGAACAAAATATTTTCATTTTTCAATTTCCTGTCCTCCTTTCTTGAAGAAGGTGGAAGTAAAGTTATTCTAAGTACTTGAGCACTGTTTTGTTGCAGTAGCAAAGAAAAAGAAATAAAATTTCCTTAGACACAAATTCAGGCTAAAGTCAGTAGCAAACATAAAAAAAATACAAAGTAATAGTGAAGGTGATAGAATGAACTAGCCTTTCACAAAATATAAATTAATATGTCAGGGCATTATAAAGTTTTGTCCAGAGATTTTAGTAGTGAAATATCCTTACTTTGTTTGCTTCCACACTTCAGTCTTTTATAGTAGATCTCCAACAAAATTAGGGCATGTTTTTTGCTTGTTTCTTTAACAAAGTAACATCCTATAAAATGCTAGATATTTCACCTTTTTCTCTATGCAATACAGTGCTGAGACACTGAAAAAAAGTATTAAAAATTATAGGTTGCCCAACTCTTTATAGGATCTAACTAGATTGCACCTCTTGTATTTTACAGCTTTTCGTATTAGCCCCTTTGTCAGCAGTAAATGAGTTTTCATGCTTGCAGTTGTACAAGTAGGTTTCCTATTTTTTCTTGGTTGAAGCAATCAACAGCTGTGATTACTTCAAGAGAGTAAAATTAAGCTGATATATACTGGCAGATACAGAAAACATGACTTCTTTCATGAACCAGTGAAAAAACTTGTCTGTTTTTGTTGTTATTTAGTGATTCTACTCAGCAACCAGAGGGTTCTGAAGCTGGGCTGCCACTGGTGCCCATAGTGCTAAGCCCTCAGCATAAATGTCTTGGCTTCACTCCCTGCCTGAAAAGTCATAGTACCCTAGTCAGAGACATCTAAGCTGAAAAAGAGTAGATTTTAAACTAAAGAGGGTAGACTTAGATTAGATATTAGTAAGAATTTTTTTTACAGTGAGGATGGTGAGGCACTGGCACAGGTTGCGCAGAGAAGCTGGGGATGCCCCATCCCTGAAAGTGTTCATGGCCAGGTTGGATGGGGCTTTGAGTAACCTGATCCAGTGGAAGGTGTCCATGCCCATGGCAGGGGGTTTGAAACTGGATAATACTTAGGGTCTCTTCCAAACCAAACCATTCTGTGGGTCTATGATTCTCTCAGCAACAACATGGGCCTTTTCCATCCTAGACTATCCTGAAGGCAAGAGTCTGACTTCAGTGTTAGGGCAGGGATATAAGGGATTTTCACCACTGAGTCTGATGCAAAATGCAGCTCAGTTGCAGGTGGCTGGACAGATGGAACAAGGCATAGCTAGACTCATACTCTGTCTTTAACTGTAGATGGAAAGAGGGACTAAAGAGTAAAAGAGAACAGAGCAACCCTGTATGATACCTCTGTATTCTTACAACTTATGATTCTTTCCAGCTCAGAGGCTTTCCGAACCTAGTACGTTATGTCTGTTTAGTAACCTTCAACCAATGTCTCTTACAAGTACTTTGACAGTCTTTCTTGAACACAGGTAAAATTTTTACATCTGCAAAATCTGTTCAGGATTTACTACCTAGTGCAGCATACCTAGTGCAGCAACCACCTCCTTTTGTTTGCTTTGAATTCAAGTACCTTTGCTTAATAGCTCTAGCTCTTCTACTGGCTCCATCCCTCAATATTAATGTGCCACTATGGTGTCATTTGGGAGAAGAAAGCTGGAATGGTGTTCTAATTTTCCCCAGAGTATGCCTAACAGAGGTGGTATTATCTAACAGAGAAAAGCAAGAGTAAGGTTCATGGACCTAGAATGTTCTTCTTAATCTGCATCTGTCTATCTCAGTTTCCTACCTCCTAAATCACTAGAAGATTTTTTTGTTTTTTAACATACTGATGAAGAGCACTCTACAATACATGTGATAACCTGTGTATTCTGATTCTAGGCTGAAATTCTTGAACATAACCTAGAAAGAGACAAGCATGCTAACCCCAGAAGAGCAGCAGGGCTGGTGAGTGGGGCACTTTCTGGGGACTATGGGAGGCATAAGATCAAGTCTTTTTTTCAAAGAAAGGCTCTTCTACCATGGAAGTGTCCTAATCACTAGGCAGCAGTGGATTCTCTAGTAGCAGAGCCTGTCTTGCATCTACTGCTTCCCCTTTTCTCTCTGAAAATACCCAGCACCAGAGCAGTTCCTGCAATCTCAGAGAGTATCAGAAGCCCAGAAAAGTATTTATCACCCTGTAAACGTACTATCTGATTAACGATCAGCGTTTTGCTTTGGAAGAACCAGCCACTGGCGCTTCCCACCTGCCCTGCCAGATGGTGTGATGTGTTGTCTCTGCTGTGGCTCCCGCACTAGGTGGCAACAGAGAGTCACCACCGTCCTCTCCCGCACCACAGCAAGCCACGGGCGAGCAAAACTATGCACCCAGGGCTTACAAACCTCAAGCCTTTTTACTAAGTTTTTAACAGCACAGCACTTTGGCACCTTGTAGTCTATTAGGAAACTGAAGGCTGCACACTTGCAGTAAGGACTGGTGCTCCCATGTTTAACCAGAAGGAGAAGAAGAGTGAGCATGCAAAAAAAAAAGCAGAGGTTTTGATTTGGGTTATGTTCATACCTAGCTGCCAAGCATGCCAGAATCATGACCTCAAAAGAAACAGTGCAGCTTAGGTACCTCTCTTCAGTAACACTGTGTTGACACCTGAGAACTCTGCCTAATAAGCCTAAAATTCAGCTCCTGCAAAGGTAGCTTCCAGCACTAACTCAGTTGCAGATGTAGGGCCAAGAGCACAGGTCTGTTCCAGTCCAGGAGACTGCAGGTCACTAAGCCACAACCTCAAGGTCTGTTTTACATGCTAAGCTTCTGTTCCTGCATTCTTCTTGGGGCCAGTTCTGTTTAATATCTTTATCAGTGATCTGGGCAAGGGGATCAAGTGCATCCTCATTCAGTTTGCAGGGAACACCAAGTTGGGCAGGAGTGTTGTTCTGCTGGAGGGCAGAAGGGCTCTGCAAAGGGATCCAGACAGGCCAGATCAATGGGCCAAGTCTAATAGTGTGAGGTTTAACAAGACCAAATGCTGTTCCAAGTGCTTGGGTCACAACAGCCCCAGGCAGAACTACGGGCTGGAGGCAGAGTGGCTTGAAAGCTGCCCAGCAGAAAAGCACCTGGGGGGTGCTGGTTGACAGCAGCTGAACATGAGCCAGTGTGTGCCCAGTGGCCAAGAAGGCCAATGGCACCTGGCCTATCAGCAATAGTGTGGCCAGCAGGACCAGGGCAGTGACCATCCCCGTGTACTCAGCAGTGCTGAGGCCACCCCTCAAGTCCTGAGTTCGGTTTTGGGCACCTCACTACAAGACATTGAGGTACTGAAGCAGAAAAGGGCAACAGAACTGGTGAAGGAGGGAGCTGAGGGAGCTGGAAGTGTTTAACCTGAAGAAAAGGATGCTCAGGGGATACCTTATTGCTCTCTGAAACTACCTGAAAGGAGATTGTAGCCAGGTTGGGTTGGTCTCATATTCCAGTTAACAAGTGAAAGGACAAGAGAAAATGGTCTCAAGTTGTGCCAAGGGAGGTTTCAATTGAATATTAGGAAATATTTATTCAATGAGAGGGTTGTCAAGCACTGGAACAGGCTGCCCAGGGAAGTGGTGCAATCACCATCCCTGGAGGTATTTAAAAGAAGTGTAAATGTGGTACTGAGGCACATGGTTTAGTGGTGGACTTGGCAGTGCTGGGTTAATAGTTGAACTTAATGATCTTGAAGGTCCTTTTCTATCTGAATTATTTTATGATTCTACTCCCACTGATGGATTTTTCTTTGTACATCTAATAGGATATTTATACTATTAAATAGGATATTTATACTATTAAATATTTATACTATTAAATATACTATTTATTATATTAAATAGGATAATTATACTCACCAATTATTCTAAACAGTTTCATAAAACACACATTTCCTAAAAAAGAAATTACTTGAATAAACCAAAGACCAGCTTTGATTCATTGTTTATGTGGTATTTTTTGCTAGACTCTCTAAAATATGCTGTTCTAGTGAAAATAGATTGCTTGTCCCTTTCCCTTACATCAAAGTCTGCAGTATATCTCACTAATATCTGAAATCATGAAACATAACTACAAAAGAGCATATCTCTGCTTTTAAACTGTCATATACAAAGAAAACATAAACCCATCTGGCATTTGTTTGGAGCATTATGTTACACCTTCTGTTAGCAACACACTGTTGAACATTATACCAAATTAACATGTCTCAGTAAATCAAAGCTTACCCTAGGTCTTGGCTTGTAGTGTCACAGGGAATTCAAATGTCAGTGTGTGAAAGACTTAATTCTCTGCTGCACCTGCTGCTGGTGCAATGAATTGAAGAGGGTGATGTCTGTATGCAATGTATAACAACTTGTTAAAGAAATGTGTAACAACCAAAACACCACCTAAAAACCCCACAACCCCATGATACATAATCAAGTATTTTAGCCAGTTTAAAACCAGACAGAAGAAAACCTTTAAAAAAATGGTTTCTGATTGCAATTGCTTCTGGTTTTGGTAGAGACATTAAATGTCAGTTGCCTTTTCAGAAAGCAGATGCTTAGCCCTTAAAAGTTTTGGCCTTACCAAAATGTTTGTTATATGAGTAAATTCCTACATCAAGTCATATCAAGATTACAAGAGGGTGTGACAATTGTCTTTCTCCTGTTAATTGTAGTAAGAAAACCAATATGCAAGAATGCTTCATGAAATATAGATCTAGTTCTGTCACACCCAAAGTCAATATTAGAACTTATTTTCTTTTTTATGCATCCAAATAGCAATGTTTACAATAGCACAGTTTTGGATCTTTATGAATACCCATCAAGACATTTGGCTTTTAGTACCTGCTGCTTGTAATTAAGGGGTCTTTCCACTCCAGTGAACAAATGTCTTTCCTACAAATGAATATAGTTCTCTGTCTTATGAAACTGAAATCTAGGAACAAAGTCCATCGAGTAGATTCTGGAAGTCATGATGATAATTCCAGCTAGATGAACATTCTGTGGTTTCTATATTGTTAAAAGCAGCAAAAGGCTACCTCTTTAGGTATTTTATGATGTAATTTAGGCCACTCTAAAAGCTGTGTCTTAGGTGTATCAAGGAATATTTACTTTCTCCAATCACATAAAAGATGTCTTAAGACTTTTGATTTCTCAGAATGTTCATAATTTATGTTTTATGAATTTGGAAAGTTTCTCTCTACTTTTGTAGATTATTCATTGCAGTAATACAGTGTTAAACTTAATTCTGCAGTCATCCACAAAGACAGAAAAATATCATTGAACCTTACTTTGCAGTGCACAACGGGAGCCCTCAGCCCTGTAAACAGCCATAGAAGTGACAAATCATCCAAAGCCTTTACAGATATTGGACCATTTTT
Organism: Climacteris rufus; assembly: GCA_013398175.1. Classification (NCBI taxonomy): domain Eukaryota; kingdom Metazoa; phylum Chordata; class Aves; order Passeriformes; family Climacteridae; genus Climacteris; species Climacteris rufus. Next base: position 727,194 of record VZRZ01002005.1, read on the forward strand.
CTTCTGAGTTGTAAACTAGTACATTAGGTTTTTGACACATTCCTTGCTAACTCTATTTATTCATAGCACCTGGAATTTTCAAGAAGTCCTAAATTGCACACAAAACTTAGAAAATATCTTGCTAAATGTACTTTACAGTAAATTTCAAAATATGATCAAAAGAGCTGAGTGCCCACTCTATTTCAACTAAACAATTGCATTTTAGGTATAAGCTGATACTGGGAGGCTTTAGAGTTTAGATTAATCTTAGTGCACATGCCAAAGACTAAATTCTCTCTTTCTCAAATTTTCCTTCCTTCCTTCCTTCCTTCCTTCCTTCCTTCTCTCTGAGGTACAACGATGAAAAAACCTAAAAGAAATTCTTGTCGCCATGATAAAGATGCCCCTGTTCTTTTGCTAGTTTTGTCTTTTGTCCTATTTACCATACAGTTAGAAAAGGTCTTCACAGTCATCTCATCCTTTCTGTACAAATGTTTTAGCTTTACCTAGGCCAAAATACTGACAAATGCTCATTTTATGTTTTCTTACAACCTTCAATGGCAGACTCAAAGCAAGATGTTCCCACACTTCCTTCTTCTTGCCATAAAAGCCTTTTTCTCGATGTCTGTCTACTTTGAAACTTTCTTGTTATGACAGAAGGTAGTTTGCATTCACAACGATCATGGGAATGGGTTATATCCTTGCTGCTTTACTTATTTGATGTTACCTTGTCCCACTCAATCGTCTCCCTAGTTTGTTCAATCTTTCCTTTCAAATCATAAAGCTGCAGCTATGAAAACACTTGTGTAGCTTTTGAAAATATATAAAACAGGCTACTAAATATATAACAAGGAACCATCTAAAATAAGTTGTACACCACTCTTGAGCTGAGCCATATTTTGAAGGTACAGATGGATAACCCTGCTTTCCCTGAAGTTTACTCACTGTGATGCAAATTCTGATGGTCATGGCTGTCCCTTACAGTGTGTGGAAGAAAGATAGCTCCCATTCGCTAATTCAGGAAGCTACAGATGTAAAGCAGGGGGAACAAACAGAGCAGAGGTGAAATTCTGTCATTGTTTGATGAGTTTATTCCTACATGGTTGTTGCTTTTATGACTTCCAGCTAATGATATTCTTAACATGAAATTGAGAACTGCTTTGTTAGTTGAGGACTAGTAAGCTGAGAATTTGTAGAACAGAGCATCTAACTGCTCTTTTCAAAAGATAATTATGTTCCATGCACCATTTTAAAAATTGCTTGAGTGTTTTGCATATCAGTTCATACTCTGAAGGACTTTCAGAAAAAGAATGAGTATGCAAACCAGAAATATATTTTATGCTACCTAAATGCCAAGAATCTGAAGTTAGTAGCTCTATCTTCTAGAGTGAAGCTCCTAAACATTGATTTTGCATTCATTTTTCGTTAATATAGTTTACTGTCTAACAATTTTATCAAAATATCCTTAGACACGTTGTCCAGAAATTTCAAACTCATGAAAAGGACACTGTTTAAAGAGAGACAATAAGACTCAACCATATCACTTATATTCCCTTAAATGTCATAAGCATAAAATGTTCTAAGGGCTCCTTCCATGAATTTGGATATTTCCTCTCGCATGCATGCAATTTCTCTTTGTATAATTAAAGATGCCTTTCTGCAGAGGGTGGTGAAGGCAATTCACTCTTCCTTAATCAACCCTGTGAGAAAATAACTGCAGTATGGGTAGGCCATTCATGCAGAAAACACCTATACTACAGAGTATTGTGTAGCAGCTGAGAGTATACATAAAACAACACATCCTTCCAATATGTATAGACCTGGTCTTTGTATATCCTTCTCCTTCATACTTGTCAAGTCCATTAGTATTCCAGAGATCTGTTAGAATGGCATAACGGCTTACCTACCTGTCACAATTTATACTCTTTTTCTTTTTCATCTTATTCAATCCAGCTGTGGAGTTAACTGCTCTTAAACAACTCAACATTTGCTTATGTAACAGCTCACTGATGGTTATGTTTATTAAAGATAAAAAGAGCAAGAAGGATGCAATCCAGTGACCAACAGATGTGAAACACCATGTTGCTGCACATATTTCCATGGTGTTCTAAGTTAAATTGTAAAATTATTTCACTGTTGGTCCTATATTCCTGCTGCTTGCTGACATCATCAATAATTCAGCATTGCAGATATCCAAAATAATGTAACATATTTTCTTCTGGTTCACAGCTATACTTGCCTTCAGACTTATGCCTATGTATTTTTCTTTTTCCCCAGGTAATGCATTTGTGGTGAGCCTAGCTTTGGCTGATCTGGTGGTGGCCTTGTATCCATACCCACTGGTGCTCTTAGCTATTTTCCGCAATGGATGGACGCTGGGTGAAATGCACTGTAAAGCCAGTGGCTTTGTGATGGGACTAAGTGTAATAGGCTCTATTTTCAACATCACTGCAATTGCAATAAACAGATATTGCTACATATGTCATAGTTTTGCCTATGACAAAGTATACAGCTGTTGGAACACAATGCTCTATGTCTCCTTAGTCTGGATATTAACAGTAATTGCAACTGTGCCAAATTTTTTTGTTGGCTCTTTGAAGTATGATCCACGCATCTATTCATGCACGTTTGTCCAGACTGCAAGCTCCTACTATACCATAGCTGTTGTGGTAATTCATTTCATCGTCCCTATCACCATTGTGAGCTTCTGCTACCTTCGAATTTGGGTTTTAGTGCTTCAAGTTAGAAGACGAGTCAAGTCAGAAACAAAGCCAAGACTGAAGCCAAGTGACTTCAGAAACTTTCTTACCATGTTTGTGGTTTTTGTGATTTTTGCCTTTTGCTGGGCACCTCTAAACTTCATTGGACTGGCTGTAGCCATTGATCCTACAGAAATGGCACCAAAAGTTCCTGAATGGTTATTCATTATAAGCTACTTAATGGCCTATTTCAACAGCTGCCTTAATGCAATAATATATGGTCTTCTTAACCAGAATTTTCGGAATGAATACAAACGAATTTTAATGTCACTGTGGATGCCAAGGCTTTTCTTCCAGGACACATCCAAAGGAGGAACAGATGGCCAGAAGAGCAAGCCTTCTCCTGCTTTAAACAACAACAACCAAATGAAAACTGATACCGTGTAAATGTATAATAGTCAATGGAAGTGTTTGTCATGGAGAAAACCAAGATCATACTTGTAATGTTCTGGTCATTCCTGCTTACTTTTGGGGAGTTTCCATTTGGGTCAGACTTTATGACTGGAATACTGTCTTCTTGGTAAAGCACATTGCTCTCGATCTGTGATTTATACAAGGTATCGATGCATTACAGAATGCATTACAGAATTAAAGCAGCAGTTGGGTGCAAGCTGTTTTAGTTCTGAGAGCTGAATCCTGCTTCCAGACATATGAATGCGGTATTTTTTTATACTTTAGCGGGAGTTTTGCATTCTTTACAGCAGATCAGGATTCATTTCTTAGAAGATGTAGTGAAGGTACTTGTCTACATGTACAGCAGCTCATCAAGACTGCAGAGTGGTATTTTCCTCCCTTCTGTATCCAAACAGAGGGTGAGGCAGATACTCTGTTTTCCACGCAAAAGCCAAACATTGCATTTCTGTGCATGTACTGGTGATAGTAGTGGTGTCTTTGAATCAAACTTGTAAAATGGAGAGAAGAATATTTGTGTAAAAGCAAATATTAATATTAGATACTTTCCTCACAGGTTTTTCATACATAGAATGAGATTGGGTACACAATGCATCTACTCTGTTCATCTTTTGTGGTCAATTTTATGGTAGATAATGTAATACAATTGCTTGATTTCATACTTTACACAATATTCTTCCTTTAGAAAAGATTGAATTTTCATTGAACCTCATTTATTTACCTAAATATATGTATAAAATGTCATTTGATGCACTTTAGCACACCCTACACATTTGCAACAGGCTGGAAATTACAGCATATGACCTGTGATCATCTGGAGTGACAACTGGACACTAGGTACATATCCTAGATCATCTCAAATGATGCTAGACCAAAAGAAGCAGCCCTTTTGACTATAATGGTAGCTATATACTTGATCCATATGTCTACATCTAATCTTGAACAAAACCCACTGCTCATGTCTTACCTAAGACAACCTTCAAGGTTCCCTATAGTGGAGATATGTTTCCTTCATCTGTAATGATAAACACATATCCAGGGATAAGAAGAATAAGAATAATAATGCTTTGTGGAGGTGCTGGTCTCCTTTCACTGACTTTAGAAGAAGTTTTGATTACTAGATCAAACATCCCATTCTGGATAGCTGGAGAGGGATTTATCTTGCCTAATTTGGGATGTATGTGGTGTAGATGTTTGCACACAATCCATTTTCTAAATAGCCACAGAAGTCCACAGAGTTCTAGGAAATTATTCATTTTCTCTTGAAACAGACATCTTTATTGGTCCGGGGAGCTGATCCACAGAAGACACTGACCGTACCATCACTGACTGTAACAGAGGTCAGGAAGCTCACATACACGCATTTCAGGCAAAGACAGGTGATCTTAATACCAAAAATAGGTACAGTTCATATACACAGTGCATATAATAAAAATATTATTTTCCATTTTATTTTTAAACCCAGCTCAAATTCAAACTGAATTACTGCTTTTCCAGGTCACACATTGTAACAGTGGCTGTGCAGATCAGATTAAAATCTGGGTTATACTCCACAGTATCACAGTAATTTACACAACGTTGGTTGTATAATCTCTAAATCAGATAAGGAATCTGTCTGCAAGCACACAGTCAATGAACTTATTTTATCATTAGACCTGAAATGCACATTACTCTTAGCATTTCTTAGCAGTGCTGTTCAGGAGAGAGGACCTAGGTCTCTGGTAAATCCATGTCAGGTATTGAAATGAGACAATGAGGAATTCAGGTTGCTATTACTTTCCAGTTTGGGTTTCCTGACCTGGCTATTATGAAAAATATTCCTGTAGTAGTATTAATTTGTACAGCAAATACATTGCTTCTTAAGCCATAAAGATTTATTAAACATCACTCTTGTGTTGCTGTACTGATAGAAAAATATCAAAGAACCACAATATTTTAAATGTTCTATTTGTTTGCTGAAAGCTTATATAAAGTACAGCAAAGTAACAAATGTGATTACTCTTTTAGCTGCTTTCATGTTCTTCAGATGATTTCTGATAATCTCAGAAAGTTCACTACCCTAGGACTCATACAGCAATAGGCTGGTGAGAAGCTGAAAACTGTGCATAGGGGTAATAAGGAAATGGGACAAATATAAGCTGGTGGCAGAAAATGAAAAATATTGTGGCTAAAAGTAGCTATTATTAATATGTAGTGTTTACCTGCAACAAAATTTCATAAGTCTGACACCATTTATATATGTATTGTCTTTCTTCATGACTTCAAAAAATCAATATACATGTATGTCTACATGTGAAATACTGATATTGAACAAAAATCAATATACCTGTATGTCTACATGTGAAATTTCCCCCAGAGTAAATAAGGAGTTTCAAGAGTCGGTGAAATTTGTATGAAAGAACATCAAATTTGATTCCCTGACAATCCTGCTTTTTCTGACTTCTCTGAGTACTCAAAATTGTGACTTGAATGTCAAAATTTGTTGTTTGACTTACAGATGAGGTAGTATAGGAAATAAATTGATAGACCTTGGTTTATTACTTGCTGGAATGAATCAGAAGAGAGTCCAAAAATTATTGGTTTAGCTCCATAAAATAAATTTAAATGTTGGGACCATTTCTTTGGCCATAAAAATCAGCTGCTATCATTCTTGATACTCATGAGGAGACAACTTGAAATTTATATGAAGTCATTTTACAAATTAAATTTGCACTTTGAAAATTGAATATTACTTTCAGAATTCTTTTCCTGATATCTCTCCAACTACCCTAAATGAAGCTCACACAAGTAATTGAATAGAATCACAGAATGATGGAATGGCCTGGGTTGGAAGGGACTTTAAAGATCATCTGGTTGACCAAGTTGCTCCAAGCCCCATCCAACCTGGCCTTGAACACTTCCAGGGATAAGGCATCCACAGCTTCTCTGGGCAACCTGTGCCAGTGTCTCACCACTGTCACAGAGAGAAGTGTTCCAAATTTCATCCTTCCACACAAATGATGGAAGATTTTGGCAATAGTGCTAAATTACTAGGTATGGATTTTACCACCACATTACCTGAAAGGGACCCTGCACTGTATGGTGTCTGCAAAGCCAGTGGAGCTCTTAGTGTATCACATACTGTACCACTTGTTGAGTCCTGATGTATGGACAATAACTCATGCCTGTTAAAGAAAGTTTTATACCGTGTATTACTACAAAGCTTTGCCTTTGAGTTGACCTGAAAATCACTCAAATCCATAAAATTTATATTTTCCCGTAAGGCAATCAAAACATAAAAATTACATTAATTTAGATGACTAAATGCAGCTCTTAATGGTGAAAATTCTTCATGTAGTAATGTATATTTCTACCTACATCAGAAGCCTTACATTAATTTTCTCCCTTTTCTTACTTTAATTCAAAATCCATTTTTCCTCAATTTAGGTTTGAAGGAAAATCTTATAAATGCACCGTCAAGAGAGGTGATATGGTTATAGCATGTTGAAAGTGTAGTAAGTAAGTCAGGAAGAACAGATTTATGCACCTTTGAGGAAACTACTGCTTTTGTTATATAAAAGTATCTACACCAGCATATCTGATATAGGCACTTTCAGAAAAAAGAGGGAAAAAGTCAGGTAGACCCTGTGTCCTGCACAAGATAACTAGTGAAGGAAAAACTAGGCCCTCAGGGACAAAATCCGTTTCCAGAAAATTTGAAGTGTTTTCAAACTTTTAGTGTTCTCTTGATTAAAAAGTGCTGTATTTTCTGTTAATTAAAATAAATAAAGGTATTCTAGCATTGTTCTTACAGTACAATTCTGATTAGAAGAAAGCTTACCCTCTCATAGATGGGTGAAGGCCACTTGTAATTTCTGTTTCAGTAAAGAGAGAAGTGGAGGTGTGGTAAAGTCTAAATGAGACTGAAACAATGCATTATTCTTATCCTGTCTCTGTGTGCAAGTGAAAATACCACTCTCAAGGAAGAATTAAAACTAAAGGTACAGTCATATTACTGTTGACTGTGATGCAACTTCTCACTAAATTATTGACTGAACAGAATAATTCTGCCTTGCTCATTCTCAGGGGCAGAAATGCATTTCTGTCTCTCCACTTCTTCCTTTAAGAACATACTTAGATAAAAGTTACAGCTTTTTTTTTCCCAATGGAATGTTAATGAATTGCACAAGTCTGGAAATTTGCCAATGAATAAATATATATGGAAGATTGTATAGATTTCTTAATATGTATATAACATAATTTTGGTCATCTGAACAATTTGTTGCACTTAAAGATGTTTACAGATTTAATGGAAAATGAGGAAGACAATTTATTTTCAGTCATCTATTGATATGTTGCTAGTTTAACTGGATCTTGCACATCATTACTATCTATAATAATAAATCAATATTTTACCTCAAGTTACAATGAGCATGCAATTAGATGACTGTGAATGTCAGCTGCAAAACACACAATTGATTCCTGTTCATGGTCTTGTTAGTAACACCTCCAGCTGACTAATAACATTATTTTTTCAGTCTATATTTATAAATATTTTTGTGGCATACAATTACTCTGGGTTGTGAACATTAATGCACTGTGAAAAGTTGGATACTCCTAATTTTATGACTGGAGTTGGAGGTTGAACCGGAAAAGAATGTGACGTGCTGTGGGACCCACTGGACTCTGTCACAGAAGTGGAACTGTCCCATTCACAAACTGTAGAGACTCTTGTGTTCAGCCCTGGGGGTTTTGATCCTTGTGGGTAGCTGGGAAGGTTCTATGGAATATTCACTCACAGAACAAATTAATCTCATAGCATTGTGCAGGCAAAACTCCAAATAGTTCAGTGGCTGTAGAATGAAGCCTTGAAATTTCTGTATAAAGGGAGAATCCTTCGTTGGGAGAATAAAGTAGAGCTGACCACAATTAGAGCATTTAAAAGATCATATCCCATGTCTGAAATACATAACAACTAATTCAATTCTTCTGTAAATATACTGAGGTTCCCTTTACCTACAGTCATGTGATAAAATCAACTAAATGCATATCAACAGATAGTACAGGCAATCATAAGTGAGGTCTGTTGATGCCCATTGTGTTTTATTTACAAACTAACAAACCGTGAGGCTTTGTCCAAGGTAAAAAAAAAAAAAAAAAAAAAAAAAAAAAAAAAAATAAAAAAAACCTGCAAAAGGAATTTCTGTGACCATAGTTTTAAATCACTTGTGACAAATACCCAGTTTGCCTGTATTTAGCCTAAGTGTAACCATTTCATCCTGGCAACAAAAATCCAAAAGGCTTTGCAAAAATTAAATTATACAGTTCTCTTCCAAGGCAAAAGATACTCTACTCTAGAAATGTGCACTTCACAATTCCTCATTTTCAGAAGTCTCCATAGACACTGAAGATATACGCAGAATGGTGTGAGGGCAAAATATGTAATATTGCACAACTGCGAATTTAAATGCTTTTTATTTTGCCCACAAGACAGCTTGCCTGACTACTGTGAACACAGAACAAGTGAAGGAATATGCCAGGCCCAAGAAGCATTGGAAACCCTGCTGCTGTCCAGAATGGTTTACGGGAGGATAAGGGGATAAGGCCTGAACTATTGCTAATAGAAATGTGGTTCTTCTAGTAGATACTGTCACTGTCTCCTCCTAATCTTCTTTCAAATAAAGACTACCTCTGGCTTGAAATGTTCATATATTTGTGACAATCAGTAGGTAGAAATTTTCCCTCACAATCTCAAGAATACTGTCAGAATTCCAGAATCATGTCTTAGGTTGGGAGGGATCTCCAGAAGTCAAATTGTCCTAACCCCTGCTCAAAACAGGTCTAAACTGATCAACTTGTTCAGGTCCATGCCCAGTAAATTTTGAACACCTCCAAGGATGGAGACTACACAACCTCTCTGGACATCCAGCATCAGTATTTTAGCATTCTCATGGGATATTTTCCCCCCTAATATCTATTTGGAATATCCCACATTGCAACTTGCTCCCCTTGCCTCCCATCCTATCAGTGCCTACCCTCAGGAAGACTCTAGCTCTATCATCCTCTGATCAGTTAGTTGTGGACAGCAGCATGGTCTGCCCTTCATCTTTTCTTCTCCAAGCTGAACAAATCCAGCTTTCCGAGCCTTTTCTCATATGGCCTGTGCTCCATGTCCTTTACCAGCTTGGTGGTCTCTGCTGGACTCACTCCAGTATATGAATACCACTCTTGCACTTTAGAGTTCAAGACAGGACACAATATTCCAGACGTGGTCTTAAAGTCACTGAGAAAAGTGGAAGGATCGCTTCCCTTGCCCTGCTAGTGTAGTCCTAGTGTAGCCCTAGTCCTCTGCTGCAAACACATGCTGCTTGTTCGTGATGTGCTTCTTGTCCGCAAAAGAGCTCCATGACCAGTTCTCCAGAGCTGCTTCCAAGACAGCTGAGCCCTGGCCCATAGTGTTACGTGATGTTATTCCATCCTACATGCAGTATCTTGCCCTTACAGAACTTCATGATGTTCCTTGCAACCCATATCTTCAGCTTGTCCAGGTCCCTCTGAGTGGCAGCCCTGTCCTTCAGGACACTGACTGCTTTCTCCAAATTGGTGTTGTCCAAAAACTTACTAAGGATACACTCTGTCCTATTGCCTGGGTTGTCACTGGAAACTTTAAACAGGATTGGTCCCATTATTGACCACTGTGGGACCCATTAATTACTGACCATTGGCTGGACTTTGCATCATTAATCACAGATCTTTGAGTCCACCAGCTGAGCCAGTTCCCCACCCACCATTTTGTCTGCTTATACAGTCCTTGTCCTCCAAATTCAATGATAAGGAGACTATGGGAGATGGTGTCAAAGACCACATTAAAATTGGTATATACAACATCAACTTGCTCTCCCTTGGCCACAGCACCCATCACCTCACCATAGAAAGCATACGTCAGGTATGCTTTCCACTTGGTACACATAGAAAAACAGATAAAACCTGCAAAAGAGAAGGCTCCAGGGTGACCTCACTGTCGTCTTCCAGTACCTTAAGGGAACTTTCAGAAAAGGTGGGGTGAAACTAGTTATGAGGGCATGTAGTGTCAGCACAAGGGGGAACGGGTTCAAATTGAAAGAGAGTAGGTTTAGATTAGATATTCGGAAAGAAATCCTTACTGTGAGGGTGGTGAATCACTGGAACATGTTGCCCAGAGAAGCTGTGGATACTCCATCCCTGGAGGTGTTCAAGGCCAGGCTAGGTGAGGTTTTGAGCAACCTGGTCTAGGGGAAAGTGTCCCAGTGGGGTTGGAACTATATGATCTATAAGGTCCCTTCCAACCCAGGACACTCTGTGGTTCTGTGATTCTATGACAAGCCTGTGATGGCTGCTCTTAATCACATTCTTGTCTATTTTTGAGTTGAGAAATAAATTCTGAGTGGATTTGCTCCACCTTCTTCCTAAAGACTGATGTGAGACTGACCGGCCTGTAGTCCCCTGAATCCCCCTTCTTGCCTTTCTTAAAAACAATATGACATCTGCCATCTTCTAGGTATGAAGAACCTCCTCAGTTGACATGACATTTCTAAAATGATGCAGTGTGGCACCACAATGCCATTATCAAGCTTAGATGCATCCTATCTGGTCTTATGGACTTGTGTATGTAGAAGAGACTTAAATGATGCCTAACTCTTTCTTCCTCTGCTGTGGGTATTGCTTTACTCCCATGGATCTTGTTAGAAGACTCGGGGATCTGGGAGCCCTGAGGACAAGCCTTCCGGTGAAAACTGAGGTGAAAACTGCATTGAGTACCTTGGTCTTTTCCTTGTAGCTTCTCACTAAGTTCCCCACCCCACCGACAAGTGGGCACCCAGGGTTCTTACCCTTCCTTTAAAACCAATGTGTTCACAGATACCATTCCTTGTTGCCCTTCACCTTGGTCACTCAAGGACTTTCAGTGCCGTGTGAAGTTGGTTATTGCATAAATTCAATTTCAGTCTCTGTGCTCCAGAGCCTGAAGAAGCCTTTTGTTTTCCATTCCATTTGCAGCTGCCCAAGATTGTGGTTGGGAGAAGTAGGTGCTATTCTGTGTGACTTAAATTTAGCTGGCACAAGCTAATCTTGGTGATCCAAACTGAATGCACAGCCCAAGGTGAGAGAGACTGTATTGGCAAGTCATCTAACATTCCTCAACAATGACATTTTGATCAAATGCTAGGTCAAGTTGAGAAGGAAGTATTTTTGTCAAGGAATCAATCAATCAAAAAGAAAGAACAGGCTTTGGGATTTTTTCTCTTATATTTCAATAGCAATCTAGGGACTTCTAAAGGATATTTTTGAAATGGAAAATGTTGTTATCATAGTCTGCATTTTTTTTCACTACTATCCAGGAGAATTTCACCAAAGTTCAGAATTTCACCAAAAATCCATTTAATCAGCCTATTTCAAGCAGTTGTGTGTCCCTTAGTGTTGTAGCATCCTTGTCAAAAATTGCTCTTAGCCAGAGTAAATACTGAAAACCTATTTTCTATTTCCTTTATAATTCACCTTTTCTCAGAAGCAAGAAACCAGAAATATCTATATGAAATACATGTAATACGAACAATTTTCAAAATTTAAACTAGATTTTCCATGCTGTAATGTATTCACCAATCCCTCATGCCTTAGTTTATAAATGATAATCCATAAAGCCAAGAGCTAGTGATCCCAATGCTTTTCAAATAGTTATGTCACTGGAAATTAATGCAAATTTTATGTTCATACAACTAGGTTCCTGCAAGAAATAATTAGTCTTGGTCTAAGCAATTTACACAATAGTACAGCAGGAAAGTTGAATTTCCAGCAAGATTACATCATTAAATATAATGCATCAAAGATTTTTTTCCCTTTGCCCTGAAATGGCACTACTCTTAAATTTGGTGTCACTGCAACACGATGAAAGCCTGTTCTGCTCCTAAATTTCAAGGAGATATTCAGTATTTTAGAGTATTTTGTACAATTGGCAGATACAAACTATCAAAAAACTACTACAGTGATTGATCTGGATGCTCTTGGGTTGGGCATAGAAAAAGTGAATACAATGGTTCTAATAGCCCGTTCTCATGTAGATGATAAATTGGTAGGGCATTCAAGTTACGTTTATTAAAGCATTTACTGAATGTAGTTTGTGTGGAGAACAGTTAATAAAGAACAAACACACAAAAAAAATCCCCAAACAGCATAATAATGTCCTATATAGAGAGATCACCTTTCAAATGCATTGCATGCAAGGAACTAGGGGGCCTCAAGTACCAGTTTTTGGGGAAAAGGCATATAGATTCTAGAGTTTTATGCTCTGTCTCATTCTCTGGCTAATTTTCCAAAAGATACACTTGCTCATTGAACAACTTACTCCATCATCCTAACTCTTCCAATGCAAAAAAGATGCATGAATTGAAGTAAACCCATGAATGAAAAATTGTGTTATTTTAAAGAATTCATTGTGCTACTGATGCATGTAGTTCTGTGCCCCCTTCCCTACACTATCTCAAAGGGTTTTGTTACAAGGCTTTCATCCCACACCTTTTTTATCCTGGTATATTCTCCCTTATGTGCTCATTTTCTTGGAACTTGGAGGAATTTTATAGTAAATTTGAAGGTGGCTCTCTCAACCACAAATAATTTTTTAAAGAAAAGGTATGAGAAACAGTGAGGTCTTCATCATAATTTCTTAATGAAAGGCATCTGAAATTGCAGGAATCACCAAAGGATATAAATGCAAATCATGATCCATTCTGTCTGTCTTTAGTCCAGTATGCAGCAAATAAGACAATATGCAGGGTGCATTTCTTTTGTTGTTCTTTTTCCTAAATAATACATCTTTGTTACTCAAATTCCTTCCAGAAAAGCTCTCTCTAGTGAAAAGGGCTGCTAAACATCTCATATATTTTATTCATGGAATAAATATGAATAAAAATAATGAAAAGCATCTCTACAGTCATAAAATTCAATCCATGGTATGAGAATCTCCCAGACGTCACGCACCATGCATACACTGAACACTACAGAGCAGTAGGAATCTCTGTAGCATAACATGTCCTACATGGCTTCCTGAAAATGAAACCCAGGTAAGAAGATTTTCTACCTTTGCTTTTTTCCCTTGATCCTAGAGATTTGCTGACACTGAAAATCATACTGCCTTAAAGAATAGAGATACAAGTAAAAAGTCAGATTATACTCGTTGTGAGGATGAATTTGTTGTGTGCAGCTGTGATGCAAATGATCAAACAAAGAATGTATTTCTGCTCCTCAGAGTAAAGAGCTCTGGAAAGGACCTCAGTTCCCAACACATATGCAAATACAGGCACTGAAGAACTTCTCACACCCTCCTCTGGGATACAAGCAGAGGTCTGCAAAACCAGGTTCTCTGAAAAGGGTTTGGTAGGCTCAGGATTCCTTGATGACTGTGTCAGCAGCATTTCCTGTCGTCCTGATCTAATGATGCCACTAGCACTTGTATCATAAGATTAGATGCTAAAGAAAACACCTAACTATCATTAGACTAGTGATAAAACCACAAGTGTTAGACACAATCAGAATAAAACGGGAACATTTTGGAATGAGATGCTCTTTCTGGTCACTTCCACTTCACAGACTATTCTATGATTCCATGTTTTTTCTCTTTTTTTCTTTTAGATGATATTTCTTTTAAGTCGTTTGAATGGGATGCCTTACATTTTAATGATACAAAGCTAAAACATGCAGTATTTTTCATGGCTCCATGGAAAACTCAAAGTAGAGAGGTTTGGTCTGACATCTTGCAAGTATTAATATTCCCAGTTTAGAACACACAACCTCATGACCTCCAGGTAAGGGCAAGAAAGCAGCACTTTTGCCAGCTTTCAGTTCTGGCTTCCTGGATTTGCTCCACCGAGGTCCTGGGTTTTGTTCCCACTCAAACCCTAGGGGCATTCCACAGCCTCAGCATTTATGGGCCATGTTGAAGTAGCTGAAGAGAGGACAGTGGATCCATATGTGGTTCCTAATTTCTTATGATTCCCAGGAACTTGAATCTTTTTGGGATCTGTGCTCCTTACCAGTACTGTACCACTCATATGTGTGGGTGAAGGAAGACCCAGCACACAGAGCTGCTCTGAGAGCTTTGTATGGTGACAGCATTTTCATAAGAATAGGTAAAAATAGTCAGCTACAGATTTATGTGAACATGTAATACCATGCATAAACATAGAAGCTCCCTAGAGCTGTTATGCCATAAAAGACTCTGCACAAGCAGGATGGGATTAAACTGTTATTTATTAAGTTGCAAACCCCCCGTGAGCCTTTAGGAGAGATATATTTAAGAAATGAAGGCATAATAATCTTCAGCTTGTTCCATAAAGTGGGAAAATTTACTTGAAATTTCATACTCCATCCTATACTCCTATTTTCTAAAATTTATGATAAAATGATCATTTACATTTGCAGAAAATGGGATACGGGGTGAACAGTTCTGTGACACAAATAATATTTTAAAATATTTTATCTTTCATCAGAAGTACATGGAAAGAAGATTATTTTATTCTTCCCCAAATGTCACTCCCTATTTATATTTTAAAAACCAGCATATGTATTAAAAATATATTCCTTAAATTTTAAATACCTTTTTCATATTTAGAAACGCATTATTTCCTTAGGATTTCTGTATTGTAAAAGGTGTATGTGTTTTTGGAGGGTAAGCAGTAAGCATAGGCTCTCATTAGTACAAGTAGTTTCCAAGTGGCTGACAGTTCACTTGTCTGTTGTATTTAAGCAGTATCTTCATAGTTTTAATTGGATAAATTAAAACAAAGTATTTAAAAATTAAGAAAATTTATTTTTGAGACTCTCTTAGATGAAAACGCTTCGCAGGCAGGTTTTTATCACCTCATACTTAATGTCTGGTTTCTACTGGTAGATCGCTCCATCTACAGTGTGAAGCATGAGGAAAAGAAGCAAGCACGCATGTGATCTTTAGGAAAACATGATAAAATATTGCTTGAAACATTCACATTTCTTCTCTGCTATATGAGACCTGACAGCAATAAGGGCTGAATCATTTCCTATGGTTCTTCAGAGACCGTAGCTGCTGGAAGGATAATAGCTCTCTCTTCATGTAGAGACAAAAGCTTCAGATTTGACTGAGAATTCCCTGGTCACCCAAGTGTTAAATTAGCTGATTTTGAAAGAATGAGTAAACTAAGCCTAAGAGACCTTTTTTTTTTTTTTTTCCCCCGGTTGCTCTCATTCCAGGCAACTATTGGACAGCTTGTATGGAGCCTGTGTAATTCTTTTCATAGTCCTTTTCATTTATGTTTACTGGATTGGCACTGACTGCAAGATTTAACTTATGGGTTTCAAAAGCCATGATTCTTTCTTTGAAGATGCAAAGTGCCCTTTGTAAAAAATTCACATCCTTCAGCTTTGAACTTCAGCAGCAGCCTATTATTTTAACACTTCATTTAAATGTTAATGTGCTATTTTCTAAACTTCAAACTGCTAAACTGCTGCATGACTTCCAGACTCCACAATGAAGGTTTTCATGTTGGAATGACATTTCCTCTAGATTATACAGATACAATTCTCCATAATTACAGAGAGAAAAGAGCAAGACAAGGGTTCCAGCAGAAGAAAACATACCTGAGTTGTTAACTGAATAGCTGCACTGAAATAGAGGACAGTCATTCTCAGGCTGCATAGCATTTAAAGGCACTTGGAAAAGACCATTTAAATCCCCCGTGCAGCCACAAAATAAGATAGAAGCCTCATGCCACGCTGTAGCAGCCATCTGTCTGTACAATTGATTTATTTAGGCAAGACATACATGTACAGTCCCACTTAGGTTCAAACTGCCAGTAATAATAAGGATGATGCCTTTTGGTTTAGGAGGGAGTCCCCAAATTACAGATTTCATTTCTCATCATATGCAGCTACTATATGGCATCTGATCTGCAACAAGTTTATGTTCTAAATAAATAAAAGGTAAGTAAAAACATCCTGAGATTTCATGTCTTGGTGAAATGATAAGGAATCCTCTTGACCAGAGTGGAATCAAGCACAAATCTTCAGGAGATCAAGGAAAATATTAAAAAAAAAGAATCAGCTGTCAATTCTGTCCATTATTTACTATTTCCTTTAATTAGTGCAGCCACAAATTTCAACTCTCTCTTCCTGGAGTAAGAAGAAACAGCAAAAGATATACAGAATATATATATATATATATATATATATATACACACTCTACATTTCTCCCCATATTCAGGAATCAGCTACAAGAGTGCAGTGGTTACGTACACTACATGTTCTTCATCTAACAATCTGGATTCTGGAACATCCAAGAACACAATGTGGGTTTATATTTGCCTGTTCATAAGGCTGTCATGTCAATGTCTTTTTGCTAGTGAATTAAGCATATCAGGCAGCTTAAGCCACCTAGCACACAGACGTGTATGCAGGGTCCTACAGATTTCCTGGTGGCACCACCTTGTTGCTACAGGGCCACATTTTTAAGCTGCATGATGCATTTCTAGACTCAAGTCCTCAAGATGCACAGAGTAGATTTACTAATTTTAGCTTAATTTTTGTTCACCTATAGTCCTTCACTTTAACAGGCTGTCAGTGTACTGGATATGGAATATCAAGCTGAGTTTTCCTCCATAGATGAGTAGAAACTTCAGGGAAATAGACAAATCTAGAATCATGTTCATATAAATCCATAACATACAAATAGTAGTGGGATCATAGCTGGTCTTTTATCTTAATTTTCAGTTTTTGAACTCATGGACACATATATTCATCTTTAATCTTAAATTCAGGGTATTTCATAGAAAGTTTTGGGTTGGAAGGGACTTTAAGGATTATCTCGCTTCAACCCCCTGTCATAGGCAACAGGGATGCTCAGGTAGCTCAAGACCCCATCCAACTTGGCCTTGAACAATTTCAGGGATGGGGCATCCACAACTTTTCTGGTCAATCTCTTCCAGTGCCTCACTATCAGTCTTAAGTCATTGCAGTTTATCAAGTTTTATGTAGATGTCTCCATGTGATCTGGGTTTTCAAGGTCTTATTACACAAAGTACACCAGTTCATTTCACTCCACAGTGGATAGCCAAGATATCATCCAGTTGCCTAAAAATAGGTATTTAATGATCACAGAATCACAGAATCAATTAGGTTGGAAAAAACCTCTGAGATCATCAAGGTCAACCTATGACCAGACATCACCTTGTCAACTAGACCATGGCACTGAGTGCCACATCCAGTCTTTCCTTAGACACCTCGAGGGACCATGACTCCACCACCTCCTTGGGCCCATTCCAATATCTAATCACCCCTTCTGTGGAGAAGTTCCTCCTAATGTCGAACCTAAAGCTCCCCTGGTACAGATTAAAACTGTTTTCCTGTCCTGCTGCTGGTTGCCTGGGAGAAAAGACTGATCCCCACCTGGCTACAACCTCCTTTCAGGTAGTTGTAGATGTTTCATACCTGAGATATCTGAGGCTATATTTTAAGGCATGTATGACAAAGGACCTGTGGGAAATGTTCAGATGTCTGGAGAAACCCTAGGGCATTTCAGACTATTTAAAGTGCCTTTGAATAGCCTGGTCAGTTGGACCCCTTGTGTCTGGTCAGACAAATTGCTTTCAGTGCCACATGGGTTCTGTGAGTGGATCTGTCACACATGAGAGCTCAGACACTTGGCTCATAAATTATAATTTTCATTTTCATGTCTTAGCTTGTAAATGAAACCTGTTGCTAGTGACTTCAGCTGATGTCAGATCTGATCCCACTGAAGTATCAGCATGATACTTAGCCCTGAAAACAAGGAGTTAAGAAAGAGCAAATTTTCTGTTGGGCAAGAAGGACTGGTGAACAGGCAGCAAGAGTCCTCTCAGAGGTGTTTGTTTCTTTTTACCAAAACCAGAAACAAAACCAAGATGAAAACTCATCAAAAGTCTAGCTTTTGCACAGGAATAATAGGAAGGTATAGTCAATATAAGTAGAATTACAGAATCCTCTGGAAGGTAATTAAATGTTTTCTGACATACTCTGCAGATGTAATTGAGGTCTGCTGGGACACAAGGGCTTTGAGAAATTACTATTTACTCACTAAATCAAAAAGGTCCTTTTTATTTACAGCCATTTGGGTTTATTAAGTAACTACAGAGAATATTTATAGGATCTGCAGTCTGTTCACTATTAGTTTGGAAACAAATACAGCACATCCACAGCTGGTAAGTTAAAACCCTGTATTATGTCATCATGATGGAGGCAAGTGCCTTTTACACAGCGTTTAGAGACACCCCCAGAAAGATCTGAATCATACTGTGTGTGGAGTCGTGGGCAGCTCTCACTGGTGCCTCTCCCTGACTGACTCAGAGGGGCTGCTCTCCCCCAGAATGAAGAGGATTTTCTTTGGGGAATCTAGCAAGCAATCAAGTTAAATCATGTAGGCAGCTGACATGCAAAAATCAAGGAAAATATTTAACATTTTAAAGCTTTGCAACATTAATAATGAAAGAATGACTTTCATTAATTAGCAACATTAATGCATTTTTGCAACATCAGTAAAAAAAAAAATACATCAAAGAGTGACACCTCAGATTTACACTGCTGTATTTTAGCAGTTCATGGAGATTTGGAAAGCAAAGGGTAACTCCACAGTCCACATGACAGCTTTGAGTGTGGTCTGTACAACTCTCAAAACTAAGGATCTGTTTGACATGGTGTTTTCAACTTTTTCCGTATTTCCAAAGCACTACTTTTCTTGCAAAAAGCAGCTCAGATAATGAGTGCTTTGTCAAACATCTTTAATACAAACACCTAGCAGTCCAGCAACTACATTTAATAAGTGAATTACTTAAAGCATTTAAATACATGAATTAAATTAATTTGCAATAATAATTGTGCCTTATGTAATTTAAAGCATGTGGGTGAATTTTCTGTCTTTTTCTTATTATAGAATCTCAAACCCCTAAAACATTTTCCAACAAAATTAGAGACTTGACCCAAGTTAACTGAGAACTGACTTGCTTTTTTGTACCCTTTAGATGTCTAGTGATGCAGAGACCTCAGGCTGAAAACTCACATCCAAAAGACAAACAATTCCCAAGGTTGAGAAACATGACACAGGCTACAAGTTTAATAAATTAAACTTAGTTGTCAGTGGTGGGTAGAGCTGATCTATGGAGGACTTGGCACATAATTTAATACGATGTCAGCCCTTTAAAGAAGAAAAAAGAATGGTTCCCAAAATAACCAAGAGAAATATCTCCATTCTTATCAAGAAGTGAACTATCTTAAAAGTTGGGCATGAGGTTTATATCCCTCATGTTCTCCCTTTCAAATACCTGTTAGGATAGATTAAATCCTAGCAACTACTCAATCCTGACTTTCCAGTAGTATATAGCTCAAAGTTAATCTGAAACCTTGCTGTGCACTCAGTAATAGGCTCTTTTCCACAAAGGTCTAGATTTATTAGCTCTTTTCAAAATACCATAAGATTAGTGTCACATACCCTGTCTTTGGTTGTGGCTGACTCTGATGAAAATTTTTCTGCCCTTGGCCTGTGCCCAAAGGCTGGCCATTGCTCTTCACATACAGTGGCATAACTGTCCATGTAATTGCTCCTTAGTAGAATTAATTCAATACAATGAAGACTAAAGGAGACCTACTACCTAAGAGAAGGTAGATCACGCCTAATTAATTAGATTAGGCAGCAGTTCCACAAGCACTTCTGCTGGCAAATTAAAGGTTCAGAGTCAGCATCAGTAGCTCAATGAGGAACGATTCCAGTGAAGTTCTACAAAGCTCTGGACACAGACAGATAAATGATGTGGTATGAAATCACACAGAACAATCTGCTCTTAGTCTCCTTCTTCAGGGGTAAGAATTTGAAAAAGGAGAACTGGAGTTTGGAATCAAAGCAAGTAGAATGAAAACCCTTCCAGGCAGACTGGAGTGCTTGGGTCTTGTGGCAACTTGTCCTCCAATCAGGCACTTCTGCTTGATGATAGGAAGTGCAAAAGCAGGTAAATGTAATTATATGCTGTTGGAACATATTCACAGGTTCCAAATGGCTTGTACTCAGACTTGGATAACATTGCGAGTTCGATTTCCATTTACTTAAAGAATTTAAGGAAAAGAAAGAAAAAAAGTTGTTAATGCAAGAAAAATTGAGAGTACAGCCCAAGCCATGGGAGTTGAACTAGGTGATCTTTAAAGGTGTTCCTCCTCCTTTTTTTTTTTTTTTTTTTGGTTTTGAGTAAAAAAACTTCTGGTATTGCAATAAAATACAACCATTTTCAATACACCACTGAAATTTATGGAAATTCTCTCTAATACTGCAGTTTCTGGACTTCATTAATGATGAATTTACTCCATTATGCATCTGATGCAATAAAATCCTTCTTCGCTGGAGCTCTGCTTGTGTACTTGTGTTCTGCTTTGTTTAACTGCTAAACATTAAATATCAGCCAGACTTTCAAAATATCTTCCAGAATAAAAAGTTTCATTTTGCCCTGATCATCTAGAGGTGCTCCCAGTAAGGAACTAACAGACCACTGTCACTGAAGCAAATTAGATCAAGTCAACTTCTCACTTCCTCCTATTCACCAGCGAGAAAGGTGTGGGCTGAGATCTTTCACCCACATTTATTATTTCTCTTTTTCACCATCCACCTTTTTATGAGAGAGACTGGGCTATAAATCACCCTTGTTATAATCTGGTCCAGACCAAAGCATACGCAAAGCTTCCGGAACATTTTAAGACAAGTCTTTGCTTACCAATAAGCACACTGGGTACAAAGGTGTTTACAGACGAAACTATGTAATCAAGTGATGTACTTTCATACTTAACTGTTAGTGGTAAAATTGAACAGAAAAGAGTCACAGCTCTTGTTTGCCTCTCTGGCACCTGGCTAAAGACACAGCTCAGCTCTTGAACCAGGTTCTAAGAGTCAAAGTATAGTTGATCTGAAGGTCTGTTCCTGCTGAGAGAGCACGTTGCAAAGCTGCAAGATGTCATGGCTCTGAGCTTCCCAGGCTGTGGGAATCAACATATGCAGGTAACCAAGGGCAACAATCAAGGCACAGCTGATATACAAAGAGTAGGTTTATTTCATTTTCTCACTAGCAACACACAGGGACACAGGGTCCATTTGGCTTAGTTCATCCTACCCAACAGCAAGGGCAGGGGCCCACCTGCCTCACTATAACGAAAGGCTTCCACATGCCTCTGAGACTGTATTATCTCTCCACAGGAATTCTACCTTTCCAAACAGGTAGAGGATGAACAACACTAGGCATAATAAATGGATTCTCCCACACCAAAACTTTTAGCATTTCTATCTGCAAGATCACTTCAAGGGAAACTATTCCCTCCTACTCGTCAAATTTCCTGGTTTTAACCCTTTCTTCCCAAAGCAGCCTCTCAAGGATAGTACACCTGAGCTGGATACACTTGCTAAACTGAGGAAGAGCAAAGAAGCTGCAGGCCTGTGGGGAACAATGATGGCTCTTCTCCATTTCCTGTTCTGACACAAAGATGATAAGTGGCTGTGAATCATTACAGCAAAACAAAGCACAAAAATAAACGACATTTTTAGCCCACCATTTATATTCTTCTGTTGGTATCATCCTGACAAGGTTTGAAACTTGTCTTATTTTTGTGACTGTTTAGCCTTTACCAGGTTTTGTTCTTCCATTGTCAGGTGCTCAAGGGGTCTAGTCACAACCAGAGAGCATGTAGTAGTACAAACACACAGCAAAAAGAATTTTATCCTATAGGGCTCCCTGTTAAAATAATTTATGAGAAAAGGAGCAAATAGTCACTTACTACATTTACATTTTTTCTTCTAAGGACTTCTGTCTTATTAAAACAAGATAGTGACTTTACTAATTTTAGTAAGCTATCAAAAGAATGCATTTACCTGAAATTAATCTGAAAGGCCATGACAATCGGGTGGAAATGCCTTCCACAAAGCAACAAAACCAATGCTGGAAGAGAAGGTAACAGTGTGTACAGCAATCTGATTGGAATCATGAGTCATGCAAAGGGCAGGAGATACAGACCAGGATCTGTGGCTCTTTATAGCTGGAAACATCAGAACCACTCACATCATCTTGAGAAACATCTCACTATTTAATAAACTGTCAGTTTAATTTTAGAAAACAGAGTGTCTCTCCTGTTATGGCTCAGTATGCAACAAAATTTTTACCACACTGTAAATTGCATTTTTAATTGCTCAGTGGTTTTATATCTCCAGTACTTGCTTACACCTCTGATTTCAGAGCAGTTCTCTTTTCTTACCTTTTATGTTTGATCACACTCCTTGACTGCCAGCAAAAAAGCTTGTTACTAGTTACTGTAAAAATTGTTGTGATCATGCAAAGAATGTTCTTTTCACTCCTAACTATCAAAAAGTGAAAGGCATGATTGAAATTTGGATAATAATAATAATTTTAATGAAATTTCCAGCAGCTCTGAGCAGGCTGACTTAGCATAAGTACAACTTCCTCTCTTTAACTACTTCACAAGCACCTACAGTGCTAAACCCACTGTTTTCTCACCCAGTTTCCTGGGTCCTCCTTCCTGACTTTTTTAAAGGCTGGAGTGATACTAGCTTTCCTTCAGTCCTCAGGCTACTCTCCTGTCATCCGTGACCTCCCAAAGATGATGGAGAGTGGTACAGCAATAACAGCCAGCTCCCTCAGCAGCAAAAATTGAAGCAAAGAAGGCATTCAATAACTCTGCCTTCTCCGTAACCATTGTAACCAGGGCACCCACCTCACCCAGCAGCAGGCCCACATTTTCCCTAGTTTTCCTTTTGCTATTGATGTACGTGAAGAAGCCCCTCTTGTTGTCTTTGACACCCCTTGCCAAATTTAATTCCAAATGGAACTTATCACACATGCCTTCTCATATGCCTTTCATAATGACATATGTGGTCTTCAAATAAATTGGGAATTTTAACCTGTGACACGTTTGAAGACTTTTGTAGAACTGGTGGTGAGAAGCCCTCCCGTGTAGACCCTTCAACACTCACTAGTTTCTAACCACCTGTTGTGTTTGTTGGCATCATTCAGACAGCAGCAGAAAAGAGGTAAAAGAGTCTTCAGATCATTTTGATTTTTGAAATGTTGAGATGTTTTAGTCTAATGTGGATTTGGATTAAGGCAGTGAAAAACTCCTTAGTCCACTTGAAGCAAGGTGGAGTAGTATATTTGAAAAATCTAGATTTGAACATTAAAAACCTGATTGTAAATGCATAGCAAGCTGGAGTACTTCAAGGGAGCTTATAAAAATGAGGGGGAGCAGCTTTTTACACAGGTAGATAGTGATAGGACAAGGGGGAACAGTTTTAAAGTAAAAGAGGAGATATTTAGATTAAATATTAGGAAGGAATTCTTTACTCAGAGGGTGGTGAGGCACTGAAACAGGTTGGCCCAGGAAAGTTGTTAATGCCTCATCCTTGGAAGTGTTCAAGGACTGGTTGGATGGGGCCCTGAGCAACCTGGTCTAGTGGAAGGTGTCCCTGCCCACAGCAGGAAGTTTGGAACTAGATGATCTTTAAGGTCCCTTACAACCTAAGCCTTTCTGTAATTTGTGATTCTATGAAGTGTTCAAATCATGTCGCAAAGTAATAAAAAACTTAAGAATCTTCATTACTTTAAGTACATATATTAATGATGTTTTCTGGTTGAATAAACTCAGCTTCATCTGTGATAACTCTTTGCTTATTAGCTATGGAGCAAGAGTTCTGCTGCACCTTGCACACTTATTTCTCAGTAGTGACACTCTGCTAAAAAGGCAAAACTAGAAAGTACTCTATCCACTCTTAAAAACTAAGGCATTGCAAAGTAAGCAGTTTATGAAAGTCAGATAGAATAAAAGACATAAAAAAATGGGAATCGATTTCTCTATATAGGAAAAAGCAACCCTGGTGCTTTCAGATTAGCCAAGGCCACACTGCAAGTGCTGTATGCTTACAGAACTCTGCAGCCTTTCATTTTTAATTAACTCACAACTTGTGTTGCTCAGAGGCTGTTGACTGGGAGAGAGTGTGGAACCCTGTTGAGCTCAGACGTGATACACACACAGCACAGTCTGACCTGCCAAACATGCGACAGCAGGAAGAAGAAAAAATGGGATTATAATTCTCCTTTTAAAAAGGGGAACCAGGTGGGAAAGACTGGAAGGATTTCTGGCTCAAAACATTTCAGGTGCATAGTGGGGGCATAAGGGGCAGGTCAGGCCTTGCTCCGATGAGACAATGCTCTGCCCTGCACACCCCACACCCCTGGGCCTGTATCCCAGCCCTGCAGTGGGGCAAGGCCCAACCTGCCCCTTCCCCCACACACATGAACCCCAAAATGTCTCAAGACATCAATCTTTCTAGTCTCTCACAGGCATCATCAGAAATATTGAGGGTTTACCTGTCTTCTTCAGAGACACAGCCTAACACCCGGAGACATATCTTTTCTTGGAACCAAACATATTACAAAATCACAGAGGTGGGAAAGTACCTCTCAAGTTGCTCAGGACATGAAGTCAGGTTTTCAATACCTGCAAGGGTGGCGACTGCAGTAAATTTCAGTACTTGCCACTGTCTAGTCAGTCTGTAGGTCTTGAATGGGCTCACAGTGCTAGGATTCCCAAGGCAGCGCATTTATTCTGTGTCCTACCCTTTTATTCTCTGGTGGAACCAAAATGTCCCAGTCCCTGAGAGACCATGGTTGGGACACTACCAGCTCAGCTCAGCCAGCTGCAGGTCATAAAGACAGTCTATACGCTGTGAATAAGAACTCAAAGTTTTACTATGAAGAAAAGCCAAAATAAAAAATCTTTGCATTCTGCTTAGTCCTCCCTGTGCAAGTGTTAAATCAATATCTTCATTAGCTGTAATATGTCACTTGATCTTACTTCTGTTCAAAACAATTGCTTAATTTCCTTATCACAGTCAGCAAGGGAGGAGGGCTGGCAGAGACAGCTCTTTGTGTAAGAATGGGTAGCATATACTAGGAGAAAAGATAGTTCTTGATTACTTTGACCTTTCATCATTATAACTTTGCTTAATATTGTAATTAGAATATGTGCTTCATTTAACCAAGAATGTGATAAAAAGTAATTCTTTCTGGGGTAATTTTGTACACCAGAGATGATTAAGAATTCAGCCAATGTGTGATTTTTCATTTTCTTTCCTATATCCTCTTTTTTAATTTCAACTCATGAGAACTATAAAGTTAGGCCAAACCTTAATTATTGCACCCTTTTGCTTGACAGATTGAAATATATCACTAGAATAATTTAGCCTAACAGTCTGGGATCATCATTTGGAACAAATAAGCCAGTAACACTGAAAAAAGATGTGAAGAAAGGGGATGAATCATGCATTAAAAAGGGGCTCCACTGGTGGAGTAAGGGAGACAAAACTAGTAGCACAACTAAATGAGCTTGAGATATGCAGAGATAAATTCAGGACTATCTTGGCCACTTGTCTGAAAAATTTAAAAATCACTTTCTGGAATAGCCCTTTAACCAGTGCTAGAGATTTGCTTTTCAGCACATTCAGCAGGGTCAAGGTTTGCCTGAATGTTCAGAAATTCTCTTGATTTCCCATCTAGTATATTGTATTACCTCATGCATGCAAAAAGCTAAAGTTGGGAACTCATAGTTAGCTGCTTGTCCTAATCCATCTTTTCTAAATATTTTCACAAAATTTTCTAGGAATTTGAAAATGCCAACAGGAGACTTTCCTCTGTTCCTTTGTTGCATCATTTTTTTTTCCCAAAGAATACAAATTTTTTGACTTTGCAGGCAGCAAGTTCCACAAAGAAATTACTTTATATGTTTTTGAGCTAGGTGAGCAGCTGAAATCACTGTATGGAAATCATGCGAGTTGAGCAGAAGATTGAGCATCCTTATTCTTCATCCAAACAGAACTATACAGTCTTTTTGAGTTTACTTTAAAATAGTGTGTAAGCATGGCCCCCTAAAGGAAAACCCTGTCAAAACAAGAAATTAACAAATAGTAGTTTTAGCTGAAATGACCAGACACAAACTGATATAATTTATGTACCTATACAGAGAGTCATGAAATGGAAAATTACCCTGCTTGTGCCATCCTGCTCTTTTTATTTAGGAGGTGGTGACTTTAAGTGTCTCAATTCTAAAATTGTGTCATAGAGCAGAAGGACCACACTTCAGAGCTTGTAAAGTTTGTAAGGAAAGCATAAAGCATTACATAATCCTCAAGGAGAGCATGTGTGTCTTCTCTAATTATACTGCTTTAGAGGCACACAAGTCAAGTGCGTGGTTTGCTTTGTAACAGGTGTTTCCCTTGGCAGCAGGCAGGAGAGTCCCAGCCTTTCTTTATTCTGGGATTTCCACTCCTTTACACTAAGGCCTTCTGTACTGTAAAAGTCTGCTTGCTATTTCTAGTAAATCACTGCATTTTCTTTCTCCTTTTCCAAAGCAGAGCAGTCTGACTAAACTAGTATTTCTCTCTTCTAGAAGTAAAATTAATCTAATATCTAATATTAATCAAGTATTAAACCCTGTGGAACTGAGGTCCCCAAAGAAAATTGATTCTTAAAAATGAGCCTGTTTATCTTAGTGGGACCAGAGAAAAATAGTTCAACCAGGAACTCTCCACAATACTAACCCTC
The DNA here is from genome assembly GCA_013398175.1 of Climacteris rufus. Classification (NCBI taxonomy): domain Eukaryota; kingdom Metazoa; phylum Chordata; class Aves; order Passeriformes; family Climacteridae; genus Climacteris; species Climacteris rufus. Next base: position 753,988 of record VZRZ01002005.1, read on the forward strand.
ATGAGTGGTGAATTATTTTTAATGGCAATAAATTAACTTCTTAATGGAAGGAAATATAAAAAACATCTTTTCTTGAGACAGCTTCAGTATAGTTCAGAGCCACTGGCCATATAAGAGATTTCATAGAGTACAAAGCAAATTACTCTTTGAAATCAGTATCCAGCCAAGAGAGTAAATGAGTAACTGGTTATTTGTATTAACCTCACTGTAAGGTTAGCAGGAATCTCACTGCACTGGTTTGGGCTAGGATAGAGTTAATTGTCTTCACAGCAGCTGGTATGGGGCTGTATTTTAGATTTGTGCTGGAAACAGTGTTGATAACACAGGGACATTTCAGTTACTGCTGAGCAGATTTTACACAGAATTAAGGCTTTTTCTGCTCTTCACCCCACCCCATCAGCAAGGAGGATGGGGTTGCACAAGTTGGATGGGGACACAGAGGGGACAGCTGATCCCAACTGACAACTGGGATATTCCACAACATATGGTGTTATACACAGTATATAATACTGGGGGGAGAGAAGAAGGGAGAGGAGGACATTTGCAGTGATGTTGTTTGGCTTTCCAAGTCACCAAGCAGCTCTGCTGTTCTGGGGATGACTGAACACCTGCCTGCTCTTAGGAAGTGGTGAATGAATTCCTCAATTTGTTTTGCTTGTATGTTTGGCTTTTGCTTCACCTAGTAAACTCTCTTTACCTCAACTCAGGAGTTTTCTAACTTTTACTCTTCCAATTCTCTCCCCCATCCCAATGTGGGGAGAGTGAGTGAGAGGCTGTGTAGGGTTTAGTTGCCTTCTGAGGTTAAACAACAACACAGTTTGTAAGAGAGGGAAACCATGTCATGCCATGGTCTGAGTTAGTTGTACATTTTCCAAAACAAAGTCAGACAGGGTCATGCTGGCTGCAGAAATCCTGTGGAGTTGAATACACATAAGACTGTCCATGTTCCAAGAAACTCCTGCTGAGCCTTGAACTGTGAGTGATGTCTCATAAGTAGCACAGGATTTCTTGAAGATCAAATCATTTAGTAAGAAATTAGATGCCACAATGAAGGCAGACTCCAGATCCTGCAATGATGACAATTGCATGGTCTTGGGGTACTCATCATCTCTCTTATAGGGTGAGCAATACCTGAAGACTGTAAGGGGAGAATGCTGACCCATGCAGTGGTCCCAGTGCTCTTCTAGCGCATGGCTGCCATGCAGAGGCCAAGGGATGGCCCTGAATGAGATGTGTCAGTAGGAGCCATGCTCTTACAGAAATGGATATTGCCTGTGGCAGGGGAGCATTGGCCTGATCCAAGAAGCATTAGCGGGAGCTAAGCCAATTTCCCTTTATTTGAAATGAAGGTGATTGACAGTTTACTTTGGAATTAGTTGTGTATATATACACTGCATAACAGTACTGTGCAACGTGATTATATCAGGGAATATTCCCAAGCCCCTAGGATTTTAATCACACCTCAATTTTCCTCAGTAGATGGATCCAAACTCCCCTCTAGTTTTCTTGGTTCCTTTATTTAGTTACTTCATTTATTTGTTCAGACTTACAGAAATATTAATAAAGCTGCCTTGCTGGTGCATTTTGAATGTACATTAAAAACAAAATACCTAACCAAAACCTCACCTACTACATAACTTGTTTTTGAGGGCTGCTACCTTCATATGTTATCCCCAGGGTAAACATCATGTGCTCTCCATTCCATGCCATGAAAGCACCAGCCTGGTAAGCTCTAATACAGCCCTTGCATTATTTCACACACACTGAATAGCAAAGAAAGACATCATAGAAAATCATGATTGTGCCTTGGGCCTCAGGGGATCACAGCAGACTCAGAACCATGTATTGTGAAGAGCACACTGTGTACCTCTGCTCTAAATAAGGTTTGTCCTCAAACAGTAAGGAAGCAAACCCATGTGCATGCTTGTCCCCAGACCCAGAGATTGGTCCTTGTCTCCTCCTGTTTAGCAGAAGAGGTATAACTTCTGTGTTCCTTTACTTCTTACTGGGAGGAGCTGTTGACTCCCTCAAAGGCAGAAAGGTCCTGCAGAGACACCTTGACAAATCAGAGGACTGGGCAATCACCAACCATTTGCAGTTCAACAAGAGGAAGTGCCAGATTCTGCACCTGGGATGGGTCAACCCTGGATATATGGATAGACTGGGGAATGAGATGCTGGAGAGCAGCACTGTGGAAAGAGACCAGGGGGTCCTGGTAAATGGCAAGTTGAACATGAGTCAGCAGTGCCCTGGCAGCCAGGAGGGCCCACCCTGTCCTGGGGGTGTCAGGCACAGAATCGCCACCTGAGGGAGGAGATTGTCCTGCTCTGATCTGCACTGGGGTGGCCTCACCTCGAGTTCTGTGTGAAGTTTTGGATGCCACAATGTAAGAAAGATATTAAGCCATTAGAGAGTGTCCAAAGGAGGGCCATGAGGATGGGGAGGGGCATTGAGAGGAAGCTGTGTGAAAAGCAGCTGAGGTCACTTGGTTTGTTCAGCCTGGAGAAGAGGAGACTGAGGGGAGACCTCATTGCAGTTACAACTTCCTTGTGAGGAGAAGAGGAGAGGCAGACACTGATCTCTCTGGTGACCAGTGACAGGACCTGAGGGAATGGCCTGAAGTTGTGTCAGGGGAGGTTTAGGTTGGATAGTAGAAAAAGGTTCTTCACCCAGAGGGTGGCTGGGCACTGGAACAGGCTCCCCAGGGAAGTGGTCACAGCACCAAGATTGACAGAGTTCAAGAAGGGTTTGGACAATGCTCTTGGGCACATGGTGTGACTCTTAGGGGTGTGCTGTGTGGGGCCAAGAGTTGGACTCATTGATCCTTGTGGGTACCTTCCAACTCAGCATAGTCTGTGATTTTCCCACTATAATGAGATTTATGTTTTGGTTGTTCTTGTTTCTCACAAAGTCTCATCCACATTCTTTATTTGGTGTCCCACTTGTGTTGTATGTATTTTTTCCCTTTTATCCCAACACAGAGATTTTCAGGATGATTCACTTCCTTTTACATTTGAGACGTCAAATCTAGCCTATGTCTTTGATATGCAAGGAACACTTCCTTCCTTTTGTCCATGAACACATTACACCCTTTAAATTAATACCTTTAATCAATATGCCAATTAAGTGAATTTTCTCTCCAAGCCTGTTCTGTAAATTAAATCACATTCTGATCATCTGCATGAATAATTTCAGGTTTACAGATGTATTCTCCATGGTTTTTATCATATACAGAAACCTAAAATGTTTGGCAGCCTATGCTATGATCCCCTTTGTTACTCCTAAACCTTGTAATGAGAAAGTATCTCTTCTAGTTTCTTGGCCTTTGTCCAAGTCAGCTTTGTCTATACTCATGTGTAGTTCACTGTCCATTGCTAGTCTTGGTCCTGGTTTAAAACTCTTCTCAAGAGATTTACAAAGCAATCTTCAAAGTTTCTCTTCCCCTTTCATGTGTTCTGAACTCTGCCATCAGTCAATGAATGACTCATGAAATATCCTTGGATGAAGCAGTGAAAGCCCTCCTGACATGCACCATCTGCTCAGCCGTGCCTTTGTCAACTGGATACATTTTTATGTGGTTGTGCTTTGTCTCTTCACTGGAGGAACAGATGGGAGTCCCCAGTCCTTCAATTTTCCTTGCAGTATCTCCCAGTCACTTTGAATCAGTGCAGGAAAACTAGCAGGGCTCACGTGACAAAGCAGAATTATGCCTTGGCCAAGAGTCTAGATGTACATCAGCAACTTCCAGTAATATTTCACCTCCCAGGTACTCTCTAGCACATCTCTAGGAGTCCCTGGGACTCTGGGCAGAGCTTTTTCCCTACCATCCTTACAACAATGTCTTGGTGATTTCAACAAGGGCTTAGAAACTAGAAGAGATATTTTCTAGAAAAAAAGATTTTGTCATTATAGAAATTTACTCATACAGTCATCAAGATCTCTGCCTCTTTGGTAGCATAGACTCCCAACTGAGCTCACTTTCAACCTGTCCTGCAAGCCGTCTGTGAATACGCAATGAAACAGATGACATATAAATAGTATTTTCTCTTCTTCTCTATTTTACTACCATGCTAATTTTGAAATGTCTTAATTTTGGGGAAAAAAAAAATGATCCAAAAACTAAAATTAAGCAGGATTTGCAAAATCTGGAGAGTTTTGAAAGATGAAAGTGGAACTAAAGACAAAAAAACCCCAGAATCATAGAATGGTTTGGGTCTAGTTCCAACCTCCCTGCCATGGGCAGAGAATGTTCCAGTAGATCAGGCTGCTCAGAAAGAAAGAAAAGAAAACACAGTATTTGCTAATTTTCTTCCTTCATATACTTGTTCCCCCATTTTTTTCCTGCTGCTGTTTTCTTTTCCAGACTTTCCAAATGAACCATTTACGAGAGCCAGACCATCACAATGTAACATCCAACAAGATGTTAATTAACAAGAAAAGTGACCGCCTTATGCCACACCATTTTTTCAGCTCTCAACAATATCAGTACCTCCTGACCTCTCAGTAGCTACCATCAGCCACTGCAGTTCAGAGCAGTGATGTGCACTCCCAAGAAATTCCCTCAAATGAGGAGGAGACTGGAAAATGTACTATCTTGCAAATGCTTGCAAAAATATCCCTTCAAGGCTTCAAGGTGTAGCTTTGAGTAAAGCACATTACAGTGACTAATCAAGGCAGAAACAGGATGGATCACAGTGATAGTGGTCAGACACCTCCTTGGTGAGATGGAAATGAGGAAGCACCATGACTTCATGTGAACTCCGGGATGCTTAGGGCAGACAGATGGCTTTCAGGCACCTGTTCCCTGCAAGAATACTTGTTACTGTGGGCTAGGGGGAGCATCTTCTCACAGGCAGGCACCTGGCAGTGCAAGCCCCACACTGCGCTGCTCACACTGGCTCTGGGGACATCTCACTACACTGTTCAGTTCTCATCTTTTACCCCAGTTCACCTTCCTGTCCAGCATCCTAGAAAAATTGAAGGCAAGGTTCGTTGCCAAGACATCATCTCCCTTAAATTATATTTGCATGCTTTGGAAACAACCTCCTATAAGAAGAAATCATAAAGCATGGTATTAATGTATATATATAATGCAAACATGATGTTTTCCTAAATACTTCTTTGTCCTACCTTTTCCTTCATTCATGTCACACATCATCTCAGGTTAAGTAGTCCCAATGTTGGAGCAAATCTGGTAGTAATAAATTGATTAGATAATCTTTCTTTAAGCATGGCTTTTACATTCTTTTCTATTGCATTTTCATTTTCCAAGTTTTTCTTATTCTAAAGGTTAGGCCTCAATTCTTACTGCCTAGACTAATATTTTTTTTATTTTTATTAGCATTTATTACTTTCTTCTGCAGCTTGTTTTTAATATGCTTAATCTTGCATTTTATTACTTACCAAAACCCTCTTTAGTAAGGAATTAAAACATGCCAACAAAAATAATCATGTTTGTATTGTAATCAACATATAAAACCTCTATAAGCTTTCTAGGCAATAATATGACAGCTGTATGTGAGCATATCTGCCATGCAACTCCCTCATACAAAACAATTTTCTTATCCCTAATTTTTCCTAGTTTGCATTTCCAAGAAGCTAAACTCCCCAGTAAAACCCTATTTGCCACAACTGATGAAGTTCTCAATGATTTCCAACTTTTCCCCCCCTATAAGTACTAGACTTGGCTTCCTGCTTTCATCCGTTGTGAATCTAATATAAGTTAATGAAATCCACAGTTTTAACAGAGATCTCATCTGTTGAGAAACATCTGTTGACATAGAATTTGAAGTGATCTCAAGCTGCAAACTAGGCACTGCTGGCAGCTTTAGTGTGTTGAGGGTCACCATGGGGTGCTGGTTCATTGCTACCATTGAACTGCCAGGCAAGAGCTGAAAATACTGCAGCTCCTGGACTGTACAGCCTAACTAATCAAATGCAAGCACTTCCTGTGTTGTACCTCCTTAATTTTATGAATCAAGGACCAGATAATGTCCCTGACAAACAGTAACACCAAAGAGCTCCAGAGAAGCCCCAATGAAGAGAATGCTTTTTTGATTTCAGGCTTTTTAAAGTCTGTTGCTTCCTGCATGCGGTTTTAACAGACTAGAAAGTATCTTGTTAAGTAATAGTTACATTGGCAACAGCTCCTCTAAATAATTAAGGATCTGAGGTTGACTAAACAGGAGAATAAACACACCAGTTAATGCCTTTTTTATTTCCAAGACCAAAGCCATTTCTTTCCACACCAGTACCAAACAGCAACAAAACAAAATAAACTTTGGCTTGCATCCATGATTACTGCCTTGTGTATCTTTCTAAACTACAACAAGGCAACATTGACCCATCTCACCCTAGGTAAACTTCCAAAAGAAATGCCTTTGGAAATGCCTATTATAACTTACTTTCTATATGCCATATCTTGACTTCCCAAACTTTTTCCAAATTATACTTGAATAATATATTTTAGAAATCTGGAGTACTAAATTCTAATAGAACAACTAAATATCTACTTCATCAGCCAAATCATTATCACTGTAATCTACTAAAACCATGATTTTACTAGATTAGCTTTGCTTTCTACTTTGTTTCTAGCAAAAATAATTTGCACTAATTACTCAATTTTAATTTTCCCATGCAGTTCCCAGTCTGCTGCAGGAAGGTGCTACACTGCTGTGGGTAACATGACAATTTCAGTGGATTGTGACAAGAATTCAGTTATATCAATAAGCTAAAGTCTTAATGAAAGGGATTTTTCAAAGTCAGCTTCTCTTCTGTCTTCATTTCTGGTAGTCAAAAGAATACCTTTGTAAGGTTAATGCATAAAGTGACAAATATTGAGAGCACAAGACTGCCTGCAGCACAAAACCAAATAATCTGATTTCCATTCATTGGAATCTATATTTAATCTCTATGCAATTAATAAGAGGTAAAGGCATAATTTAAAGCTACATTATTTTTGCTGCTACAAAGCTCCCTATTTGCAATGTACTAGTTTTCACTCCTTGCTATAGATGGTAGAAGCCCACATGCAGCCCTCCCAACGTACGGGTCCTGGATATTCTGAGTTCTTGCCAAAGAGGCAATTTAATTACTGACAAAGACCTGGAAATTAACAGTGGTCACTCAGGACATTACTACAGTTACAGGAGATGGTTTCTCTGGGATATTCCCATTACCAAGGGAAGAACCAGCAGTCCATACCCTGTGATACAAAATTTGTAGTTTTATTCTTTCATGTAGCAGAGACCTAACACACTCACCTGCCAATCCCTTCTGGCATTTTGGTGGTATCCACATGTATCCACAAAAACTGGGGTTTTCATGGCCTCATAATATATGCAATACTCAACATATCTCTTTTTGTCTGCAAAGTGTTTACCTATAAGCATCCAGCAAGAAAATAATTTTTTCAATGGTCCTCCAAACACACTATAGGTGTCTCACGTTCTGGTTCCCCTTTAGCACTGAGTGTTTTCCACTGATCACTGGGGTGCAACACTTTCTTTGCAGCCATGTCAGAATTCTGAGGTACCTTATTGTTAATGATCACTTCCATTGTTTGTTTTCAGTGTTGCTTCCATTGTTTTCAGCAATTGCAGTGTGATGCTTCCAGTAATTTCTGCAAAATACATAATTTTTCCCAGAATTCTAGCAATATCTAGATTGAAAGGGACTTCTGGACCTCATCTGGATTTACCCATGGCCTTGCCATGTTGAGTTTTGAAATTTTCTAATGATAGGTGTTCCTTGGTCTCTCTCAGCACCTATCCTAGTGCCACACAACCCTCACACTGAGGATTTTTAATTTAACTGGTTCAGCTTCCGTTGTTGCAACTTTTGACCATTGCCTCCTGTCCTTTCACTGCACACCTCTTAGGAAATGATGGCTTCATCTTCTCCACAATTCTCATTATGAGAGTGAACAATGGCAACTAAATCAACCTTCACCTTTCTTTGCTCCAAGCTAAACATACCCAGTTCTCATCAGCCAAACCCATCTCCATGCTAGTGGTCCTTCACTGTGCTCTGTCCAGTTTGTTGATCTCTGTTGTACACCGGAGACCCCCAAATGGGTCAGTGTAGTCCAGATTCAGCTGTCTTCTTCCCCAGCATGAATGTAAAACCTCAGAAAGTTCAGTGCAGAGAATCACAACTTGTTTTGGTTTCACATCTGTAGAGCACCCCACACCATAGGACTCTGCACCTGTGTGGGTTTTGTCTAAGGAAGGAAGGGGTTCAGGATAAAAAGGTTACAACTTCAAGCCTGGGAATGCTTAATGTCATGTATGAAAAGTATGCAGACAGGTGCCTTCAGAACAAGCAAAATAGAGCTGAAAGTGCTATAATAAGCTTTGATAAAAGAAGAAAATAGAAAATCATTAGGATATTCAAATTGTGGAAGATTATAAAACATGAAAGGTATGTCCACATGCTGACACTTGTCAGGAGCACAGAGGCCATAAATTAAAATCTGTAACAACAATCAAGATGTCTTTTCTGCAGGCAGAAGACAGCAGGTAAGTGACCGTGGCCTCCTGCTGAACACTGGGCTCACTGCTGTGCACATTGACCTGCTACTGACAGATTCACGAGTTGCTTCTCTGCCAGACAGAAGAGACCCAATGTTCCATCTGCAGGCATGTTCCTAGACCAGGTGAGTGGTCCAGGCTGCAGCTGAGCCCTGCAGCCAAACTGGAGAATTCAGAAATGAATCAGAGCCTCTTGGTGTCCCAATCTGGGAACATGTACTAAGCCACAAACAGGGGAATAGCAGAGGGAATATACCTGAATATACCCAAATATACCAGGTAAAAGTTTTGATCCAGTTATTTTACCATGGTAGCCACTGTGAAGAAAATTAACTCAATCCCAGCCAAAACTATCACAGTCACACAACAATAAAATTTTAAAACATGCTTCTGTGCTACTATAATTTTCTTTCCTTTCAAGAAATATGGTTCAACATTTCTTACCCTTAGAGTCAACCCTTTTTTTTCCTCTCCATAATAGAAGGAACCCACTATCAAAAAATAAAAATACAACAATTGTCAATAAAACGGGACTATGACTGACAGAAGACACTTTGGAAAGGTTTGTTTTCTTCTACATCATGAGATGAAAAATAATTGTCATCACTCTTCTGCAAGCCATCCACTGTGATTTCTATTTCATAAAGATGCAATTACTGTGAAATGTTAAGTCCCCTTTAAAAGACGCTTGAACTCACTGAAGGGCCATTAAAATTTATCAGCCTCACATCACAGAGGTCTTGATGATTTTTCTGCCTTTTGGTTTTCTGCCTTTTGGCCTCAATAACCTCAACTTTCATTTAAATGTCGGATTAAGATTAGATCTCCAGCATGGCTAAATTCTGACAACCCACTTTGTTATGAAACTAAACTGCTAGGCTGATATGGCCAAAACTCATATTTTATCTTTCCAAGTACCCAGGGAAGTAGATAGCTTTGTCTAGAGAGACAAATAGGGACGACAATGGAAAGACACTCAGGGCTGGAATCCTAGATGACAGTCGTTCAGATCAGAAAAGAGAGAAGCTGCAGAGAGCAGCATCTTTGACAGAGTATTTATTCTGTGTTAGGGGACACAACAGAGAAATTTAACTCATTTTATACTCAGTATGGTTTAATCAGTGTAGTTTGCAAATCTTCACGGGTATGCTGGTTTTGGCTGGGACAGAATAATTTTCTTCACAGTAGCTGGTGCAGGGCTGTGTTTTGGATTTGTGCTGGAAACAGTGTTGAAAAACAGGGGCATTTTAGTTTCTGCTGAGTAGCACTTACACACAGACAAGGCTTTTCTGCTCCTCACCCCACCTCACCAGCAAGGAGGGTGGGGGTACACAAGGAGTCAGGAGGGGACACAGCTGGGACAGCTGATCCCAGCTGATATTCCGTATCATAAGGTGTCATGCTCACAGATACATCTGGGGAAAAAAATAAGGATGGGGAGAACAGTTGGAGTGATGGTGTTTGGCTTTCCAAGTCACTGTTGTGTGTGATGGAGCCCTGCTGTCCCAGAGACGGCTGAACACCTGCCTGCCCATGGGAGCAGGTGAATTAGTTCCTTTTTTTGCTTGGCTTCTGTGTACAGCTCTTGTTTTGCCTATTAAACTGTCTTCATCTCAACCCACAGGCTTTCTAGCTTTTACTCTTCAATGATAGGGGAACAGAGAATGGCTGTGTGGAGCTCAGTTACCAGCTGGGGTTAATCAAGCTGACAACAGGTTAATCAAGCTACTGCCATGAAAATCTCCTAACAGACATCCCACAAACCAAGACAGAGGATGTCATGTTATGACAACAATTTTTAAAAGGGAATAGAAACTTAAAATAAAAATAAAACCTGAGATACTGCCTTTGTAGCAAAGTGTAGCTTAGCTGCTTGACCCCACCTGAGAAGTCCTGGCAGGCAGACCTGAGGGTGGAAGTGCCTTTCTAATCATTCCTGCTAACACATCCAATTTCCTTAGTTCATCTTAAAATGCAGCTTTGTTTCTAGACTAGGCTTTAGATACTAGTAGTCAGCAGCATGAGCCGACCAACTGTCATATAAAAAAATCACAGTTGAGATTTCTCAAATAGAGAGTTTTTTAAAATAATGAGATTCAAAAGATCGCACTTGTAAGCCCATTTTATTTCTGCTAGGAGCCTTCTGTCTTTCAGCTTTCAGAATGTACACAAAAAAGTTTATCATTGAAAAAAAAAAAAGCTCTTTTCTTCCAGGTAGGACAGGTTCGTGTGCATTCACACAAAACTAGAGATTTTCACTTTTGAGTTTCTAAAAAGCCCCAAAATTCCAATAGCTCCCAAATATCACATGAAGAAAAAAAGAAAAAGAAAATATAATTATTTCCATGGACCTTCAAAGTATTTTGTGTAACAGATTATTGAGGTATACTTTTGCTTCAGCTGCCAAAACAGAGGGTCTCTGGATCTGATTCAAGTCCAGGAGCTGGTAGACTAGAAGTCTGCTACCAGAAATTATATTCAGCATCAATCTATTATTCTCTTTTCCTGAGGACATGCAGCCTAGATTCTTCAAAGCAAAAACGTCATTTCATGTAGCTTTCTCTTATCATACTTGACTGTATCACTAAGTGAAGTTATCGCCTTGCACATGATCTGTCTTCAAAGCAGACAATAAAATTGTGCCTTCCCTCCTGCAGTACAGCTGAGATGCTCAAATAACCTTGCACCTCAGCTTCTGTCAGCCCCAAATACCACCATCAGTGTTACTCACAAACAGCAGAAATCAAACTGTCAGAAACCACTAGATTCTAACTCTATCCTCATTATAGGCTGGTCTCTATTTTCTGTACTCGGTGCCAAAGCAAATGTTTGTTACAGGATCTTCCCTCACTCACTGCAAGACTGCACCAATCATGTTCACTTCCCACCTAGGAGTTTCTCAGCTGTGAGTCACAGCCCACTGCACAACACTTACCTCTGTGACCAAACATGGCTAGTGAAAACTACTTAGCCTGGATTTCCCAATCTATATCTCATTGCTTAATGGGAAAAAGTGAAGGAGCAACCAGTACCATCAGGATTCAGGACTAGTGAGCGCTACCAACTTGATAACGTAAGTCAGTAAGGGCTCCATGTCATAGAAGTTCCTATTACAAAATGTCACACCAACAGCTTCATCAGGGGCATTGATCAGGACACTAAAGTGAGCAGAGCTTAGTGTTCACCATGTTAAAATGTATTCCTTTGCTCATTTTGCATATACTGTTCCTAGCTGTTCAGCACATAAGCTGTATCTATTCTGATTAAAGTTCACAATGTACTGAAGCAAATTGTTCTTCTTAATGGAAAGCTCCTTCCAATAAAAACATCTGCACAAACAGATCTTACCAAGCACTGAATTAATTCCAAAATTAAATCACCACAGTCATCCAACCCCATAAATCAATCCAAACTACAGTCTCATGCAAGTGTGCTCTCTGCACTCCACCATACCATGCTCTGCTTCTTCCCCTTAACGGGTACGCATTTAGTTACACACATTTGGCTTCACCTTAAATTTCTGTATGGACTTCCTATACCTTACACTATTTGGAGCCAATGGAACTGTACCCTCACTTTGAGGAGTAACCCGTTGGCCTACAAGGCTCTAGAGGTAACCATTGGTCATCTTGGCATGATTCTATATGTTCCAGCTAATCCTAGCAACAGAACAACAATGGCTATCTCCAATTTGCCTTCTACATATTATGTCCTTATTTACCGCTCTCTTAAAAAACCCCATAAACAACAAAAACAAAATGAAGGCACAGGGTGAATGCTGGAAAAGAGATTTACCTCTGCCCTGCCACGTGGGCTGTGAGTATTTTTGGTTGCCATTTGTTAGTGTGAGTCTTGAAGCTTGTTCTTGTTTGCTGCATTGAAGTAGAGTGGAGTACATCAAGTCTTCTTGTTGTTCCTGTGCTAAACTGTTCTCCAGCTTTCAATTCCCCTTTAGTGTTCTTACTTGGCACCTAGCTCTGATTTCATGCTTTTTTCTTTTTAGGGATTGTGAGACCGTTAATTCCTTAACAACTCACAAACACCCAATTTCATGCTGCCAAGATGGTCTCATGTCATGTAGTTCACTTTGCCTGTAGATTGTTCAATGCTCCACCACGGGTCAATTCAATTTAAGATCATCCTGCAGTTGTGATTCACAAGAATATGGGTCAGATGCTTTCTCAATGCTGGACCTCACCAGGATGGAGAAATGGGCTGACAGGAACCTCATGAAGTTCAACAAGGAGAAGTGCATTTCCTGCACCTGGAGAGGAACAGCTCCCAGTACCAATATATGCTGGGGTCCACCCAGCTGGAAAACAACTTGTCAGAAAAGGACCTGGGGTTCCTGGTCGACACCAGATGGAATAGAAGTCAGTAATGTGCCCTTGCTGCAAAGACAGTGAAAAGTACACTCAGCTGCATTAAACAAAGTATTACCAGTAGGTCAAGGGAGGTGTTACTTCCCCTTTATGTAGCACTGGAGAAGCCACACCTGAAGTACTGTGTCCAGTGCTGACCTCCTCATTACAGGAAAGACACAGACACAGTGGAGAGAGCCCAAGAAAGGGCCACAAGGATTGTTAAGGGACTGGAGTACTTAACATATGCGGAAACACAGAGAGAGCTGGGACTGTTTGGGGATCTTATCAATGCCTATACATATCTGAAGGCAGGGCGAAAAGAAAACGGAGCCAGGCTCTTTTCAATGCCAGGTCCAGAGGCAATGGGCACAAACTGAAATGCAGGAGGTTCCCTTTGAATATCAGGAAACACTTTCCTCCTGTGAGCGCTGGCACAGATTGCCCAGGGAGGTTGTGGAATCTCCGTCTTTGGAGATACTAAAAAATTGTCTGGACATAGTCTGGTTCTAAGTGGTCCTGCTTGAGCAGGGGGGTTGAACCAGGTAGCCTCCAAAGGTCCCTTCCAACCCAGACCATTCAGTGATTTTGTCAGAAAACAGTAATAGGTTATTTGCCTTTTATAATCTTTCAACCAGCCTAAGCAACAGCATCAAAATCAGATTATCTTGTCACATTATTGGAAGCGGTAGGGGGAAGAGTGGGATCTATACACTGGGATATTTGGTGGGTGTTTTAGTGACTAGAAGTGAGCATCACATGCAGTTGGGATGAGGAGAATCAGGATTGCCAGGTTTTATTGCTAGTTCCCCTGCTGCTTTGATGGATAAACTAGCTTAACCCCTCTCTGCCTTTCTTAATCCGCGTGAATAATGCTAACACATTTTACTCCATTACATAATTACCACTGGATAAGGTGTGTCAGTTAATGTCCTTAGCATGCTTTGAGATCATTGTGTGAAAGATGCCACACATAGTGATAACATCAATTATTTAAGTGGGTATATTAGCAGGAGACAGACTAGTGTCCCAAACCAGGAATGCTCCCTAAACCGCAAACACTGTGGGGATTTGAATATACCCAGAGCGAGATTGAGACACAAACGAGGTCAGACCTTGGTAACCAAAACGATAATTCACTTTTATTTACTATCAAGGAAAAGAGCTAGGAGGAAAGACCGAAAGATAGGAAAAAGCAAAGAGAGAATGAAAAAGCAGAGAGAAGAACTCGTGTGTCA
>VZRZ01002006.1:1476-16293 GCA_013398175.1 Climacteris rufus
ATGGGTGTCCCAAGATTTGAATGCCAGTGTGAGATGGGACCACATTCAATGGGTCCCTGGATCATACCTGTAATGCAAATCAAAGTGTGGACAACAGGGTTTTGCTTCAATAGTATTTTCCTCTTTGACACTAAGCATTAATGAGGACATGCTCATAGAATCCCCATCAAATCAGTGCTGATTGCACCATGGCAGAATGTGTAGACCCCAGGTGAGGAAGGGCATGGGAAACACCCGTCCCCAAAGATGCTGTTCCTGTCCCAAAGGGGATGGTTCCATCTGTGAGTCTCTGTGCAGCTGAGGCTGCAGGCACAGGCTGCAGCCCTCCAGCTCCAGTGCCCTACATTCACCTTGTTCCTCTTGCTGACAGGGGTGAAGTCTTTCCTTCTGCCTTGGCATGTGGCAGTGATTTGCCCACGGCTGCAGGAGGGAAGGGCTTTGGACGGCCATGAACAGGTACTTGTCTTATTTAGGTGAGCTGTGCTCATGTCCTTGGTTCTGCAGATCCCTTCTCGAAGGACTAATCTGTGGCCAGAATTTGACTTTTCTGTCATGATACAGCTACTGAGATGGAACCAGGCTGTCCCAGCATAAGCCTGTCAGAGACCTGGGACTTCAGTGGGGAAAAGAGGCCTAAAATACTAAGCTAAATGGCTGGTAAAGAATACGTGAGCAGCCTGTGCTGTGATTTGCTACCTTTTAAAGCAGGGGTATTCAATGCCACACTTGGAAACCCCACATATATCTGCTACAGGAACTACCCTTGTGAGAACACCGTGACTATCATGACTACCTGCCCTGACTACCTCATATGGTTGTTGCATTGCAGACTTTGTGAAGGTTCTGAGAGCTTTTGGGACAGGGACATACAAGCACTTCGGCAGGGTGAAACGGCACAAAAATTAAAAGTAACTCTGAGAAACTGGAGAAGTTGTCTCAAATTTTCAGAATGAAATGTAATGCCATTAGGTGAGATAGTTTATGGTTCTTGTATTAAGAAGAAAAGGAAGTGGAGGCTATAACCCATCACGAGTTACCACTGGGGGGGAAAAAGGGATATTTTGATATTTCTGAAGGTTTCTATAGAATTTTTTGGTTTGTATTTGTGTTTGGCTGTTATTGTGGCATACATAGAATGTGTCTGTAGTAAGAAACAACTCACTGGTTTGGGTTGGTGTTACAGTCCAGTTATTAAAGTTATTTAGAAATTCATCTGCCTGAATTAAGGTGCAAATGAGACCATATGCCAATTTCAATAGTATGGATTTTATGTGATAGTAAAGGTGAGACAGAGAGAGAAAGGAAGAGGAAGAAATAGGAAAAGAAATGGGGGAACATAAAGACAGTGACAGAGACAGATTAAAGAACATATCACCACTCTGTGGATCCCAACAATGTTCCATTGATCCTCTCCATCTGGTCTTCTTGGTGGTGAGGGTACCCCAAGAAACACAGAATCCCATGGATTAATATACATTCAGGCTAGGTAAGAAAATCCAGGTACCTCCCTCGGGGAGGGAGAAAGTTTGCCATTGTCTCTTGCAACAGACTCTTACTTTACATAACGTGTAGTCCTGTTGTGCAAGGCCTCAGAACTGAGTCTGAGGGGCACTTCGGGGGGTCTTTGATGGATTATGACACTCCCTCAGCTGCCTCTCAAGTGAAAGTTCTGTGGATGTAGTCCTCTCAGGGTTGGGGGTTCCACAGCTGAGTCAGTTTGTGGAAGGAGGATGGGTGTTCGTTGCCTCTGATCAGAGGTTACGCCACACACCCGAAACCTCCTTCCCCCCACTCTGTTGTGGGGGAAATCTGTGCAAATTTGCTCTCAGCAAATGGGACTGTGGGTTATGGCCTCCCCCACCCTGAACCCAGCCAGGGATGACCAGCACAGCTGCTGGGTTTGGCTTTCCTGTGGATGCATAGTCTTGTTTACTTCTCCTCAGACCTGAGATGACTGAACAAGAGGTTTCCCTTTATCTAATCTATGTGGCTCAACTCACAGTCCAAAGTTCCAGTCAGGCTTCTCCAGGGAGGGGTGTGCTTCGGTGGTTGTAGTTTCTTTATACAGTTTTTTGCTATAATGGGCAAAACTTCGTAACTATGTTTAAGGCATGAACTATTTCCGTCTCTGACAGTTGGTAGATATGTGAAGTAGAAAGAGAGAATCTTTATTTTGGAGAATATATTTTGAACAATATAATATTATTAAAATATAAACCATAAATTATAAATACCTTAAAAATATGATATGCCTTACTTGAAAATTCTAAACTCATATCACACTTTTTGAATGTTTTATTTGCAGGTTTTTTTTAGGATTCTTACAGCTTGCTGTAATTTTCAGTCTAAGCTAATAATTTCAGACAAGGTATGCTCTTCCTAAAGCCGTCTTTAGATAGATTATTCTAGTCCTACATGTTCTCCTGGAAATTACAGTGCAGATTTATTGAAGATCCATATTACCTTATTAGGACACATGTAGAACACCCATGAGAAACCAATGTTTTACTATTCTTGATTTGTGATTATCTGCTGTGTGTTTGGGGGGGTCTGGGGTGACTTTGCATTGATGCACTCTTTTTACAGTTAAGCTGTCTCTCATGTGATCAGTACTAAGGCAAAAGTCCTGAAAAAAGTCTTGATCCATAAAGGCCATAAAGAAAGACCTCTCAGAAAAGTTTACAATAGATGCATTTAATGGGCTTAAATGGAGCTTCTGACGTGTATGACAGGGGATTGGCTGGAATATGAAAGCTGTGTTCCAGCACAAGTATCTATAAACATTTGCCAAAAGACTGTCATTAAAGTGAAATTCAACAGTTTATCCTGTGAGTTCCCATCACACTCCAGGCAAGGAGGAAATCACCTGTCACTTGAGCTTTTCTACACAGCTCTCATGACAGTGCTCTTACATCCCTGTAGCCCCAGAGTGCCAGCAGCACAGCCTCAACATGAGCATGGGACTGCTGGGAGAAACACAACTGAGCATAGAGCAAGGGTTTGGAATCAGAGCCCAAAGAGGTCAAGTCCAAGCTTACCTGTTGTGTGAGTCAGGCAGCAGCGTGGGGACATGGGATGCCTCTGCTCTGAGAGCCCATGAGGCTCCCTGCATCAGGAATATAGGGTAGACTGGAGGGACTTGTCACTGAGCTGGAGACTCATCTGTGTCACCTGGTCTGGCAGTGACCAATGAAGCGGTCATCGCATATTTAGCTGGTTAGCCTATTATTAAAATAGGGTGATTTTGCATGAATACAAACACATCCTGTCCTCCAGTGAGAGGTGTATCCTCTCAAAACTGAAAACAAATTTTGAGAATCCTCTTTTCTTAATGTAAATAATGATTATCGTTAATTACCAATAGAAAACTTCTGGTATCAACACTGAAAACCCTTTCTCCACTTGAAAATAAATACCTTGTATAATTTAATCTTCTGATGTCCTTCTTGGTTTATGAAGAAAGGAGGCAAACATTTTTTATATGATTGCAGCATTCACTTAGAGAAAAAAAAAGGCTAGTTGTGCAAATCTAAGCAAATCTGTTTCCATAGCGTAGCCTCTCACTACTTCTCTTGCAAGTACAAGCCAACAGTCAACACAGAAACAAGCCAATTAAGCATCTGCTAATTTTATTTCATGTTGCTATTCTCATTTCTTCTCCTTCCATGCCATTGTCAAACTCCTTTTGCCTTTTCCTTCTCCTACCATTGCCATCAGAGCCTGTCCACCCCACTCACCTGTTCTGTAACTGAAGCTGTTCTGCTGCTTTGGCGTGTGGTGGAAAGGGCATCCTGAATGTCACCTCCTCATCCAGAACCTGCTGCTCATGTATCTTTTTCTGACATATGCTGTGTAGATGAGAGGAATTTAAGTAACCATAAAAATCTCACGCACTCTGAAAGCTGTTTATCATTAAATCTAAAAATGCTATGAGTTAACTGTCACTAATCTCTAGCTGGTGTTCCCCCATTCTTCACTTTTCTTTGCAAGACTGTTACTTTTCCTCAGTGGGCAGATACTTAGGTGTCATCAAGTAAAATAAAGACATTCTTAAGTTTAAAATATAACATTGAAACTTCAGAAGTCACATCTGTTTTCCCTGCTATGAGGTCAAATAATAACTGTATCAAGCATCGCAGAAATTAGTCTCCAAAGGAAGGTACAGGAGCAGATCACAAGGCCATCTCAGTCCATTAATAGCTACCCTGAGGTACAAGGAGGTTCTGAACAGTGAAGGCACAAAGGTCAGCTCATTTGTGTTCTGTCTTTGCAATGGCCAAACTAGTAACTGGCCCAGATTACCTAGCCAGGTTAGTTAATCTCTTATTTGTTAGGACCATCACTGGCTTTTTGCTAGACATAATCCCCAACTCTTTTTCTATTCATTCTTTTTAGCACTGCTCATCTGGAATAATAGCTCAAGTCTCTGAGGGACTCGTCTTACCCAGATAAACAATTACCCGGATTAAATATGTTATGCCAGGAACAGAGAAAGTATTAATCGTATTTTAATTATTTCAACACAACACCCATATTCAATAGAATTAGAAGAATTTTTAATGTGAAAATCATCCTTACCATCTCCAGGATCCAGTGCCCAGCCACATCTTAGCAAAAGTGTCACAATGAAAAGCTTGCAGCAGAGAATTAGTATCCTGGCATTTCTCTCTGTCTCATGCCAGCATTCCTGAGAGATCTTATTTTATCCAGGGATCTTCAGTATGAGGCTACACATTCTTTATCAGTCATTAAGAATCCACAAGCAAAAAGATCCTTCTTGGCGTGTTTTAAAAATGTTACCAGCATAGCTGAGAATAGCATTTGCAAGCTGCAAATCCCATTGGGGATCCCATTTTAGATTAATGTAAAACTATCATTAAACAGTAAAAAATGATTAATATCTTCCATTTTTAAGAAGAAACCTGGTTACCTTTACATTTTGTGATCTGTTCAGTTTATGAGACAATGTATTTTTTTGCACGTTGATTATTTCATTCCTACAGCTAAAGGCTTCTTATTAGAAGATAAGCTATTTTAGTAACCCTGTCTATTTTCCAAATCTATGTGATAATAACCTATTTTGGCAACAATAAATATGTGTGTGTGTTCCAGGTGTAGCATTTGGATTAGTTTTGTTTTCTTGGTTCAGTCCACTGAAGCTAATCTATTTCTAAAATTAGAAGGGAGACATTGAATTAAATGGGTTTCATCACAATTCTCAATTTTCATCTCCGAAGTATGCAGGTCCTCTTGAGATTTTTGCTCTTTGAGACTGAAAAAAATGTTAAAGAGAAAAGTGTTAGTCAGCAATTAAAGAACAGTCCATTCTAAAATGAATGACGTAATGAGTTTGTCTCCTGGATTCCTATGGGTGTGACAGCTGAGATTAGCTCACACCCTTTCCATTCTGGCCAACTTTTGTTGCATCAGCTTCTCATGTACAATGCACCCACATAACTGCATCTTCTCTCTCCAGTGCCATCCCTCCTCTCTTTACATTCCCTTTACATCGCTCCTGCATTACCCCTTCTCAGTTTCCCCACTGATGTGTGTTCTCATTCTTCTTGCACTCACCCACCTGATGGAGGGATGCCCCTTGCACTGTGCATGAGCCCCTGCCCTGCCCAGGCACAGGGTGGGACACTCTCACACACACTGCTCCTTTGCTGTCTCAGCTGCATCTGGGCTTAGTTTATGTGGGCCCATGGTCTGCCAGAGAAGCAGCACATCCATGAAGATCCTGCTCATTCCTAGTCCCTCCCATGGCCCTGTGCACCTCCCAGTTCCTAATCAGGGCATCAGAGACCCTGATCACCAGAGGACAAGCTGAAGTGACCTGTCCCCAGGCAGAGGAGACACTGCTGTCCATGTAGGCACCTGAGCCTGCTCTCCAGGCCATCAACACACAGCAGAAAGTTTCCTGCTGGAGTGGAAACTGAGCATCTTTGACCTCTTCTCAGCCTGTCAGGGCTCACTAGCAGGAGTTGTTTGTTTTATCCTGTAAGCTCCATATTGTTTGACAAATAAGTCACTTGGAGTCACACTTTCAATCTTCATCTAGTGGCAGTAGTAATGTACTTATTTATACCAAATTTTACTCTGCAATGCATCGTTATCCCCCTGAATATCTATCTGTCCCTTTTCCATGCCACGCCACGCCATTTCATAAGCAGTACAACCTCACAAGGCCTAGATCAGAGGACACGTTTATCATATAAATATAATTGGTGCTACATTGGAATCTACTGATGCTTATTGACTTGAATTAATTATCGCCAAAGATACAATCACTAAGAAATAAATGTCATAGCAGCCAGTCTTCAGGAAAAGTTTCAGATCTCACATCTCAGGAGTCACAATTTCTCAGTGAGGCGTGATGCTACCTAAATTGTGAAGGTTCCTTTATAAATCTATAAATGAGGACTTCTTCATCTACTGCCAACTGAGTGGATGTCCTACTGGATAAACAAATATCCTGAAGACATTTCTGAAATTGTTCTGAGTGTACTGGGAAACTAGTGAAAAAGTAGAAACTAATGAGACTGCCGAAGGTAGCTGATGAGCATAAAAAAATTATAAGCTGAACAGAAATTCACTGCTGCACCATAATGAAAGAGGAAATTTGACCTCTGTCCAAACAGCCATCCATCACTCTTCTTTCTGGGTCTCTGAGCTGCCAAGACATTTCTGTCCCATCCTCCGCCAGGTCTGGCAGCCCCTGGGCTGCTGGACACGACATGGCACCCCAGGGACTCAGTGGCAAGAGACCCTCAGAGCAATGTTTGCTGTCCTCATGCTGGGGAGCACACCAGTGCTCTGGATCTTGCTGGAAGGAGGTGCCCTCACTGGCACCCCTTGGTCCCCAGAGATGCAGGACTCAGGTGCACTCCTGCATTCACCATCACCCACAGGCAGGCTCTGGGTTCCTCCTGGCCAGGGTGCAGGGTGTTTCCATCAGCCTCCCCATGCCCTGCATGGGGAGTCCAGGGGTGAAGCCTGGGTTTGGGAACCAAGAAACTGAACTTTGCACTGCTGCAGCCCTCCTTGGAATGGGCGTTACAAAGCCCAGGATGTTGCCTGATGCTATCTGTAACGTCAGATCCATGCACCATTCATGCATGTGTTATTCAAAGATCTCTCTTAATAACCAAAATACCAAGGAAGAGTGTCTTTGGAACTGACACAGTGTAAAGCAACTCAAGTAAGAGTTGTTACATATTTCCTCTGTCTGAACTCTATAAATCATACATTTAATCTTTTTGCTCAAAGCAAAATGCTTTCTTTTTTACAGACATAGGGATAGTGTGATTTTTAGCTGTTAAAATCAGAAGGCACATTTTGTTCTCATATGGTACATGTTAAAACCACAATAATTTGCAACTCATTTTTCATTGTAAGGAACATGCAAAATATCTTTTATACGTCATCTTACAGGGAAACTTAATATAATATCTTTTAAATATAGTAGACCTTAATCTTTATCATTGTAATACCTTTATATCCATCAATATGTATCTCAAGATTCTGGAAATCACCTCAAGTGCTCTGTACCTGAGCTGTATTTCAAGAGTTGATAGATTGTCCCTGAAGGAACCTGAGCTACTATAGGTTCTGGCTTTCTATTTTCAGTAAAATGATGTTGGATTTAGTCACAATGGGTTGCAAGTTTTGCCTGATGGCACAGAAGATCCTAAGCAACTAACATTTTAATAAAGAAGTCAGTTTTGTGAAGTACGTTTTATTCAGACAGGACAAAAGCTGTTACTGAATCAGGTGAAAACTAAATAATGTCTCATTTAGTATATATAAAACTGTGAAGCTGATTCTCTGACCCCTGGCCTCTCTTACTAAATGGTACTGCTTCAGTTTGCTTTTTGATGGGATAGTTTCATGCGTTTTACCGTTTGACCTGCAGCGGGTTTTGACAACGTTTTTAGAAGACAAAGTATCTCTAATTTCATATATAGGCTCTAGAATTGGCTCTGTCATATATATACACTTCTCCTAATGGCAGTAAAGACCATGGCCAATTGAAATATAGGAGCTTTCTTAGATCATGACTAAGTCAAATTATAATCTTAATAAATTTTAAAAATGAAAATTATTAAAAGAACTAATTTGGTTTAAAAATGTAGTTAAAATATCCAAGGAAAATATTACTGATAACTATGTTCAGAAAAATACCAATATTGACTTTCATAGCTTTTCTGTATTCAATGTTTGTTGTGAGGCTAGATTAAAAGATTTCCAATCAAGAATTTTGGTCATTAGTGACAGTTCTGACACACACACACACACACACACAATTCCCAAATTCCAGTCCTTGTCCAATGATCAGTTTTTTCTTTGTCTCCCTTGTCTTTCAGTTACTAAAAAGGCTGCTTACCTGTTGGGTCTGTACTCAGCAGACCTGCTTTGATCCTGTGTTATCCTTGAGTCAAAGCTGGGAATGAATTTGTGACAAAGGTCAAACTATGGAGGAGGTAACATATACAGGATACAGGAATACACAGTAAAATACTAGGAATACATGGTCAGAATTTCTCTTCAGAAAGCTATAATTCATTAATATTTCTTTGTGTAATAACTTTTGCTCTTAGTGCACCCCAGTCAAACTCTGTGCTTGAGAAAATGTTCTTGTGGATGGTTGTTCGCATCAACCGACGGCTGGATATGAAACAGCCCAGGCAGTACTTCATTTGTGTCCTGGACATTGCTGGCTTTGAGATCTTTGATGTAAGGAACAGTGTTTTCACAACAGCTTCATGGAACAGACAATGGTTGTTAAGAAAATCCTATGACTTCTTTAATGAAAAGCCAATTGTGCTTGTCTAATCTAGTGACCTTCTGCAATGGAGTGACCGCTTTAGTGGACAAGGGAGAGAAACTGATGTCATCAGCCTGGACTTCTGTAAGGCCTTTGATGTTGTCCCCCACAACATCCTTGCTACTAAATTGGAGAGTTGAGGTTTTGATAGATGTACTGTTAGATGGATAAGAAACTGGCTGGATGTCAAAGACTCAGTGT
This sequence comes from Climacteris rufus, assembly GCA_013398175.1. NCBI lineage: Eukaryota > Metazoa > Chordata > Aves > Passeriformes > Climacteridae > Climacteris > Climacteris rufus. The sequence goes on from VZRZ01002006.1 coordinate 10,505, forward strand.
CCAAGTGGAAAACAGTGGTGTGCCTCAAGGGTTCATACTGGAATCAATACCATTTTTTATTCTCATTAATAACATATTGAACTCAATTTAGGAGGGGAAGAGAATGGAGTTTTAAGCACTTGAGAAGAGTCAGGGACTGTCAAGGCATTAGTAAGGAACAGGGAAACTTGTGCATTGTCTTAAAGGAATTAGGGCAAACTCCTCTAACAAGGGGATGTGTCCGATACCTCAGATGAAGCACCTCTCTACCAGTGTATCAGTGTGGGAAACAGACAGGAGCTAGTAGCCACTGCCCAGATGAGCACTAGGGCTTGATTGCAACTACAGAAACTTGTTGGGATGGATTGCACGATTGTAATGCTGTGTCTGACAGCTATAAACTATTCAGAAGGGATAGTCAAGGAAGGAGAGGTGAGGGAGTTGCCCTGATGAGATGCATCCCTAGATCCTGAGGGAACTGACAGATGAAGTGGCTAAGCCACTATTCATCACACTTGACAAGTCATGGCTGTCCAATGAAGTTCCCACTGACTGATAAGGGGGAAACATAACCTTCATTTTTAAAAAGGGGCAAAGGGAAGACCCAGGGAACTACAAGCTGGACAGTCTCACCTCTGTGCATGTCAAGATCATGGAGCAGATCCTTCTGGAAAATATGCAACGGTACATTGGCTGGCTGATCACATTCAAAGAGTTGTGGTCAACGGCTTGAATTTCAGGTGGAGACCAGTGACAAGTGGTGTCCCCATGGCTTTGTTTTGAGACCATCATTATTTAACACATTTGTCAAGGACATGGAGAGTGGGATTGAGTACACCATTAGCACATTTACTGATGACACCCAGCCATGTGTTGCAGTCAACACGCTGGAGGGAAGACAGATTCTGGGTGGATATAAGAGTGACATTTTTTAAGGAGAGGCCAGTGAGACACAGGAACAGACTTGCCGCAGAATATGGCAATGCCCCATCACTGGAAATGTGCAAGCTCAGGTTGAATGGGGTTTGAGCAATCTGATCTAGTCAAAGATATTCCTGCCCAGAACAGCGCTGTTGCACTTGATGATTCTTTCACGGTTCCTTCCAACCCAAACCATTCTGTGATTCTGTCCTCTAAGTTCTGTATGTCCATGAAAGTCAGAGATTGCCCAGAGAGACAGGACTTCTGATGTGCCCCTGCACTCACTGTTTTACACAGTTTGTTTCTGGGCTCCTCCTGTTCAGGGCAAAGGGTGTTTCCATCAGCTTTCTCCTGCCCTGCACAGGGAGCCCAGGGGTGAGTTCCGGGATTGAGCTCCAGAAAGTTGCATGCTAATCCTTGGAACAAGCTTTTCATGCCCACACCACTGCTTGACATTGGATATCTCCTTGGATCACATTTACTGAGCTTGCCTCTGTGCTCTTCACTGAGCTTTTCCCACTGAGCTCTTTTAACAATCAAAATGCCAATGACCAGGAGAAGAGCGTGTTTAAAGCAGCTCAAGTGACAGTGATATTTGTGATAGGATAGAAATGCTGGACTGAAGATATATCAGAGTTACACCACAGTCATGCAATAAAAATCTGCCTTGAGCACATGAGGAAATCATTGGAAATGCAGTAGTATAGTCTATTGGTCCTACATCCAAATTTTCCAAGTGCCTTGACTAACTGAGGTTCTGTCCTTATGTTTCTAGACAAATTATTTATAGTCAATACATTCACAGCATTGGTAAGATACAAAACATTTCTAAATATATCTTGTTAAATCAAATGACAATTATGCTCTTAGTTCAGTTTGCCAGACAATGCTTAGCCAAAGAAGGTTTGCCAAAAATTTTTTGACCGAAGAAAGAGGAAGAATCCAGAGCATCTGCCAACCAGACTCTATAAAAGTGTCTTTGCAGTGCTCTGCCCTGTCTCCTAGAAAAGTTTCAAGGTAAGTGCACTGCATCTAGCTATTAGGTATCCCCTTTATTGCATATTAGGGATTTATATTTTTCCCTTTGAAACTGGTTTCCAGCTAAGTTTTTCCATCTGTTTTTAAGGCTCTAGTAGATATTCTGCCTATACCTTTTTTTTTTTTTAAGATTTTATACCAGAATAACAGGGTTTCTTTAACATAATTCATATTCTCAAATATGACACTACAATCCATAAAGCCAAAATAAAATCTGTACAGTACCGTAAGACACAAATAAGAGAAAATTTTACAAGATTATTTTATATTATTCAAACATGAAACTGTATTTTTCTCTTCTGGGTTTAAATCATTAAACACAAGGAAAGCAAATTTTGCTAGTTTTAGCAATTCTAGTATTGTGCTATTTAGCAATTCAAGTGCTAAATTTTAAAGCATTAGAAAAGCTGTTCTTGCAAGCAAGGTACATTAATGACCTATTGATGTTACATTTCTCTTCTCCCACAGGGTTCTCCACTGACACGCCTTCAATAACGTGAAGACATGGCCTCTGGAGATGCTGAATTGGCTATTTTTGGGGAGGCAGCTCCTTATCTCCGAAAGTCAGAAAAGGAGAGAATTGAGGCCCAGAACAAACCTTTTGATGCCAAGTCATCCGTCTTTGTGGCTCATCCGAAAGAATCCTTTGTGAAAGGGACAATCACGAGCAGGGAATCAGGGAAAGTCACTGTCAAGACTGAAGGGGGAGAGGTGAATAAATGCAAGATTTATAAATAAAAGTTAATTCCCACTCTGGGTTCTTAGCTGACAAATATGCATCTCTTTATTCTTTGGCAGACCCTGACTGTGAAGGAAGATCAAGTCTTCTCCATGAACCCTCCCAAGTACGATAAAATCGAGGACATGGCCATGATGACCCACCTCCATGAACCCGCCGTGCTGTACAACCTCAAAGAGCGTTACGCAGCCTGGATGATCTACGTAAGTGGCAGCAGCAGCTTCCTTTGGGCAGCTGGAGGAACCGCTGTGCCAGGCTCAGGGGAAGCCAACGTGCTGTCTCCCTTCCTCACAGACCTACTCGGGTCTCTTCTGCGTCACCGTCAACCCCTACAAGTGGCTGCCCGTGTACAACCCGGAGGTGGTGTTGGCCTACCGAGGCAAGAAGCGCCAGGAGGCCCCTCCACACATCTTCTCCATCTCTGACAATGCCTATCAGTTCATGCTGACTGGTGAGTTGCTTGGTTTTCTTTAAAATTACTTAGCTGTGAATGAACGTCTTTTCACTGCAAAGTAGTTCAATTTAATGGTCTTGTGAGGATACATGCTCTCTCCTCATTGGAAATCATTAAGACTTTTCTTTGGTTGAGGAGGATCAGGTTAGAAATCATTTAGTCAAACCTGACATACAGAAGTTCATCCTGATGGGATACATCTGCTAGTGTTAAGGGAACTGAAGGACATAATATCTTGGCCCCTCTCATTCATCTTTGAATGGTCATGACAGTCAGGAGAGGTGTGTGAGGACTGGAAAAAAGCAAATGTCACAAGAGTCTTCAAAAAGGGCAAGCAGGAGGATCCCAGGAAGTACAGGCCTTTCAGCCTCACCTTAATCCCTGGAAAGGTGTTCGAATGGCTCATCCTGGAGGCCATCTCTAAGAATGCAGAATGCAAGCTGATCCGGAGTAGTCAGCATGTATTCACTAAATGGAAATCATGCTTAACCAACCCGATTACATTCTATAATGGGACAACTGCATGGAGACATGAGGGGAGAGCAGTGAATATTGTCTACCTGGACTTCAACAAGGGTTTTGACAGTTTCCCATTATATTCTCATAGGCAAACTCAGGAAGTGAGGGCTGAACAGGTGGACAGTGAGGTGGACTGAGTACTGAATGGCATGTCTCAGAGGGCTTTGATGGTGGCTCAGAGTTTAGTTGGAGGCCCGTCACTTGTGGGTGTTCCCCAAGAGTCAATATTGGGCCCAGAATTGTTTACTTATTCATCAATGACGTGGATGAAGGGGTAGGTGCCTTCTCAACAAGTTTGTTGATGACACAAAGCTGGTAGGAGCAGGCAGAGTGCTGTGCAGCCCTTCAGAGGGACCTCAACATGTTATAGAGATGGGCAAAGAGGACCTGTCTGAAATTCAACAGAGGTGAGTGCAGGGTCCTGCACCTGGGAAGGAATAACCCCATGCACCAGTATAGGTTGGGGGCTAACATGGTAGAAAACAGCTCTGTGAGGCATCTGGGCATCCTGGTGGAAAACAACCTGTCCATGAGCCAGCAGTGTGGTCCATGAGCCAGCAGTGTGCTCCATAAGGTTAATTTTTATAAAAGTCAAGCTGCCAGCAGTGTCTAAACAAAACAGTTACTGGGCATGTGAATATATGTGACTTGGAAGAAACAAAAAAAAAAGAGACTCATTCATGTAAAAGAGAAGTCTTGCCTTACAAAACTACTGATTTTTTTTTAACAAAAAAAGAGCTGATCAAAGTAATCTGAAGTCAATGAAAAAATTTAGTACGGTCGTAGAGCAGCTATTCTCAGCATTTCTAAAATACTTATATTCACTGATAGTTATAGAATTGAGAAGATTCAGAAAGAACTGGTTAAGAAAAAGGGAGACATGGTAAACATATTATTGTCAGTTTTCATAACACAAAATTTTAATCAATGAAATGCACAGGAATCTGTTCTGGGCCTTCAACTGTTCAACATTTTAAAAAATGATCTGCAAATGATGACAGTATTTCTTATTTGACTAAGTTCTTCAGGTCAGTAAAAATAAAGTCCAACAGTGAAAAATTTCAGGGGGACTTTAAGACATTAAGTTCTTATTCAGTGATGTTGAAACAAATTTTTGTGAACAAGAGTGTAAAATAAATTATACTGGGGAGACAGTTCTCATTGCTGAGAACAGTTACAAGTATCCTTTAATACTGCTCCAAAAGATCACTGAGAAAGAAATAGAGACCAAAACAGAAAGAATTATTATATAATGTTTGTTACACAAGGAGTATCTGCACCTTGTGTGCTGTATGCATTTTCATGCTTCCTTCTCCACAAAATAATAATAGTAAAATGGAACAGGTCAGGATGAAGATGAAAAGGTTTCCCAAAGGTAGGACAGTCTGCTCTGGTAACTGTAGACAGAAGACGTTTATTACTTTATAAAATTATACATGGCAAGGAGAAGATGAATAGGCAAGACAGACTACATGAAAAAACAAGTTTAACATCAGGAACATTTTTTTCCTCCATCATTAAGTGATTCAAAAATGGAGCACAATCATGGAACACAGAAAGAAGTGAGCATAGGTTAAGAAAGCAACCAGACAAAGTTGTGGAAAGCAAACTCAACTCAAGCTATTGGAAAGAGAAACATTAATTCTAGCTCTGGAAGCACCAAAATGTCAATATTCTAGAGCACGGGAGACTATGCTGATAAAGATTACTACATGTTTATGATGTTTTATGATGATTTTATTTCAGCAACAATCAATTGGCCACCAACATAAAAACCATTTACAAGGTCTTATGGACTGATCAAGAGTGGTTGTTCCTATGTAATAACATTCATGAGAAGCACACGATCCAGTTCATTTTACTGATACACCATTTAATTGGTAACTCCACAAACCTTATCCTTAGTTGAATTCATTTTGATAAAGAAAATGAATAGCTTGACACGAAAGGAATATCCAGAAAAAGAAATGCATGTGCTACACCTTACAAACACCTCAGGCTTGACATATCAGCTTCCCAGTTGCAGCTGGGAACATTAAAATATTCAAAATGAGTGAAGGTATACAGGTTTATGAAATAAATTAGCTGTCTATTGCCAGTGCATTAATAATCTCTTTATTTCTGCCTCGTTCACAGATC
>VZRZ01002007.1:0-23547 GCA_013398175.1 Climacteris rufus
TTCATGACTCAGTTTCCCTTCTATATTTAATACAGAACATATTGCGCCGGTGTCTACCAGAAATTCAACATCCTCTTTCCCCAGCTTAGCTATAACCGAAGGTTCTGCTTGGGGAGAATTCTTCGGTGCCCGTCAATCTGAGGATGAGCCCTGGTCCAATGAGAGTTGGGGAACCGGGGATTTCTTCTTCAACAATGGACAGCTGGCTATTCAATGCCCTTTCTTCTTGCAATATAAACACGAGTCTCTGTCTGTAGGGGAAGAAGCTTTCTTAGATGGCTTTTCCTGACTACCCTTCCCACTGGGAGAGTCTTTACCTTTGTCACTTGGTTCTCTGTCCCGGTACACTTTCCAGGCTACTTCTAACAATTTACTTATGTCCTGAACATCTTCTAAGTTTTGCAGCTTTCTTCTAATATCAATTGAAGCCTGATCCACAAACAAAAGAATTAGGTGTGTTTTCCCACCAGCTGAATCAACATCCAGATTTGTATATTTAATAGCAGTTTTGCCTTTACAACTTTTGCCTTCATCATAACACTTTCTTTGAGCAATAACCTTAATCATATTCACTGTTTACAATTTCTGTAAGACTTATTAATAAGCATATATTTTAACAGTTAGAAGTTTGCATAATTTATTAATAGACAATATTTTCTCTTTTCTATTCCATCCTCTACATGACAGAAGAGATCTGAATGTGACAGTCTCCAAGGGTTCTAGATAAATTAATTCTAACAAACTTGGTAAAGCAGTCTCACTAGGAACTGATGTCAGAATTCACCCTTCTTTATGAATAATTTACTCTATCATATTCATTATTTGCTTACTCAAAAATTTATTTGAAAATGTAGTGATTAAAAAGGAAGATTTTCCAATAGCTTCTGAGAACTAGTTGAGGAATACAGATATAAAAACATATGGAACATATAATTGTTCAAAATTATTGTATATGGTTAAAAATTAGAAAGAACTCACCATGGAAAAGACAGTTATTCAACTGGATTGCAAACATACCATACTTATTGCCCAAAATATCATTGTATCTACAGTTGCTTACTTTGTTTGGTTTGGTTTTTTTCTTTTTATTATTTTCTTTTTTTTTTCCTCTAGTCTTTTCATCTGCTGACTGGTCACATTAGAAACAGCATATAATAATAAATAATTACTCATGCTAAATTAGTCTATATTTGAAATTTCCATAGCATGGCTTTTAATGAACATCTAATATTTTGTGTGGGTTTAACAGTGGAATGATTTTTGAAATATGGCACAATAGAAGGGTTCATTTTGTTTTGTTTTATTTTTTAATAATGTCTATAAGACAATTTATAGAACATGATTATTTAAGTCTTAAATACATCAACTAATTTAAAAAGTTAAAGGAGTCAGAAAAATTTTGGGGGACAGCTTTCTTTCTCTTGATATAGCTGTGAGCCCTACTGAGACATGTAAAAAAAGTCATCATAAGTTTGATGCTAGAGTTTATGTCTCCCAGTAAATAACAAAATGGAGAGTGAAAATAAATTTCATATCCTTCTTTCACTCCTTGGAGAATATGATGTCATCTCTGGATGGTCCATGAGAATTTTTAAAAATGAAATGGGCTGTTAAGTGAAATTTGCCCAAATCATGATGATTTACATAATTTTTTTAAGATTAATAGGTTAAACTGATAATTTTTTTCCTAGAACTTGTGTATCCAGAATAGTTTAAAAAAATTGCAAGTTTAATTCCAAGGTTCGGAGCAGCGTATGTGTTCCTTCAAATGAAAGTAAGAATACAGGTTGCTTTAAACAAGAAAAGTGGGTGTAAAACAAAATGGAACATAATTTACAGAATAAGGGTGTAATCAGCTGCCTCTCAAAATTAGGGATAGAGGGGAAGCATCAGCAAGAAAATGATTGGATAAGACATAGCATTTCTGTCATACATGGGAGTTGGCTTGACCCACAAAGAAGATTTAGCAAGAAAGAATGTCTATAAACCTGAAGGCTATGGAGGGAGAACTGGAGCATTGTAGGATACATACAGTCAAATGGTCAAATGGTCAAATGGTCACTAATGCAGCTCATGCACATGCTGAACAACGTACCTTTACTCGGTGGCAATTTCCTACAGGTAAACCCGTCATAAAAATCTTTAATTGAGCATGCTCACAATTAGAGTGTGAGCTTTGGCTTTCATCTCTCAGACATTACCACATTTTGGTTAAATAGATTCTGTTGCCTTTTTTAATACCAATACATGTATAATTTCATAACTGGTTTCTTGCAAACCTAAACAGACATCTGTGAAGAACTGTAACCAGCTTCTTAAAGACTGCATTCCACAACAAATGTTGCCTTAGAAAAATTACTAAACACAGTATTTATCCTGCTTTTCTGCCTTAGTTTTTGTGATAATATCAGTCTCATACAGTGAAATTTAGAGGTAAAATTGTTCAAAAATGTATTAGAGTTGTGGTATTCACTGAAGTACTGAGTGAAACAGGATTGTTGGATTAAACACTGCCTAAAACCATTATTGCACAATGAGGGGGAAAAAAAAATCTAACACCTAAAAGAAAATCAGAGACTAACTGACACAGTAGATGTGCCATGGGTTACTGAAACCAATTAAACACATGGGCAGATCTTCACAAATGAAATTGTAATGAATGGAAATGGAAAAGAAAAGATATTAATTATAAAAAGATTGTCAGAAAGAAGAAAAAAAACCTACAAGGTTTACTACATTTTGCTTGCTTCTTCTTGAAATTAAGTATTTCTTTGCTACAATGTCCTAGAATTTGACACCAGATTTCTTTAAAAATCACATCTGGAATTTTACTTTAGGGTATATCATATTTATAGAAACAAACTGTATATGATTTATTACAATACCAGCTATGCGTGCTTTCTATTTTTTTCTTTTTTATCTCCTTTTTTTTTCCCCCTTCAGCATAAATATCTCTTTCTGAGAGGTTGGAGAGATAGGTGACAGTAGCTGTGAAGAAATGCAGCCTGGAATATAACTAAATTGACTAGTGCAATGTTGTACTGTTGCCAGTTTGTATTTGTCAGTAGTAGTTAAAAGAATGGGGTCTAAAATATGTTTGTGAGAAAGATAAGAAGTTGGGCACAAAAACAAAAAATGGAAGACTTCAAATAAAGGAAAAGAAAGGAAGAGTCCTCTTTGGGAAGGAGGATTCTGGAAATAGGAATGTCCATTATAGGACTATGAGAAAATATTTGCAGTTGATCAATTTGTTTCACAAGTTTCCTTTAAAACATTTTGTTTTGCAAACAATGGTCTTGAATGGCAAAAATGTGTTACTAAGAAAATTACTAAGGCACATACTGGAAACCTCAAGCATTTTAAAAATAAAAATAAATAGAAGCTCATTTAAAAATCATGTGCTTTTTAAAAATTATTACTTTACTTAGACACTTCTGTGATTTTTCAGTAACATTCCATCTTATTTACCATTTTTTTCCTCAATATATCATAGTCCATTTTAGTGTAGTAGTTTTGGGTTTAAATCAATGTAAATATTTTCTCCTGGACGTGGATATCCCCCAAACTTGAATATTTGAAGATATATTAATTATAGTAACATTGAAAGTACAAAATTAGTGAGTTTTGTCATAGCTTCTTTATTTACATTTACATTTTTGGAATATTCTGAAATTAGCAAAGAGTAACAAAAGTTATATCATCATAGGTTTGAGATTATGCTATTCCCATGTTCTAATGTAATAATAATACATAAGTTTTCCCAATAGTTAAGACTTCTGACAGTTCATTTAGCACTTGCAGAAGTCCATACTGCAACTTCCAATGGAGTTAGAGTTGCTCATAGGTTTAAGGCTGTCACACTATTTAGGAGAGGGCTTAATGATCCATAGACACCATAAACTGAAGCAAGACCAAACTCAGAAATCTTGCACCTACTTCTTACCAGTCAGACAGATTCAGATAGGATCTAAGCTTTCAAAATCCAGAATAATTTAAAGAATATGCTATTTCAACTGATTTCAGATCATACTTTCAATCAGAAAACTCAAATTCAAAGGTCAGTACAACAGCCAGGAGTATGAATATGAGAGAGTTTAAATGGGTTTTATTTCTCTTGGAGTGGCCTGCACTCCAAAACCACCTATTCTCGCTGGTTCTTTAGTTATGATTGATCAGGATTATTGCAACATGGATTGATTTATCGTAATAGTCACAAGAAAACACATATGAGACCAGAATTTAAGCAAAACTTGTTACTACACTGGATAAACAAAAGATACTACCAGTAGAATAAATAGTGCACAATAATAAAGGTACCTATAGCAAAGAAATAGTAAGGTTAGAACTCGATATAACTTACCAATTCTTTTCACTCAACTTCTAGAAGAGAAGCACAGAAACGGCATAGTGACTCTAAGTATGTCGGAGGGAACAGTTTGTGCACTTCAAGAAGTAACCAAACTGTTGTCTGGTTTTTGAAGCTTACAGTGCTCTTTTATATCGTAAAATCCTTGTGTCTGTCAGTCACATATCTTTGGATAGTCTGCCTTCCCAGTATAGCTGGCACCAAGAGTTTAGGGGAGATGGTTCTCTAATCTTAGCATCAGCAGATAAGATTTGGCAGCAGAGAGGGAGGAGTTACACGGTCCTGCCACAGAGCACAGTATATAAATGAAGACTATCTAAAAAACTAACATCCATGGAAGTAAAAGGTTTCCAGGCTATATTAGTGGAGGCAGAATAATCTCACCAGTCCCAGAGAGATTCAACCTGTACCTTGGGAAAGACTGATCAGTCCGAGAGAAGGCACTTGTACACATTTTTCTCTGGGAAGTTTCCACTTGGTAAATTCCATAATTCCCCCCCGCCCCCCTTTAACTCCTCTCTGGAAAATTCAGAAGTTGAACACTCTTCCTACAGTGAAAGACATAGTTTTCTTCCTTTATTTTCTTCCCTGTGATTTTGTACTAAAACTCACGTATATTTACTGGTAACACATATCTGCTTAGCCCAGAGGGGGTTGTTTCCCATTCTGCAGATGCCCTGACAAACTCAGTAGCAATGCAAAGATAAATTTTAAAACAATTTCAGCAACTCATGCCTATTTTTCTGAGGGATCTTATTGTCAAGTTTACAAATTTAAAATCAACAGAATCCTCAATCACTCTGTACTTATTCCATTTTTGGTCTATAGTTATCACATTAATTTAACATTATTCAATACTTGTCTAAAATGACTAATTGGGTAGAGCAGTGTTATCCAAAATTCCTCATTGTTCTTTATAGGCAAAATTCTCCTCTAAGGCAACTGCAAGTTATAGCAACCTTCATCAAAGAGCCAATGAGATACTTTTTCTGTATTCTCTGTCTTCCACAACTGACTTCACATTAGGATGACAAATAACCTTCATACTGTTTGAACACCTAAATCTTCCTCCCATATTCTCAACATCTCCAGAATTAATCATTACACATCATACTATAAGAATGTATCTGTTTTCATGTATGAATCCAATAGTATTTAAAATAAAAGGATATAGAACAAGTTTCTTCCTCCCAGAAAGAAAGGACCTCTGATATCTGTATGCATAGTATAATCAGCTGTGATAGGCAGAATTGCTATCACCATGACATATTGTTTCTTTTAAATTATATCCTATTTTTAAGCTAAAAACTTAGTTTCAGTATTCTGTTATTTATCAATTTCTGTTAATGGTTGTATAGGAAAAGATAATTAAAAATAAGATTTAAAAATCACAGTAATGTAAATTTGCTATTAATTTCCATTTTTTGGATGCAGATTTTGTTCTGCTTATGTGATGCTGTGTTTATGTTCTGATATGTGATGTATCCTCTTCCAGTTTTTGGCTATTGTCTTTAATTTCAGAGGTTACAAGCACATGACCATCTAAGAATTTTCCAACCGCTATTAATTTAGTTACTGGATATTTTTTGAAAGTGTGGAAATATGGCAGTCCACTCCTACTGGAGAAGTAAATTGGGGAAGGAGGGAGAAGGGATGGAAAAGATATTTCTCATAACCTTAATAAGATGATTTTTCCAAAAACTTCTACCTTGTCTGAAAATTCTTGTCATCATTACGTAGGAAGTGAATCGTCCAGATGTACTTTTACATATGCTTTCTACCATTTCAGTGAAAAAACCTGACATCTAAGGTCAAATTTATGAATTAGGTGAATGCAACTAAAATTATTTAAGAGGATAGGGGTTTTTACTAATTTATTTACAGCTGAAAGAACGTATGTTCATCAATCATATTTTAATTTTTGTTACTAAGTTTGATTGGTAATCAAATCAGAATTGGTAATCAGAATCTTTAGGAGTTCAGTTCTGTTTAAGTAGACATCCAAAAGTTTGGAGCTTATGTGCAAAATTTAGAAACCGTAGAAAAGTGCAAACCCATAAATATATGGTTTGGAAATGTGCATCCCTTGAAAATCTAATATATGCCATCTCTAGTCTTAACAAGCAACTTCATTTTGTAATTTTTGACCCAAAAAAGATATTCAAGAATTGGAAAACTTTGCAACTTAAATAACCAGAAAATTGGTAGATGAATGTAAGTTTGAAAAAAAGTTCATGTTCTCTGGATAATATTGTCATCTTACCAATTTTCCCACATCAGTTTTATATTTCAAGGCATTACTGAACATTCTTTACAGCTTCTCAGTGAATTAACTCATTTTAGTCTAATGAAATAGAAAAAGTGACAGGTTGGGGTTTTGTTTTGCTAGCAATCTTGCCATTTGTCCAACAGGTTGTGACTTTAATGTAGAATGTTTTTGGGTTTTATAATTATTATGATAATTTATAAAATAATCACAAATCTGTTGACAAATCTGTTAAATGTATTGCAATTATCACTTTTGATTGCACCTGTCCATTAACATTTGAAACACCTCTTTGTGACATATAATTTCAAATTACATAAAATTACATTTAATTCATTGAATTACATGTAATTTCAAATTACATGAAATTGCATGTAATTCAAAGAGATACCTTATGCAGTGAGAATTTCACATTTTTAGTTGAAAAATGACGCTACAACTTAGTAATATGTATAATTTTATGAATATTGATTTACCACTCTTTGTTTTGTTGTTAGGACTATCATTGAAGAGTTTCTTCCCTGTATTTTAAAAGAAAATGTCAAGATACATATAAACATGAAAAAATCATTAAAATCTTCCTAGATCATTTTCCCACAGCAGACACCTATAAAAATACTGATGAAGATGGAAGGATGGATCCTTACATATAAAGGTCTCGTGGTACTGAGGGAAAAGATGGAATGTAGTGGCAAAAGTAAATTTCAAGATATTGTGGACAGAATCAGTGGGATTTTTTGAAAATATGAGATGAAAGATGATGAAGTTCAACACACACTTCCTACATTTCTAGACATTAAGGAATTCTCTAAATGCTGTACATAATCAGAGGTATAGAAGAAAGAAGCTCAGAACAGACACTCTCCCATCACCTATTCACTTTATGACAATTAAAGTCTCTCCAAGGCAGAAATTACAGGGACTGTAAGGACTAGAAGAGCGGTACCTCCCACTTACAGATCAGTTTTGATTGCAACTAAAATCAGCCGAAAGTTTATTAGACAACAGATCTATTTTAGTATAGGCCACTCAAGCTTCCCCTTTTACACTGCCATTTAGCAGTTTCCATGATCCTGCAAGGTGGGAAAAATGTAATATTAAAAAAAAAAATAATTGTTTCATTACCTGGGCAACTGTGAGATAAGCCTTCTGCATTTTAGATTATTTTTGGTTTCTTGTCTTTGTATGTTACAGCTGGAGGGTCTTGTTGATTGATTATCCTGTTGCTGTAGAGTATGGCAAGCCTATTTCTCTCAGTTCAGGGCAATCTATTACAGGCCTTGAAAAAAAGTGTAAGCTTTTTACATCCATCCTATGGGAAGGGTAATATTAAAAAACAAAAAATCTTTTCAGGTGTAGATAGAAGTGCACTCATATAAAAAAGCTTTATCTTATATTAATACTTTGCTAAGGAACAAATATTAATATAGGAAAGAGCATTATGCTTTTTTTTCTAATAAAAATCTTTTTTCTGTATATAAATATATATACACTTTTCATGGGATAAGAGAATCAATTTGTTATTTAAAAATGTTTTCAATAATTTTAATTAAAGTGTGTCTTTTTTTTTGACATGCAAGAACTAAACCAGGTTTTGAAATTAACTGTCAGCTTTTCCTCTTTCCTTAATGATATTAAGTTCTCTAGAGAACAGGACCAGATATGATAAATATCAGGATCAAATAATTTGATACAGATAGGCTGTTCTTCCTACATTTTATTAGAAATTAATGCTGTAACTTACAAGCTTTTGTGCTGACATCTGATTTCACTTTTATAGGCTCATGAAACTAAACATGACAGGATTTTCTTCTAATATCATCTCAAATGTCCAAGGGCATTTAAATGGCGAAACAGATCAGATACAATTCAGTTTTCCTTATTGGTATATGTTGCTAAATAAAATGTTATTGACATGACAGATTACCCGTCTTCATAAATCATATACAGCTTTGTTTGATGTTTGGGAGTCATACATTATAGGAATGTACTGATGTTGACTTGTCTGTAAAATTACTGTACAAATAATGAAGATATTTTACAGATATAAAAAAAGCATCCAACTTTTAAGACTCCTTTATAATCATAAATACTGTTGAGAAAGGTTCCATAAACACTGTCAGGTTAAACATTGATCTTTTAATATTTCGAGCTTTCCTCGTTCCTGGTTTATTTATTTTATCCATTTATCTTTCATTTTTATGAGATTGACTATTTTTTCATTGGGCAAAATGAAGCAAGAGAAAATCAATCATTTCTCAATGTGTACAATGCCTTGGGCATAACATCATCCTACTGGGAATACTCTACAGATTTAAGCTACACTTGCTTGTACTTTATTTGCAGGACAAATGAACTTCCACATTATATGTACTTATTTACTGATTTTAGTGTCCATAAAAAATATTTACTGTATAAGAAGTTCAAAGGTCTCAGTCACATCTTACAAACTGAACACAAATGTAATAGCTTCCATTAAACACAGAAAGAAAATATAAAACATCCAGTCCTCTACTCGCATACACTTGTCCTCATGATGGTCTGGGTAGCACATTGTCATGAATGGGTGATTCAGATCACTTAAAGAACCACTGTCAAAGTTATGAGCAAAAGTAAAGCAGGGAAAGAGTGTGAGGAGTTGTCCCCTTGAGGAGGAAGGAGCATCAGAGACAACATGTTGACCTCAGTCCCTCTTTCCCATGCCCCTAAGCCACCGGTGGAGAGGAGAAAAAAAATTCAAGACTGAAGTTGAGCCCAGTAAGAAGCAGGGGGGTGCCACAGGTAGAGAGCATGAGTAACTTTGCGTCTTTGCATCGGTCCTGTTTTCCTAAATAAAGCAACTTAGGCCTTATCTAGTCTCCGATTTGGAGGCGAGCCGTGCATCAGAACTCCCGCAGATCTAGGCTTAGCTCACGCACAGCAGTTTAATTTATGCAGGGAAGCAAAGAGACGAGAAAGGGCTCTTTTCCGCTTATNTGCGGTAGAAGACAACCAAAATGGAGCTCAGGGCGTGTTATAAGACGGAGGCTAGGGGAGGGAAGTCGGGAGAGCCAATCACTGCAGAGGACCACAATGATTGACAGTGGCGCTGGCCAGTGATTCGTCTGTCTGCACCCGGCATGGGAACAAATGAGCTGTTCCCCTGGGCGGGAACATCCCCTGCCGCCCTGGACCGGACAGCCCCTGCCGAACCAGGCTGTGCCACCCCAGCTGCAGCGCAGGGGTGGGGAAAGGACGAGCACCGCGCGGGGGGGAAAGGACTGACGTTGTGTGGGGGGGGAAAGGACCTGTGGTCCCGGCCCGGCAGGGCTGGGCCCGGTCGCAAGCCACGCCCAGAGGCACCACAACAGTGGGGGAGGGGATTTTAAGATTTGGGGTTTATTTTTTTATTATCCTACTCTGATTTTTATTGGTAATAAATTAATCAAATTTCCCCAAGTAGAGTCTGTTTTACCTGTGGTGGCAATTGCTAAGTGATCTCTCCCTATGCTTATCTCAACCCTTGAGCCTTTTGTTATATTTTTCCCCCTCTGGCCAGCTGAGGAGGGGAGTGATAGAGTGGCTTGGGTGGGCACCTGGCATCCAGCCAGGGTAAACTCACCACATTAATAGATAGAAATTGATTCCATTTGCAGACTGCGCAGTAATATAAGAATAAGAAGGTACGAGTAATATTTTGATCTACAAGGCCTATTCAAGAGATACTAATTACATGTTAAAACCACCAAACCTTTTCATTAGTGCTTTTCAGAAACTTGTATTTCTCAACAGATGCCTCTTCTCCAAACCCATACCCACATCTACTGTGACACCTTTACATTAGAGAACAGTAGAAATAGCAAAAACATATTTTTAGAAGCTTTATAGTTCATGGAACAGTAATTCTCAGCTCAGGGAAATGTGCAGACATGGTATGCCCTTTGCACCAAAACATTAATACAGAGGAAAAATAAATGATCCAGGTAAACTTGATAAGCAGTCCAAGTTGCATGAAAGATTTAATGAGTTTGGATAAATACCACAGCCATGTTACTCCTACTATTCTCTTCTCTGCTTTTCTTAATACAAGGCACACCCGGAGCCACATCTGGTGTACTCACCAACCAGGTTTCTGTAATCTATTCAGAAGAATGAGGCCTGATGATAAAAAATTTGATACCATATTTTGTAGCAAAAGTCAAAGACCCCAGGTGAATATTATTATTTTTTTTTTTAGAACAGAAGTGAAAATATCTGAGTAGTTTAGGACAAAGGATAGATAGATGTGACTGTGAAAATGAAAATTTAAAAAAATAATAATAGTCCTGGTTTTACACTATTTGTGGTAGTCTGTGCCAGTGAGTCATTTAGTTTAGCAACCTTAAATCAAAACTAACAATGGTTTTTGCATGAAGCTTTTGTAAAAAAATATATCAACCAACAGTAAAATATAATATAATAAAAACATGATATCAAATTGATTTACTGGATCCAAGATTAATTTGGTAACAATACTAAATTTAAGGCTAGTTGGCTCAGTGCTGTACTATAATTGTCTCTTCAAAAAGGCATTAATTTTTTTACTGTGTCATGACAATTTTTTGATCACAAATAAAATTCCTTTGTTCATACACTTTTCCTTCATTCATTGTCAGTCTCTGGCATTCAGTTAACAGGAACAATCAGAGTAAAGTGTTCTCACTGATTTATAACTGATACACACATGTATAATTATGTATATGCAATGTCATTGTCCAAGAATGCAATATAGGTATTTATCATGTTTATTGGCTAAAAGCAATATCAATTACAGTTTAAAGGCCAAGAAAAGTAATTCTTGTTTAAATAAAATTAACTTTATGTATTCCAATTATCTGTTCCAATCTCTGCGATTAAACAAAACTTAAGTAAATTACTTTCACAGTTTAGAGACTACAAAATTATTATTTTTTATCATCCACTTCAGTTCCCCTGAACACAATTCTTCAGAAACTGGCTTCTCAGATCATTCCAGGTTTTAAATAGATTTTTTTTTAATGTATGTCTAGAGGCTGATGATTTAAATAATGTAAAAACATTGAATGTAAATTAAAAGCTGAGTTAAAACTAAACTGCAACAAAAGAAAAGCATATAACAGGACCCATGGGGATATATTCACATTATTGCTATATGAACAGTTTTACTGGAAGAAATAGCAGGTGAGTGTAAATTACTGAGGCCATTAATTAATGTTTTACTTAGGAGTGTATGCATCTGACATATTTTCAGCTTCATATTAAGGTAAGAAGGCAGATGACCAGGCCCTGAGATCAGACTTAGCTAACTGAACAGACCATGAGAAACAAC
This sequence comes from Climacteris rufus, assembly GCA_013398175.1. Lineage (NCBI taxonomy): Eukaryota > Metazoa > Chordata > Aves > Passeriformes > Climacteridae > Climacteris > Climacteris rufus. The sequence continues at coordinate 11,959 of VZRZ01002007.1, forward strand.
TGAGTAACACACGAAAAACTTCTGGACAAGAAAAATAACCAGCAGATGTTGGAAGAACTCTCCCTGCCCAACCAGATTCTTCAACCCAGATGGAGGTTCAGATGGTGGATGCAGCTCTGTAAGATCCAGGCTTCAGGGAGTGCCTGGGACTTCTCTTTAATGCCAGGAGAGATAGCTTTTCATCCTGCAGAATCTGTGCTGCCTGTGAAGGACTGTGTTGTTATATGGAGGAGTTACAGAAAGAAATGAGCAGGCTACACAGCACCATCAGAGAACATGAAAAAGAAACAGACAGGATCTTCTCAGAGGCTTACAACTGCAGGACTGATTCACCTCACCCAAATTCGAAGAGGAGTCTGAGATGCTTTTAAGCTGAACGTCTGAGTCGCCTCACCCTAAACCATGAAAACCACCAGGACTAAGCAGAATACAGTCCTCAGAGGTGGCTGGATTTCAGTAATACTGAAAGGGGAGTTATGTGAGAGACAGACAAAGTACACAGATAGTGGAGAATTGACATCTTTTCAAGAGCAGAGCCTTGCAAAGCCAGCAGTACCTTACGGACCATATCCATAATACGATTTAATACTGAGGTAGTAAAGGACCTAGTTAGCAATATCAGAAGTACTAAATTGAGGTGTAGAGGTAGGAAATTCTGGGACTTGAAAGCAAGAAATTAAATACAGGTGGGTTATCTGAGACAAGTAAATGCTGGAATAGGCTTCACCAGGCAGGATCACAGTGGATAAGTAAAGATGAAGGGAACCCAAGCCATTTCAGGGTGTCCTCCAGTCCCTGTGCTTTGCCTTGAATGAGTCATGAGGGTCTCATGTTGTCTAATTTTAGGTATGTTTATATCTGAACTAGTCAGTACAGACTTTCCATAGAAGCCATACAATCAAATACTCAGGTTTGTATGATCTGACTGGGGTCAATTGTATGCGACACAGAGGTCAACACCACTGTAGAGTCCTCAGCATGTCTCCGGGATTCTTCTTCTTCTAAGGTGATGATATGCATGTTATTTATACCTCATTATTTGGCATGAAGTGGTCCTTTGATGCAGAATCTTTATCCTTCCATGGTTCTTAGTCAAGTTGCCTGTTTTACCTTGTTTGAAATGACATTGCATTTGAAGTGTTCCTAACAACTGGGAAAAGAATGGTGTTGCTGATACACTGTGGTGTTTTTTGTCCTCTTATTGTCAGCACAGGGTCTTCTGCTGATGGTACATTTATGTTGCAGTCTTATGAGGATGCAGGTCTTCCTGGACTTCATATAAAAAATATATTCCAAGGTTTCACTGCTGGGAATGGTAGGAAAATACATTGGAAAAGACACCAGGAATTATTCAAATAATTTATTTCTGTTTTGAGGCCTTTTTTTTTTTCTTACATATTAGAAGACAAATATTCTACTTATAGACTAATTTAAAAAATGAATTAAAATTCAAAATTTTTAAAATGCATTACTTAAATAAAATGAACCTGCATGTTCTTTTTGCATAAGCATAAAATTTTTTTTTGAAAAATATATCCACTTGAGGACTAAATCTTTCTCAAGGAACACAGTAGGATTCAACAGCTGAAACACAAGTGTTTTAATGCCGTTCTAGTAAAAGGTGACAGAAGAAAACTTCAAGGTACCTGTCCTTAGGCAACCCAAAATGTTGTTGTGTTCCATATCTATCTGTGCCCAAGTGGCTAGCCCACTTCTTGAAAAAGTCAGATTCAAACTTAGGTTTCATGTCTGAATATATATGAATCTAGATTTCTCACATTTTAGAATCTAAAAAATTGTAATAGTCTATGCATTCCTTCATTTAGCCATTTTCAGCTTGCTAGAAATATTTTATTACTCATTAAGTTGAACATGAAAATGTTGCCATAATTGCCTTCTAAAGCAAGTCATGGGATGTGGATGATTCAGTGTTTGGTCTTCTCTATGTCTAAACAAAAAAACCCTCAAATTCATTTGAGAAACAAAGTGATTTAGAATCAAGATACAATTTGGCGATCATATTAAAAGTTTGTATTTTGTTATTCATGGAAAGTTCCAGATCTTCTCTTGCTGTGAAGAATTCTTGCAAGTTTGCTCACAATGGTCTATTTAGTCAGGTCTTTATCTATTTGTGAATTCTTTTGCTATTTTCTTTAAAACAAAAACATTCCCTCTGAAAAGGAAATAAAATCTTATAAGTATCCACACTTTACAGACATACCATACTGTTTTCTGAGACTTTTTAAAACTACAAATACTAATTTTAGAATTCTTTGTCTTTAAAAGAGATAACTTAGGTGCATCTAGAAGCTTAAAGTCAAACTTCTAAGAGCTTATTGTATTTTGACAGTGACTAATTTGGACAGTCATCTACGTGTTCTCAAAGCAGACATTTCAGAAGAATGAGGTCAACTCAAAATGGCAATTTTTCTGTTCATCTATCAATGCCAGATCTTCTGAGAAGTGCTGAAAAAAATCACAGCCTAGCTTACTGGAATGTATGTACAGTGAGAGGCAGGAGACCAGGTGTGTACATATCATTCTATACAAAAATATGTAAGCATATACCTATCTATCAAAAACAATTAAAGTAGACAGCAATAATTTTTAACTTTCTAAATGAGCTATTTATAATTTTCTATCTATGTCTTCCACACAATTTTAAAGGATTAAGGAATTTTTTTCCTGTTTAATTTTATTCCTACAAAATTAGCATATCTGTAAGCATGTAGCTGTGCATGGACGTTTATACGTTTCTGTATGTAGAAGTTCTGCATTGGCTCTGTTGTTTCAGTGCTAGGTGAACAGTTTTCCACAAAGGTTGCCAAAATTCCTAGACTTTCTTGCGCCATGAGCTACCCACTGTCAGAATCTGGACGACTATGTTTTTGTCATTTGCTCTGATATGAAAAGTTGGTTTAATAATGGAAGGTGAGAAAAATTTTTCTTTTATCTCTACTATATTTTCATCCTAAGCTAGGGAATAGCAAATTACTTGAAGGAAATTAATGATTATCTAGCCTTTTTTTAGAAGTGACTTAATTATAAGTTTTATAAATAATGGATTACTAATTCATTACATAACAAGCTGTTGAAATTAGCTCATTACTGTACCTTCTGTCATGGTTATAGTAGCCTGCCATACATAGCAATTCAACTTACTGAAATATATCCTGTGTTGCAGCAGCGCTCAGTAGAATGATGATGATTGGCTTAAGGTGCCTTTAGCATTTCCATTATAAACCATGTTTTTTAGCTTCTAATTTCTCACCAGTTTGGATCAAGCTTTATACAAAAATATTAATTTATCTATTGATTCCTTCCACTTCACACTCTCTTGCCAGAGGCAAGATAGACAAAACGTGAAATTTTTAAAAAATTATTTCTTAAAATCTATTTTCTTTGCAATACTCTTGAGGAAGACTTAGATGGATCGGAAATGAGTATGTATATTTTGATCTACTGGAGGTTAACACAGTGATTTATATGACATGAAATAAAGTAAGAAACTTTTGAATTACTAACATATGTAATTCAAAACTTTGCTATCCATGATGTACAGTTGCATTTTTGCATCTCATTATCAAAAGTTCAATCTCCACCATGATACTTCTATTACAAATAAAAATTTCATTTATACTGTATGCTTCTGTTCCATGGGATTTTATGTGGGCTAATGAGAGGTGATTGTGCCATTTCAATTTTTTATCACATTAACAATTAAATGCAAGAAACATAATCCTTTTGGTCTGCAAGCTTTTAAAACTTACTTAAAAAAAATGAAATGGAGGGATAAGACGCTAGGAAATGGAAAAGAAAAGGGGAAAAAAAGGCAAATAAAGTTCAGGTTGTTAATTAATTTCAATCTTCTTATTTATAGTCAATTTGGATTACATTTAATTAGATGACTAAACAGAAACTCCTTCAAATTACAAGCAATTGTTCACATCAAATCAAGGAGACTTAATCCATCCTCAATTAGGAAATCTGTAACTACTTTTTTTTACTTCAAAACGATTTTGAGTTACTTTGAAAGTTTCCTACAATTATCTGAGGCACAGTTGAAGCAGAAATGGGGAGAATAGAAATGTTGAAAATTGCTCATTTGGGTGAAGAGAAGCATGCTATACTATTTTCATCACAGCAGAACTCCTATATCTCTTTCAGTTCTGCTGTCAGTCAGGACTTCAAAAGCTCATCCAAGTATTTCTCATCCAGGCAGAATAGGAATTTGTTTGAGTATGTTAAGGTTGTGGGCTTTGGTGCTATGTTAATTTTCCAGAGTACAGGGATATTTGATTCAAACTTTATAAATATACAGACAAGCAGATTAAAACTATAGAGATAAACTTCATGCTCACTTTTACATCAACATATAAATCTGGTCAGAAATCAACATTGTGAAGATTTCATCTTAAAGTTGCTAATATAATCGATAATTTCTTACAAAAGTCCTGTAGTTTTGAGGAATAAAAGAACAAAGAACACAGTACACAGTTCATAGACAATCTGCTCTGAATAATAATTTGCAGGATTTAAAATCCATATTTATGCTTTGTTTTTCAGAAGCTGTTTTATCTGGGGGGTTATGAGTGGATTTTTTTGGTTGGGTTTTGGTATTTTTTTAAGTAAAGAAAAAATGTAGGTTGACTTTCAGGTGAATAAACCAGGATATTTGTTAAATTTAATGAGAAGGTGAGCAATGGTAATATATTTACTTTATGAAATAGGCTTGTAATTTTGGGTATTGCTGTTTTTTAAGGTTGTTTGGAGGCTTTTTTAATGTTGTTTTTTAACAACTATTGTATATTCTCTCAAATACATAATTAACCATTATATAATCAAATAAATGTATATTATTACCCATGGGGAGAAAGAAACACACTATTTATGGAACAATTATGTGAATTGCATTCAAATACCTGAAAACTGTAGCTGCAATTTTACAATTCTTGACAATCAAATTCCTCCAACAGTGTTCTGTGATGGACTTGTTATGAGCTCAGTGGATTACGACTAATGGTTTAGTAACAATATATTTAATCCTAACTGCTATATGCAAATAGTCACAGACTTATGTCTCTACTGTAATTTTTCATACATGATTTGATACATATCTTGAATATATTAAACTAATTTTCAAAGAATTGGAGTTATTAAAAAAATTGATTTGCACTGTGAAAATATCAAACCCTTGACCTGTTTTTTTTCCTATGTTCCAGTTACAGTCACTCATCTGAGAGTAAAATGAACAGGGAATTTGATTTTGGTGAATACTAACTGCATGAATGGACCAAGGTAAGTTTATTGATAATTCAATAAAACTGACCAAAACTCAGAACCCACCTGAGATACTTGAGGTGCAAAGTGCTACTGGTACCCAAATACCTCATATAGTGCATATACTGACACATGCTCCTGGACAGATTTGTTGCTGAAAACTATACGTACGGATAAAAATAGGAGCCCTTTATGCTCAGAACTCTCCCCTTCCTTGCACTGACATGTCAACTGGATGATAAATTCTGTGTGCAATTTACTGGTGCATGTCGACCAAATCTATATGACTAGAAGATGTTATACTACTTCCCTATCATTGTGTTTGAAGTAAATTTTTAGCTGTCCTGTGATCTAATAATCCCAATGAGAAAGAATTCCTCTCCAATGCAGCTTTTTATGAGCATCTTGAATAGGAATTAAATATTTGCATTCATCAGTTTTCAGCTTTGGGACCCTGTGCGAGATAAGGATCAGTCACATAAGAACTATCAGAAGTGGTTCTATAGGCATTCTCTTTCCTGCAAAAATACAAATAACCTAAGAATAATGCTCAGGAAGATATGAAGTGCATTGCTGCCTCTTATGTAAGTAAATATTGTTTTGGAAGTATACTTGAAAAATGAAAGTACTTTCCAGATGCTTGCATTGCTTAAAGGCGATAGATTCTCCTGGAACTATAGGATATTTGGGGGTTCCTCATGAAACTGAGGGGAAATACTGTTTGCCTCTCTACTCTGCTAGGTTTTTATTCATGTTAGTGTATCTATCTGGATGATGAAAGAACCCAGATCTGAAATCATTGTAAATTCTGTCACCTGCAACTTCTCTGGTATAACCTGACACGAATTTTGTGGAACAATGTATAAGTCAGAATAGGATAATTCCACATAAGCAGACATAGTGAGAACAACACTCTTAGGACTTGTTCACTCTCTGCAATGTGACAGTCAATTCAAAACAAGCCAAGCAAAAAATACTTCATAGGAAATCCCAAATACACTTGTAACAAAGTTTTTAGAGAACAAAAAACTGCAAGTGACTTTCTGATTCCAGCTTGCAAAACTACCTCACAGTATAAATAATTCCTAATATTCCCTAAATTATCTTTTTAGTCACTGAATTCCTTAAAAGTTAGATATTAGTTGTAAACCTCCTGTACTCTGTGTCAGAGGTTAGAGGATGTCTTGGAATTTTTCTCCATCACTGTTACTAAGCAACAAATGGCTGGGCGATTTAGAGCTATCTTTTGTGAGAGACAAAAGGTGTGCTTGGGTGGGGCAGGGGAGAGCCGAGCCGGCCTTAGGAACAGGCACTCACTCTCGGATCGGACACGAGGAAGAGAGGGGGCTCTTTGCTTTTGGCTGCGACCGGAGGAAATCCAATTGTGCCTTGTTTTTCTTTTCCTGGCTGGGTGAGCTTTGATTCAACCCTTTCTTCCCACTGGGAAGTGCGCGTTTTCCCAGGGCTGCGTTTTCTCGCAGCAGTTGCAGGGAGAGTCCGGCTGCCTTTGCTGCCTGTCCCCCCTCTGCCGCCTGTCCCCCCCCACTCCTGCCGCACGAGACTGTGGCGTCTGATGGAGAGTTGCTTCTGCCGCCTGCCCCCCTCTGCCGCACGGCACCGCAGCGTCTGTTGTGACTGCAGAAATCCTTGCTACTTTGCAGCTAGCCGAGAGAGGGAGAGAGGGCCGACTCCTGCCCCTGCCGCCTTGGTTTTTTTTTTGCCGCTCTGAGCTGCCTGGCTGCTCTCCAGCCTGTCCGCCATTACCAGCTGCCTGAGGCTGACCTGACCCTGTGCCACAGCGCCATCTGCAGCCGCTCGGGAGCCATCGCACCTGCCCTGCCTGGCCGGGAGCTCAACAGCGCCCCCTGCTGATTTTCTACCGTGATTACACTGCACGGGAAAGTCATCTGCTATTGGTTTCTGGTTCTATTTATGGTTGTTATTATTGTTATTGCTTGTTTACAGATACTAGTAAAGGACTGTTATTTCTTTTCCCACATCTTTGCCTGAAAGCCCTTGATTTCAAAATTAAAATAATTCGGAGGGAGGGGAAATCACATTCTCTGTGCTAAGGGAGGGTTCAACCTCTCTCAGCAGACACCTGTCTTTCAAAACCAAGACACTCTGACTGAATTTCCATGCATTAATCAGTATCAGATAACTTTCAAATATTAGTTTTCCATTTCTTTTTTATCTGATCTAAAGCACAAAGAAAATGTTGTGTACAATAAAAAATGTGAATTATACTGCAAAATTTTACAAGCTGGCAATGTATTGATTGTTATACCCTTACCAAGAGCCAGTCAAATGAAAGATTCATTCTTGTAAAGAAGCCTCTGTATTGATACAGTGTTTACACAGCACCATTGTGAAATTCAGCTTCAAAAGAAAAGAGAAAACTCAATTCACACTTTACACTTCAACTTACAAATTCAGAGCTTTACCTTTCTTGAAGCATCAAGGAATAAAAATTAAATTTCATGTAATAAAATTCATGGAGGAGAAATATTAATATCTCCTGATGGTAAGTTTTCTTGCTCTTACAGGCATTCCTATTATGATGTAATGAGCCACTAAGGCACATATTAAACTGCACATGTTGGTAGAATAAATGATGTATCTTTCGGAGGGCTAGTGAGATAAACAACTTTTTCTTTGTAGTGTTTTCACAATTGTCTAAGTTATGTCCACAATCTCCTTGTGTCCAAGAATATTAGATGAAACTACTTAAGATAAGTGGGTTGTAACTGACATTTGTTTGCATCACATATAAGTGAAATATTTAAACATTATTTTCTGAACTTTTGAATTTGTTTGTGGGGGGGATGATGGTAGTTTTTGTTTGTTTCTTTCTTTCTCTTTGTGTGTGTAGGATTAATTTTGAGTTTAGGGTTTGTGTTTTATCTTTGATTTGGTTTATGGGGTGGTTTATAGAACAGTATGTACTTAAGTGGAACTCTTTTCTGATTATATCTTAACCTCAAGGTAACTGCAAGGTACTCAGATCTACTGATGAGGTGCATAATTTAGGTAATTCTTTCATCTAAATTTCATTCGATTAACATGTGTGGTCAGTTTTGCCTTCACAAGTCAGGCATTTATAATTCCTATCCAGTCAGTGAAGAGAAGTAAAATCTGTTCTAACAAAGATGAACTAGTCCATCTACTTTTCTCTCCATTAGATGCCCTGAACCCTTGTTTTAAGGTATGCAAGTTCACATATACTTGGTTGCCCAACCAGTTTTGTTAGTTTTTAAAATTATTTATACTATAACAATGATGCTTGTATTATGTAATAGTTTTATAATAATTTTGATTTAATTACAGTTTTACATTGATATCTATGTAGTTTATATAGCTCACTTAAGCATTTTCATGGTGTTTTATTTTCTTGGGAAAGAATTCTATTATAAATGTCTTCTTATCAAAATTAATCGCCCATTCTTTTTTGATGTGGAGGGTAATTATATGGTGTTAAATTAATTTTAGTAATATCAAATATTTTTCCTCACATCCATCTGTATATCTCCCTAATTAAAGTGTCATGTAATGTTTCTGGAAGATAAGGAAGAAATTGACTGTCTCAGTGTACTGGCATTTTAAGTAAATATTTATATCAGACATTGCATTCAATAACTAAAAGATTTTCATCTTCCATACTGTGTTACAGAAAGGCTTTCGTTAACAGCGTAAGAAATGAAGGGGTTTGAAAGGGCTATGAAAAACTGTAAAATGTTCCAAGGCTCTTTACCTTAATTTATTCATAAGGTGTATTTCATAAGGATGTTTGTGTTTACCAGGAGATTTAAATATGTTCCCTGCTAGAAGGCTAGCTACCTTTTTCTGCTTTAGTGCTTCCAAACAGGACTAATGCAAACTCAGTCCTTTTTTATGACTATTGAACATGAAACTGATTCAGAACCTTTTTTATTTTGACATTTCTAAGAGTTACATATTATGAAATTAACATATCTTGAGCATCTTTCCATTTAGCTATATTCAAACCTCTTGTGAAGGGAAAATGATGGGGAAAGACAGAAAATGTCAATAGATAAATATAACAGAAGAAGCCTATGTTTTGCTTTATATTTAATTTATACAGCTTAGTTAACATGCTGAGAAATAAGACTAAAATAAAAGGGCAATTTTGGATTGGGATATTAACTTTTTTCATTCTGAAAACAAATAAAATCCCTCCTTTTCCCTGCAACCTCGTGGAAAGAGAAGGTCAAGTTCAGTTATGGTGTTACTGTACTGATTACTATCACTTCTGTTCTATAAAAAGAGAAAAAGGTATCCTCTAAAGAACTTTCCAGCTTGTAACAAAAGAAGTAGACCTAGAAAAGTTTGGTGTTTTTTAAAGTGTAGTAATTAATTAATTATGCAATATCAATATTAGCTTATCAGTAGGTTTTCAGTTTTAAGACTGAAGTAATTACTCTGTAGCTGCTTCTAATGCAGAAAAGACACACCTTACTGTCAAGTCTAACCTTTTAAAAGTCAAATTGCCTAACTTTCAGATGATTTCAGATGATTCAATTGAATTTTTTCAATTCAAGGAATAATTTCTCAAGGAACAAAATGCCTTTTAGCTGGATAACTAAGCTAATGGACTCTACTTAGCAATGCTTGCATTAATATGCCAGGCTATAGACAGTACTAATGATCGGAAAGTAAACAAAACAAGAACTACAGAATGGTTCAAAGTAAAGTTAATAACCTTAGGATAAAAAATATATGTTATTTTCTTTTGTTTTGAATAATGTTACTTGCATCTCTACAGAACAAAAGTACAATGGGCATGTATAAGCTGAGAAAACCAGTGGAGTTTTAAAAGCAGTTTTCCAAAACTGTGTGTGATTTCAAAGCATAACAAATTAAAACAAAGAATGGAATGAAAAATTCTAAAGTATTTTAATATGTTAATTCTGGGGGTTTTTTTTGGTCCTAATTTTGTGATTCATGTCAGAAATCAATTATGCTTAATTACTTTAAGCAAAAGGAAGATGAAAGAACTGGCTGCAAAATTAAGTACTTCTAGCTTGATTATTAACATAAGGTTTACTACGAAATCAAACATGAAATATTGTTAACACTTAAAAGTCCTGAAAGTCCAGTAATCTTTGGGAATATCAGAACACAATATGAACATCCTAGACTAAGCATTATGTAAAGCATGTGTGCTAGATACAAAAAGGTTTAAGATAAGGTAATTCATCCTGAATTTGAAAAAGTCTGAAAGTGCATATGTAAGGCCCCAAAACTCACCCAACAAGACTTTTAAAAGGTCTTACAGCTGTTCATGTACTCTGAGTTAGACACACAGGAGAAACGCTGGCAAGATATTCTCAAGAGGCCAAAACAACAAAAAAAACTTTACTGGAAACTTTAGAAAATCAAAAAAGTTTGGCAAAATATTTAGAGTAGCATTCAATCAACATAAAACACTCCCCAAACTTAGCAACGTCTAAGCCTGTCTAATTTTAAGTTACTAAAAAGTTCCAAGAAGAGGGAATTTGAAGAGAGAGAAGGAGAAAAATATATAGAAAAGAAAAAATACAGCCACTATTCCTGGCTCTAATAGTGTTCAGCCAATAGAAATTCCAAGAGGATGCAGAGCCTAGACATCTACTTGCCTCATATCCAGCTTTAAATACCCCTTGGCCCCCCTAAGTCCTTCCCCCAGGTGGAACTTCTCATTATTTGGCCACTCAGGAGCTGGGCTAGGGGCTCCAGGGACAAGTGTGGAGCATTGCCTCCACTGTGCCAGGAACTAGTGGCCGCTAGTGGGGCTGGGATACAGACCCATGGAGGTGCGGTTGTGAAGTAGGGCTTGGCCTCACCAGAGCAGGGCTCTGTCTCTTTCCTCCAAACACGGAGTGTTTCAAGGCACCAATCCTTCCAGTCTCTCACAGCATATAAAGTGACTGTGGTGGTTTGATAAGTTTGAGAAAACTAGCTTTTTGGGTGTGGTAGGGGCCAAAAGATGGCTCTTGTAAGGAGTTTCCAGAAGCTCCCACAGCTGTCCGGTCAGGGCCTATCTCTGATGGCTCCTGGGAGACTGATGTGCTGTTTCCCACAGTTGGGCCAATTAGGAAGGACAGAAACGCCTCTGCAACAGTATATTTAAAAAGCAATCTCTGTAGTACGCAGGCACGTGCCATGTAACCATGTAGTCATGTAGGTTGTAGGTTAAGCAGAGGAGAGGGAGTATAGCAAACAACAGAGAAGAACAACTGAACCATCAGATATGAGAACCAGCAAACTCTGCCAGTCTGCCAAAGAAGAGAAGCAATGGAGGAGGAGGTT
>VZRZ01002007.1:26034-36623 GCA_013398175.1 Climacteris rufus
AGAGATCTTTATAAGGCAGTGAATATCCATGCACTGCCTTATAAATGTTCTTCTCCAAGCCCATATGCTTTCTCCTGCTGAAAATTTCTTTTAGATGTTAATATGGAGATGACCGTGTCTATAATCTGAATAACTTAAATAATTAATTTTCTGCAATGCATTTTTTTAGAGAAACTTGTCTGCTAAATGATTTCGTTAGCAATAACACTTAAGGCATATGGGAGTGCAAACACTATATGCCTTATATGAAATATTTTTTAAAATGTAATTATATCTATAATACTACTACTAATAATAATTGTTGATTTAAAAAAATCTGATATAATCATAGAATCAAAGAATGGGGGAGAATCATGTCCTTCACCCTGCTTTTGATCACACTACTTTTAATGCAGCCCACGATATGATTGGCTTTCTGGGCTACGAGGTCGCACTGTTGGGTCACTTCCAAATTCTTATTGACCGGTGTCCCTAGATCTTTTCCATAGGGCTGCTGTCAATCAGCAAATACTGTTGTTGCTCTATAGAACTGTAATGCAGTACTGCCTTGAACTTAGTTCCTGTTGGACGTAAATGCTACAGCTATATATTAATACGACTGAACTATCATTTATCATTTTTGTGCTTGTCCAATAACAACTCTATTACTAGTAATCAATCACATTAAAATATTGAAGAATAGATGCAATTATAATTAACAGAAATACCTTAATTCTAACTCCCATATTCGAATAATGCAGGTCTATAATTTGTACTTTTCTGCAGCTTAATATAGGGGTTTTTTAAGGACAAAAGTTATAATATACTTGTCGGATGTAATTTCAATTTCAGTGGATAGAATAAGCTATGTAGGTGAATACCATAATTTTTTTTTTTTTTTTTTAGTAGGACATATATATATCTTTATTTGTTTACTGCAGGCATCTTAAAACAGTCAAGCAGAATTAACATTTGCTTCCTCATCTACAGGTCTTATCCAGGTAGAAAGAAGAGATGACACATTTTATTTGGAACATTAAACTCTGTCCTTGTAATGTTGGTAGTTTCCAGCATCAATTGTAAGGTGGATTATACTAGGAAAAGAAAATAACACCAGAAATTTTGTTGAAATATTTTAAAACTTTACAAACTGATAGCCCCTTGGATACTCAACAGTTTCACTTTTACAAAGATGGTTGTTCACAACAATCTGATTCTCTGGGAGATGAAGCCTGTAAACTCTTTCTTGGGCCTGCAAGCATCTTTCTACATATCAGATATAGGCAGCATAACCCCCCTAAGGGCTCAAGTACACAGATTAAAGAGTGATCAAATACTACAAGACCAAGAGTGAAGAAACAAGCTAGTTAAGTTCCCATTAGAATGCCTGAAATAGAGAACAGACTTACCCATTTTCAGTTAAATCTAAAGAGCATTATAACTTTTGTTTAAAGAGTATGAGTTTTTTATCTAGCTCTTCAGGAACCAGAAGAAGCTTCATACAAAATCTGAGACATTAAATTAACAAGGACAGAGTCTGAAGCTGCACCAGGGGAGTTTTAGGTTGGACATTAGGAAGACGTTCTTCACAGAAAAGGTGATTGGGCATTGCAATGTGCTGCCCAGGGAGGTTCTGGAGTCACTATCCCTGGAGTTGTTTAGAAAAAGACTGGATGTGGCAATCAGTGCCGTGGTCTAGTTGACAAGGTGGTGTTAGATCATAGGTTGGAGTTGATGATCTCAAAGGTCTTTTCCAACCTAGTTGATTCTGTGAGTTGGTGAAGAATGAGACATAATAACCTACCTAACTGGTGCAAGTTTTACAGGGTTGCAAACAATGGAGGATTTTTTCTAGGTAGCATTTTATGGGCAACATCTTATTTCCACTGGTGATTTTCAAGTGGGAAAAATTGAAATTGAAATCAAAGAGAAAACAAAATCTGAAAGAAAAAGAAAGATCATAAAATAAGGCTCTATAGAGTAACTAAAACCAAGACATCTATAGTGTTTCTTCTGGTGCCTTAGGTTTTAACCCTTATATTTTTCAAATTCTGTATTGCCTGGTGCGTATGCTTTCTAGCTCGTTAGTTGCTGTTCTTTATAGACATAACAGTGAATCCCTGGACTTACTCTTCAAGGACACTTAGACTGCCCAAGCCCAAGCCTCTAAAGCAGGGGGAGGGGAGAGAGCTAAGGGAGCTAGGGGGAAATGGCAAAGTTTTAATTTGTGAGTTTATGCTGATATGCAAATGGGTCAAACCTATAAAAGTGTGGAGAACTCGTGACTCATTGTCCATTTTGGGTGATGCCCCTGGGGTGCTTTGTCTGCCCTAAATGTACCTTTGAAGGTCTTTTGAATAGATACCCACCTTTTATTCCCTTACTCCTGACTAGTCTCAGTTTTTGGGCTAGCCTTTTCAGGCAACACTTCAACAAGCCAAAGCTACTGGAAGCTTTGAATGACTTTTATGCTTATGACTAGACAGCTGCAGACTGCATAAAACACTAACTACTAGCCAGCTATAGTTGCAAGGTGCTTTTTTGACCTTAACCTTACATCTTCTACAGTTAACCTTGAACTTCTACAGACAGATGACTGTACGAATTGGGGTAAGTGCACCACATATTTCAAATCTTCAACTCTGCAAAAAACTATGCTATGACAATAGACAAATTCCAATAGACAAAACTCTTCCCTTCCAATAGACAAAACTCAGATCTTGTGAAATGTAGACAAGACCTAAGTAGTATCACTTTATACCAGATCTGCAGAAACTCATTATCTCTGAGTATGGCTTTCTAACTAAGGAGCATAGCTGCTACCAATTTTTGACAGGCCTTCTATTACTAGATAATCTTGGCATACATGAAAATGCCATTTCCTAGTCTTGTTTGTTTGTCTGTGTTAGGAAATATTGCAGCATGGAACTTAACATAGCAGTTGCTTGGAGAATGCATTAAAATTCCAACAGTGTCTTCAAAACATTAAGTGTTTTAAGTACTAGAATATTTATTCAAATTCAAATAGGTTTCTAAAATAAATTAATTGAGAGAAGAAAAACTTATTGAGTAGCTCCAGCTACAACACTAAAATGAACTCTCTTCCTACTGATTGCACCTCTTGACATTTCTTCTTCAACTTGCAGTGCTGAATTTTCAATAGTCTGGGAATGCATGCTGAAATGTTGGTGAAGTTCAAATTGAATGAAATTCAACATGAGTTCAAGCAGCTAAGCCTGCAGCAGTGCAGTGTGATGGAGATTCATGCCTATGAGACAGGGTGAAAGACAGTACTTTAGAAACTGTCAGTATTGTACTTCTGTGGCAAACTCCCAGATGATAAACACAGCCTTCCTGAACTTTTCTTCACAGTGATTAAGCACAATTTTTAGTGTAAGTCCTGTAAAAAGATCTCTGTATTGCTAGATGTGTGTGGAAATTTCTTTGTAGCAGAGATATTTAAAGCAGGTGGTACTTCTAGAAGACCTAAACTTAGTGCCATAGGTTGTTCTGCTGTGGAGATTTCAACATTTTAGGTTTATATTTTTATTCATAAACACAGTGTTGGTATCAGAAGAGAGCATTGGGTTCAGAAGAAGCTGAAACAGTTATTTTATGAATAGCATTGCATGAGGTTATTTATATTTTTTAATACTGCAGTGCAGCTATTACATTAATTTCAACTCTTAGCTAAATCTGTGATTTCATAATTATTTGGTGCTCAGCAGCTAATTAATGTTTTGAGATCTAATAATACTAAAGAATTTTTAGTTACTTTTGAGTGCTAATACTAGAGATTTAGAAGTTTCCAAACAATTTCATTACTGTATTAGAACCCTGAATTCTTTCAAAAGACAAGGTCAAATGAAAAAGCATGCTTTTCAACACATTAATATGATTATTTTATGGATACCAGTAGAAAATTTTCCCCGGTTTCTTTAACAATTGCTATATTTCAGTTGAAAGTAAATATTTTTAACTCTAAACAATCTGTTTGTGAAATGAGTAGAGATAGATGGAGTGGATAGACACTACAGTTAAAACGTCTGTGCCAGAAAATTAATATTAAGTTTGTATGCTATTTGCTTCTGATTATCATAGAGCCCTAGAATCCTGGAATGGTTTGGATTGGGAAGGAGCTTTGAGGATCACCTAATTCCAAACCCCTTGCAGGGACATCTTCCACTCCACCAGGTTGCTCAAAGCCCTGTACAGCCTGGCCTTGAACAATTCCAGGTATGGGGCATCCACAGCTTCTCTGACAACCTGTTCCTGTGCCTTGTCACACTCATGAAGGATTTCTTCCTAATATTTAATCTAATCGTACTCTTAGCTGGAAACATTTATGTCTTTTTCTATCACTGTATGTCCTTGTAACAAGTCTCTCTCCATCTTTTTTTAAGTCCCCTTTAGGTACTGGGAGGCTGCTCTAAGGTCTCCCTGAAGCCTTCTCTTCTCCAGGCTGAACAACTGAATTCTCTCATCCTGTCTTCCCAGGAGGGATGCTCTAGATCTCTGATCATCTTCATTACCCTCCTCTGGACTTGCTCCAACAAGTCCATGTCCTTCTCACAGAATAATTAAGATTGAAAAAGACTTTTAAGCTCAAGTCCAGCTGTCAGAAGTTGTGTGTGGAGCCCCAGAACTGAACACAGTACTCCAAGTGGGGTCTCACAAGAGTGGAGTAGAGAGGGAGAAGCACCTCCCTCGACCTGTTGGTCACTCCTCTTTTGATGCAGCTCAGGATGCAGCTGGTTTTCTGATGCGAAATAAAGAACAGTGATTTTTAAAAATTATTTTCTTTATGTTATTCATTGATAGAAAATTATATAGAAAATGTCCTCTTAGGGCTATTGTCTGATCCTACTCACCAGAAATAATATTCTGGTCTATTTAATATGACACCTAGTAGGTGAAAATAACATTCAGTGAGATGAAAACAGGCAACAAATCTCCTTCTGAACTCATCATGTCTTGGAAGCATTTGTTTTCTCAACTTCTACTTCTTCATAGTGTTTGTTTAATATGTTTGAAATGAGTGTGTTCAGAGCTACATATATTTCAGGAATGGCTAACATTTATTTTTTGAACTACCACACTGACTATATGAGCAAATGCAACAATTTTTATTTCAGTTTCCATAACCTTTAAAAATTCTGTCCTTTATAAATTGTTAATAATGACATACTTTCACGTAATGTATCAAAGAAAGAATTACACCATCGATGTACTTAATTGTATTTCAGTTTCCCTGGATGTAGAGTAATAGAGCATGTATCCAAGGAAAATTAGTTTTGCATGTTGTTACATCAGAAAAGGAACCTTATAATAGAATTTGATTATAGAAATCTTCTTTGTTCTGACATGATGTTGTTTAAGTGATCTTTTATTGTAGTAAGGTAATATTTATTTATATGAAAACTACATTTCTCTCTTTTTACAGTTACCTAACAATAAAATTATCATTCCAGACTCACTTATACTGTGTTCCCCCAAGTAGGCTGGAAAATCCGAAGCCAGCAGCAGATGTTCTTAGAAAGGCCTGTGGCTACCAACAAGGCTCAGTCTTGCAAGGCTAACTACCACACTCTTTGTATGTCCTTACTATGTACAACATAAAAATGGATCCTGCTTATTGGGAATAGTCCTTAGCCTGTGCCACACAAAGGAATTGTTGGGAGGGTAGTAGAATTCCCTATTTAGCAGTATTTAACATTTTGCAGTTACATTACTCAGGACCATTTTCACTCACTATTTCATTTACTGATACAGAAACAGAAACGCCTACCCTTCCATTTATTAAGTCAACTGCATTGTTATTTCAACAATACTGTGCCTGACGAAGGGCACTTTCCTTATACCAGACAGAATGAATGCCCTGTCATATTTTTCATTAAAAGATACTGGGTAAATTGCCAGCACTAGAAACAGAAAATGCCTTAGTTCCATGGAAACCATAAAACAAATGAGACTGTGGGATGGGAACCACAGAACCACTGCCTGCTCCAATCATTCATCTTTCCCAGATAGCCCATCATTCCTTGTTCACATAGTAGTTATTTCATTGTTAGGCATGATATTTGCCAGTCTAACCTATGTCCACTAATGATAAAACTTATTGGGGTCAGCTGAGTTATTCTTAAGAAGGTGTGCTTACCTCAAGGGTACAGCAGTTTGGTACTGATCTCCTTGTCCTTTCTTTCTGCAGTAACCTGGTCATACAGAAGGTTCTATCTCTGCTTTGAGTTGACCCACCTGCATATTGGCAGTTTCCACAGTCTTTCTCCTATGTGGTGCACACCCACTCATGAGGAATCTAGCACTCAGCTGATATTTTCTTGTGAGGAGGCTTGATGTGGAAACAAGGAACAAGTGAAATACAGAAATTTGCACCAGTCAATGAAAAGTAGAGAAAGGCTTAGTACAGATCACATGATAAAAAAGCTACCAATTACTCCTCTCATGATGTAGCCCTAGTTGGCAAAAAAGACCACACAGCCGCTAGCTCATTCCCACCATGGTGGGATGTGGGAGAGAATCATAGCAGTAAAACGATGAAAATATGTGTGTTGAGATAAAGACAGTTTTGGTAAGTAAGACAAAAGCCACGCACAAGCAAATCAAAACAAGGAGTTCATCCAAACCTTCCCACAGGCAAGCAGGTGTTCAGCCATCTCCAGGAAAACAGGACTCCATCACCCCTAACGGTGACTGAGGAAGACGAATGTCATCCCTATGAATATCCTCTCTTTGTCCTTATTCACCAGCTTTATATGCTGAGCATGATGCCATATGATATGGTTGAGGTCATCTGTCCCATCTGTGTGCTCTTCCAGTTCCTTGGGAACCCTAGCCTCCTTGCTGAAGTGGGAATGCAGGAAAGGCCTTGACACTGTGTCAGCACTGCTCAGCAATAATGAAAGCTCTTCATTATCAACACTGTTTTCATCACAAATCTAAACCAGAGCCCCATACTATGAAGAAAATTAACTCCATCCCAGACAAAATCAGCATATTCCTAACCATAGAATCATAGAGTCATTTAGGTTGTAAAATACTTTTTTAGATCATCAAGTCCAACCATTAACCTAAAACTGCAAAATCCATTACTAAATCAAGTCACAGTCTGTATTACCTCAAGTTTTTCTTCTAGTTTTTTCATGAAAGACCTGGATTAGGGAAAAACACTCTTAAAATATTGGTAGTTAGGTGTTCTCACATTCTGGCACAAATAATCTGGAAAGAACTCACCACGTTGTTTCTAAAGCCCAGACCTAACCTTTTGAAGTCCTTATACAATGTGAATGAATAGCATTTTTAATCAGAGTCTACAGTTTTATTGGGTTTGCATGACAAGGTCTTTGTAGCAGGGGGGATGGGGCCGGCGGGGCTACAGGAGTGGTATCTGTGAGAAGCAGCTGTCAACTTCCCTGATATCTGACAGAGACAATGCCAGCCAGCTCCAAGATGGACCCACAGCTGGCTGAGGCTGAACCCATCCCAATGGTGGGAGTGACTCTGGGGTAATGTATTTAAAAAGGGGTGGAAAGCCTGCAAAATTGAAATGACAGCAAAATTGCTCTTGCAGCCAGGAGTGAGAACATGTGAGAGCAACAGCCCTGCAGACACCAAGGTCAGCAAAGAAGGAGGGGTAGGAGGTGCTCCAGGTGCCAGAGCAGAGATTTCCCTGCAGCCTGTGGTGCAGACCATGGTGAGACAGATGATTCCCTGCATCCCATGAAAGTCCGTGGTGGAGCAGATATCCACCTGCAGCCCATGAATGACCCCATCCCAGAGCACATGGATGCCTCAAGGAGGATGTGACCTGGTGGGAGCATGCTGGAGCAGGGTCCTGGCAGGACCCACGGACCCATGGGAAGAGGAGCTCACACTGGAGCAGGTTTGCTCTCAGGACTTGTGATCCCACAGGGGACCTATGCTCAAGAAGTCTCTTGTCTTCCTTCTCCCTCCTTTTTCTCTCTGAAAAAATATACAGCAGGGAGAAGTAATATTACAGTAATTTTATTAAAGAAAGGTAAAGATTGTCTTCAATATCATATTGCCTAATAAAGTGTATACATTCCCCAGGCTGAGGATTGAGATATAATAAAAAGAGAGTAGAGACTTTACATAAAATTATAACTGAGAACAGCTAACAAAATACAATGACTAAGAAGGGAATCATTGTTCGACGGAGCTGTGTTTTCTTCGGAGTCACATTCTAAAAACAGAATTCATACTGCACCAATTTTAAAAAACATAAGATATATACAAAGATTTCTGGTTTCTTAGTTCTAGCATAAGGATATGTAGTTGAATGGTTGAACAGTCTCGTGAGAGGTGGTTCAAAACCACCTTCCTCCAGAATATGTAAGTGCTCAACAGAAGCAGTGAAAGTACAGACAAAACCCCTCTCCAGAGCACCCAGTTTGAGCTCCTCAGCCATTCCTACCATAGACCCTGGAGGTGCCCGGAGGTGCCCAGAGGTTCTGTGGAGACAGCTTTTATCCATTCTGTTAGCATTGCTATTCAGGGCTCATGGTGCTCCAATGACTATATGGTATCCATGGTGAAGGAATTCTTTACAATTTGACACCTCCCTTTTTCCCTAAATTGGTCTCCGAAGATTTTACCTGATACCAAATTTACCAAAGCCCAAGAAAGACTTCTAAAGGACATTAGCAGTCTTATGTATATCAGGGATTATTACTGAGGTCTCTAGTTAATTAGATTCTCTAGTCTGTCCTTACAGTTTATTATCATAATCTGTAATACATAATGGAAAAACACGTTTTATTCTCAGACACCATTAAATAGTTTTCTACTGCAACTTCTTGATTAGTCCAACTCTAATGTGCAGAACTGAATATATTTCAGAGTGTTTCTAAAAACTTTGGTAAATCAGTTGAATCATTATACTAGAATAAAAATAGCTTTCAGGAACAACTTTCTTATACTATAATGCCATAAATACTCAGCCATTAAAATCTGAAATCAGAAATATAGAGATTTACATGGTTTAGGAAAAAAAAAGGATCAAATATGTGCAGGACCTGGAGGACATTACTGATCTGGCTGTTTATCTAATATATACTGGTGAAAAAGCCAGGATTAATTAAAAGCACATTCTCTAATGACAAGTTGGGCAAAGCAGGTGGGTAAAGACACCAAAGTGCTGTTTAACTCATTTGGAGCCAATGGTTTTCCAAAAGCAGTTTCATACAAGAACAAAATTGTGGGTTTAGCTACTAAAAGCCTTAAGAGAGTGCCTGTTTGCTCAATGCAAAGAAGTACAAAGTTGAT
Source organism: Climacteris rufus (assembly GCA_013398175.1). Taxonomy (NCBI): domain Eukaryota; kingdom Metazoa; phylum Chordata; class Aves; order Passeriformes; family Climacteridae; genus Climacteris; species Climacteris rufus. Next base: position 35,317 of record VZRZ01002007.1, read on the forward strand.
AAAGTTGACCTGAAGTCAGGCAAACTTGGAACAGACTGCTATGCTACTGAGTTATGTGTGCTTCTGATAGTTATGATAATTTATTTTTAGTTAGCTTGGCCATGAACTTATGCCATTTAAGCAGCCTGTAAAAGGCAATTTGATAGCAAAGGAAGTAAAACAGTTTGTGGTATACACAAATTAACCTATAGTTATAGAGATCAACAGAGCAATATTCTGGATAAGGAGAATCTTGATATAAAAAGTGGATATCTATTCTGAAAAAGCAAAGCATCAAAAAGCAAAAGAGGTATTAAGAATAATACACACAAGGCCAATGAAAGAATAACAGGAAGGATAGTTTCACAGTGGAAGAACATGCTTTGAGCACTTTGGTCCTATTTCAAATGGACTTCTGGATTTATAAGAGGCAATATCTTTCAACTTAATAATTTCCTTTAAAAACCCACAGAGAAATTTGAAGAATTGTGTTTGCTTTAGTTGGGTGTTTTTGTTTGTTGTTTTTTTTTTTTGGGGGGGAGGGTTTTAATGCAATGCAGAACAAGACAAAAGAAAGCAGTGGGGCATATATAATTATCTCATTAGCCCCTGAATAGACACCCCAAAATATACAGAATTTATGCTGGAATATAATTTAAAAGTATATATGGGAACAAATATATGAAAAAGTTTAGGTCATCATATAAACATTGCTTCTATGGGCAAGCTATAAGATTGGTGTATATTGTCGTATATTCTAGTGTCACCTTAGGTTTTAACCCTTATATTTTTCAAATTCTGTATTGCCTGGTGCGTATGCTTTCTAGCTCGTTAGTTGCTGTTCTCTATGGACATAACAGTGCCTCTCTGGGCTTGCTCTTCAAGGACACTTAGACTGCCCAGGCCCAAGCTTCTAAAGCGGGGGGAGGGAAGAGAGCTAAGGGAGCTAGGGGGAAATTGTAAAGTTTTAATTTGTGAGTTTATGCTGATATGCAAATGGACCAAACCTATAAAGGTGTGGAGAACTCGTGACTCATTGTCCATTTTGGGTGATGCCCCTGGGGTGCTTTGTCTGCCCTAAATGTACCTTTGAAGGTCTTTTGAATAAATACCCACCTTTTATTCCCTTACTCCTGACTAGTCTCAGTTTTTGGGCTAGCCTTTTCAGGCAACACTAGGAATGAAAATTCCAGGACTGAAAAATTTTAAATCAGCATACTCAGCAAAAATCCTAGACAAGATTTTCATGGATGTAAAGCTCAGTGCAAAAGATACTGTTATTTTAAAAATTTTTATTAATAATATTTTTATTATTTTTTAATTTATTA
>VZRZ01002007.1:36692-48227 GCA_013398175.1 Climacteris rufus
AAATATATAATATATAAAATAATAATATAAAATAAAATATATCAAGTATAAAATATTATTTTATTATTATAATAAATGTTTATTATTATTTATTATAATAAAATTATTATTGATAATTTATTATAAAAGATATGTTAGCTCTGTGCCTGAACACCACGTGTACGAATCTCAGTTGACCAGTTCTTTAAGAGTCAGCGAAAGGATATAGATAATTTGCCTCAACCTAAAGTGGGTCTCTAATATTGAAAAAGCAAAGTGTCATCTTTGGTAGTTATTCTAACTCCCTTCATCTTAGTCAATCAAATTCTGAATTGTAATACTCAGTAAGATGAACCTTATTAGAGAATGCTTGAAAGCTATTGATATGAAAACAGTTTTCTACAGAAGTACTATTATCTGTAAGTACAAAAATGAAGATAGAATTCCAGTGTGGGGCACAAATTGCTGAAATTTAAAAGATAGAAGGACCTTTAAACTAAATTAGTTTCAGCATTACAGAAGATAATTGATTTGAATATGTAGATGACTAAATAGAAAGCACAAAATGCAGTCATGATGGAAAAAATACTTCAATCTTTTCAAGGACGATGCATCACCTATACATCGCCTTACCAAATTTATTCAATTTATTAGATTCTTTCTCTGACTACAAATGCAGATTAGATATATCAAAACAATCAGCAAGATAATCACTTTAAGTGCAGTATGGAAAAATAATGCATTGTGTTTCTTTCTAGAGGACAAATAATTCTAGCAAATCCTTTTCCTATGAATTGTTTTAGGAGAAAGATGTACTATATACCAAAAGACCTGATTTGGGCTGAAGTCTTTTTAGTGTCTGTATGCCTTTTTTTTTTTTTAATATGTAGCTGTAGAGAGGAATACAACAGAAAATTATGTAAGAGGGATAGAGAAATTTAGAATGCAACCTGAAATCAGAGCTCGATAAAGTGCCAGTCAGGTGTGAAAGAATGAATTACTTTAGTCGTTTATTTGAAAAAGGAGGTATCAAATCTGATCGAAACAAATGTAGAGGGTTTTCTAGCACAAATCTCCAATGGAGAACTGGGCACTACATTGTGTAAAACCCATGGTAGGGATTGTGACATTCATGTAGTTCAAAGTTACCCTCTACAAATAAAGGCCTCCTGGAGGAGATTCAAGTGCCATATCTTGGCAGATAACACTTTACTTGATGTGATCTTGGGTGATGTGGACATTTGGTAACAACTATGGCCCATATGTTCCCTTCAGCTGGGCTTTGCCACCCTCCTGCAGGATCTCACAGGAGATATTCAGCCAGCTGGCTGCTCGGCAGTGAATGTGCACAGGCAGGCTTGACACCAGAACTCAGTGCCATCAGTGCCATGCCTGCCCTATGTGCCTCGTACAGCTTGAACAAAGCGCAGTGATCTGCTCCAGCAGGAACAGTCAGACTCAGATCAGGTCCTGCTGTGCCTTGGTGCCCAACCTCACCTTCCTGACCCCATAGCACCTCCTGACAGAGAAGCGTGTGAGACCATCTGTGCCTGTCTGCCTAGAGGCCAGTTCCATTTGAGCAACAAACACTGTAGCTCACTTTTTTTGTACCTTAACAGAAGCTAAAAATAGATCTAATTTTCCTCTCCTTCTCCTTTGCTGATCAACTGTACTCATCCTGACGTCTTCTCTCCATCCCTTAGTGTGTTTGCTCTGTCTTGCTGCACAGTACAGTGACAGCCACAGCTCCTCTCTCTTCCTGGGAGATGCAGCTTCATGTCTTGTTTTCAGCTGTCCTTTCTGTCTCGGCTATTTCTTTGCTCTTTTTCAGTTATGTCCTTGTTCTTTTCTTCTCCATACTCTACACAGGAAGAAATTTTCACAAGAATTCATTCCCTTGTTACAGATCACACTTAGGGCTTCATAACCTCCAGTATTGGTTGTTCTTTCCCAATATTGCATTCTCCTCTGTACCCAGGCTGTCTACATGAGAACTTAAAAATCCTTTAGTCACCAGGCAACAATACCTGCAGAAAACATGAACCTATTACAGAATTTACTATATGAAACTTCAGTGTTTAGAAGATGTATTTAAAAGGAAAGAAAAATAGATACAAAAGCAGAAGAAAACGATCAGGGCAGAATAATCAATTGAATAAATAAATAAAAAGGTTGTGTTGCTTCACAAGTCCTTGCCACCCCAGGCACTGTGGAAGAAATGGAACATGTGGAGCTGCAGGAAACAATAACACTGCAAAAGAGGATTTATTTCAAGTAGATTAAATAGTCAAGACCTGAAGGTCCTCCTAGTTTCTCTGTTACTTGACCCACTCCTGCATGTGGGTGAAGTTGATAGATCTCTACAAGAAGTCCAGATGAGGGTTGCATTGGGTCAGCCTATGGTTCTAAATGAAAGGACCTCAAAGCTCTACTGATGGGTGCCCTCATGCAGGGAGCCTCTGTGCTTCCCTTGATGTTTTCCAGATCTTATCACCAGATGGCTCTTTGAAGTCCTTTCTAGGATCAGGAAACCTTAGAAATAGTGTGCAGTCTCACATGGTATCATTCTTATTAACCACATTAATCAGAAGAGCAGGTACACAGCCATGTTTGAAAAAGTCTGAGTTGGACCCACTGTAGAGGTTGGGGAAAAAACAAGGAAGAATTGTTTATAAAATTGCCCTGATTACTCAGTGACTGTGTTCAAAGCTGAGGGATGATAGTGTCCTGGACTCAAGAGTAACAATCAGAACATCTAATTAGCAGCAGGAGTGAGCTGAGGGCAAGGAGAGATGGTATGAATTTGGGTCATGTTTGCTGTGCAGTGGATTCTTTACACGTGAAACTTCCTTTCTGTCTCTTTGTAGCCTGGTTTGTATTGGAAGTATTGAGAATGTTGTGCTGCATGAAAAAAAATGAAGTTCTGGTCCCTCAAGAGGAGGATGCTTTCCAGCAGAATGGAGAGGAGCTGACCAGTCTGCTGTGTGTTCTTTGTGCTGTGCTGCTGCCCCGTCAGGTACAAAAGTAGTCAGACAGGGTTTCTGTGAGCTCAACAGGCTACACAGCTGCCACAATTGTACCTTATACTGTTGCACACTAAAGATACCTAATGTCCCAGAGGAGCTGTGATGAGATTTTGTAGAAGTACTCATGTCACAACCATATTGCCTTAACCCAGAACCTGTCCTATGAGAGGAATTAAACAATGCTTATTGTTACCCTGAATGTCAGATAAAGGCACATATTTTTTTGTCCACAGAGTGATAGATTAAATGTGGTTTCTATCAAATTTGGATAAGGCTGAATTGGAAATGGCACATACTCCAGATTTCTGCAAGGCCTCAGAGAGTTTCAGCAGATAAAACAAACCTGTCTCAGGAAGGGTGAGGAGAAGGGCATAGAAAGTTCATGGTTTAGCACTTCTTTTGAGTGTGCCTAGGCTGAGTTGGGTTCATGGGAAATGCAAAAAAAGAGCTAAGGTGGCAAGTTCCTCCAGATAATGATTCATAAATGAAATATCATTTGGTAATAAAAGCTGCATTTGTTGCTTTGAGGAGTATGGGAGGCATGTTTTTGGGGGGAAACAGTATGTGCAATGTAATTTTTGTGAGTAGAATAGCTTCTTTTTCCACATGCCAAGGACAAACAATCAGAGAAAATACCATGTGTGTCCATCTGTGGAGTCCTGACCTTTTTTTTCTTGTTCAGGAAACATGGATGTGTGACTGTGCTGTTACCACACCACATGTCCTTTGGGATAGAACCCTGCTCTGTGCTGTACCTGGTTGCTAAGCAGACATAATCCAACAGCTGATGATTTCTTTTTTTTTCTTTTCCTCTGAGTTACCCTGGGAGACTGTCAAGCTGCAGTGATGGCAGATTCGCCCTTCCTCAGGCCTTTTCCCTCTCTCTCTGCACCATTCTCAGTGTCATTATGCTTGAGATGCCCCTTTTTCCCTTGTCTGCCAAGAACGTAAATACAATTTACGCTCACTAAATCTCTCCTCAGTTCTTCTCTCCTTCCCCATATTTGACAGTGATGGCAGCATAGGAAGGTGTCTGCCCTTGGCACAGCCTTAGAAAAGAAGTCCAGCTGTGAAGTGCTGGGCTACTCCTTTGACAGGAGGGCACTGCATCTTCAGACCTCAAATGCCTGCCTTGCATGGAACAGCAGCAATTCAGTATTTATACGCTAACTGCAGCCTGTAATATGAGAAAGTATGGGGTGAGAGGTACATGGTGAGAAGTCCTCAGCCCCCATGCACGAGGGAATTTTTGTTTACCATTGCATTGCCAAGCACCATGCTCTGCCCCAGGCAATCTTTCCACCTCAGCCAAGAACAAAGAGAAGACTGTCACAGGCAAAGCAGTCTTAACTAAGAATTTTTTTTATTATTTTTTAAAGTTTATTTCTATTTAGCATAATCTTTTGATTTAGGTCTTCAGGGGAAAAAAGAAAAAAAAGAAACATAAACTTTTAAGGAAATACAGATCATATCTCTTTCCCAGGTTCAGTGTGGGTAAAACATGTTTCCTCCCCACTTCTCAGTCTTGACTTCCTTGGTTTTTCTGCAAATTATGCTCAGCCAACCCAGTTCCTTTAGTGAGATCCCAGAGATGAGTTGGTGCATAATGGCTACTCTCTGACAGTCCTGTTTTCTTACTAATTTTTCTCCACTTCTCCTGACTTCTTCCTTGTTTTCTCGGCCCCAGGATGCATCACCCATAACCACCATCTCTCAAGTGTCCCTTCTCCAACAAGGAGTGCCTGTGTCCCCAACAACATCTCTTTCAACATCTTTTAGAATCACAGAGTGATTTGGGTTGACAGCTACTTTTACAGATCATGTAGTTCAACTCATTCGTGCCACAGGCAAGGACAGCTTCCACTAGATTTAGTTGCTCAAAGCCCTTACAGACGCCAAGGCAGGTGGAATTCCTTGGTCTTGTCTTTTCCACCGACAGAGCCACTCCATCATAGAAGGCTGGTAGATTAGTCAGGCAGAATTTTCCTTTGGTGAAGCTGTGTTGGCACTCTCTAATCAACTCCCTGTCTTCCATAAGCCTTAACAAAGATTCCAGGAGGATCTATTCCATTATCTTGCCCAGCACTGAGACTGACAGACCTGTAGTTTCCTGGTTCTTCCATTTTTGGATGGTGCCTGGGAGTTCAGGTGGGAACACCCACATACCTTCCAAAAAGGAATCACTTTTTTATCACAGATGAAACCTGTATATGGTACGACAAAACCCTTCACTCTGAAAGATTATTTTATCTGAAGACATTTTGGAAAATAAGTACAGTTTTAATAGCACATAAAGGGAAATTCATGGCTTATTATCAAGCAGGAAAATGGGTATTGAGGTTAGAGTACTGCATAGCCCAGATGATTGGTAATGAGACTACTTTTTTGGTTTGAATTATGTAATCAACATAAATAGAACATAAATTGATTGTAGGCAGTATATTCACATCTGTAGTTTCATCCAGTGAGACTGTGGACATGCTTCAAGGAGACAGGAGATAAGCCTAAAATAGTTCATACTATATGGGCAATGTTCCCCCAGAATTACCTTCTCAGTTCTTATGAGACTCAAGACAGGAGTCTCACAAGATAGGAGAATCTATTAACCTACATAAAAACATAATACTTTTCTGTGTTTTTACACAGTTAGTAATCACAGCTCTGCATGAAAAACATGATAGGTGAAGAGAACATTCCCATCTGCTCGCACACAAGAGACTTGGAAGACCTACAAAAAGAACTAGGTGCTTCCAGAGTTACAAGAAACCTTGGCTGAGATATGCGCTCTACTGTTGACTCAAAAATATGGCTGAAATCCAGAAAATAATATCTTTAACCCTACAAGCCTGTACAGATGTGTTTGGATCCAGATGGCCATGTCACCTGCCCACACAGCTACTCAGGAAGAATTTTCTCCAACCTTGGTATACATACAACATTTTTACTATGACCCACTGCAACAGATCTATCTGAGAAATCTGAATTACATGATTATTTCTTTGCAGCCTCTTCTCCACAAATCAGCACAAAGCTAGTAATTACTAAAAATCATAGGCCATTATCTTATAATTACTGTGTTTAGTTTACTTATAGGAAGTCCTGCACGTTATATAGTGTAAATTAAATCATAAGCAAACTAAGATACAAATGACCAATGTTGGATTTACGCACTTCATAATTTTAAGCTTTAAGATTTTGGTATGATTTCATAAGGAAGTTTTATGAGTCATATCTGTAATGTCGTTGACTATGCAATATTTAATCAAGGAAATATTTACAAGTTAAAGGCAAGTGTAAATTTTAACTTACAAATCCCACATTTGTGTTAAAATTTATAGTTCATGCAGCACAAAACTTAGAGTGTTTTTAAGCAATGAAATTACTGAAACTATCAAGATGTTTTAGCAAGAAACTATTTGTCTTAATTCAAAAATATCAGTGTACTGATTTTTTCCCCCTTTGAGATAGGATTATTTTAATTTTTGTTAGAAGGTTGTCAGCTTTGAAAAATGTAATTTTTAGTGATGCCAAACAACAAAAAACTATTACATATGTTCCAATTATCAATTATATAGTGATTTGTGTGTGTGTGTGTGTGTGTATTTAAAGCAGTAAAAATGTAATCACGATACAGATTTGTCTGTCATTGTTGTGGATGTACCCAACACACAACTGTGGAACACACTGATGGTGATTTAACAGGTAGCACAAGAGCTGCTCTAAGTACCTATTTCTGAACGACATGGTATTTCTTAAAGAAGCTGGGTTAGGATGAGATTCCAAAGTGACATTGCATGAAACTGGAATGTCCCTCTGCAAGCGAGAAGAGAAAATTACTTTCTAAGTTGAGTTAAAGGCAATGAATTTTTGACACAAGCTTAGGTTTAGCAAACCTGGTGATTTTGAATTTGGTTGGGACTTTAATTCATTGAGATCTCTAGCAGCTGGTCCTTCAAATAACACTAATCAAACTCAAAATGGGAATCTCTGACATTGAGATTTATCACTTAAGTGGCAATAAAAATTGTTTTTACCAACATGGAAGAAATACTATCAGTCCAGATTTTCCATGTTACATTCTTAAATCATGATTAACAAATATTGAGAAAAAGGTTGTGGAAAATCAAATTATAAAGAAATTAAAATATTATAAACAACAACAACAAAAAAGTAAATGACAAATATTAGTTGAAAATGGCTAATTTCTGGCTAAATGGCTAATGGCTAAATGGCTGTCCATCATAGAAGTATACAGATTTTATCTTTACCTTAGTGTATCACAGTTTCATCACCCCTGGTTAATCCTGTGCTACACCAGATATAGCAAAGGGTAACATATACCTGAACTAGAATGCCATGTAGATACGGTTGTAATAGTCGGTGGGATCTGAAACTCCAGCAGCAGTTTTAAATTAGTAAGCATTGTCTTTTCCATTTTTTATTCTTCAGATTCCATTCCTGAATTTCAAATGCTCCCAAATGTCAATTCATATATGTGCATTTTACATATTATATTATATTATATTAATCATATCACATATCATATATCACATATCATATATCGTATATCATATATCATATCATATACCAATATGTATAATCATATATACCATCATATATCATCATATATCATATCATATCATATATCATGTCATAGTCATGTTTAATTATGTTAAGTTTTTAATATTATGTTTAAATATTATCTATATCTACATCACCATTATGGAGATAGATATCTGTGTGTTTAATATATATCCATATATTGCATGGTGAAAGCATTTTAGTACATGGAAATATATGGAAAGGTGTGCCCACCAAACAGGACTCCAGACTCCCTTAGAGTTAAACGGAATCCAGAAGCTTCTAAGGAAGATTTTTCTAAAGTATGTAAAGAAACCCTCATATATGCAGACAAAAGTCTTAACATCCATACACTGACCACAGTAGGGCAACAGCTGTGATTTCTAAAATATGTTCTCATTTTCTTCTGTTTTAAAAATTGCTGAAGTATTTACTGCCACTCATGCCTTGTATATGTAACACATCATATATAAACACATAAAATTCCTCCAAATATTTGAAATTTTATTTTTAACTTCTATTTTGTCACAAAGTCCTCCCTACTTCATGAAAAAGGAAAAGAGCTCCCAAGCAATGAACTCATCATTTAATCTATCCAGTAGACATGAATGACATCTAGAAACTTAGTGTAGCGTAGTGTTCTTACAGTTCAGATGGTTGATCCAATTCCAAATATCTCATCCAAACAATGCATTTTTATTTGTGGCTCATAATTAGGAAAAAGAATCTCACCTTAGTGTTAGGTTTTTAAGAAATCTATCTGTCCATTGTGACTTTTGTTCCAGGAAAAATAATTTAATATTTCAGAAGAATTTAATACAGGATACATTTAAAAAACTATAGCTTCTTTCAATTTCTTTCTTACTTGAAATATGGTAGAGACAAAATGAAACAGATCTAAAAGTAAAATTCATCCTAGAATAGTAAAATTTCCAAAACTCAAAGTACTGTTTTTTAATAGCTCATCAAAACTCTACAGCTGTTTTTCTTTTTTGTTTCCTTTCTTAAGCTGTATTTATCCAATACTCATTGACTTGGAAAAAACAAAAAAATCCTCTTTCCAGAGACCAGTTGTAGTACAAGCCACATAATTATGTTTTCGGTGTCCTGATATTGGTCTCAAAAGCTCTAAAGGCTGTTTCTAGAGGTGGGATAAAAATTTATTATTTTTTATTTCTATTTCTTTTCAACAGACCCTGCTGAAACTGCCAATTAGTTCCAGCTCCAGTGTCATTTGAGTTCAACAAGAACTTAAGGAAACCAATATATTTCTTTAGCAAATTCTTGTCATGCTACAAAATAATTAACTGGGAAATGAATAAAAATAAGCAACTATTATTAGTTTGATTAAACTTTGACATCATCTGATCTTCTGGACTCTTATCTAGATTGCACAAAATCACATCAGAGATAGATAAAGTTCTTATGTTTTATTTTTTCAAATAAAATAATTTTTTAATTTTGCGTTCATTGTATGTTCAGCATGGTGCTTTTTCTTTGAAGTTCAGTCAGAAATAATAAAGCCAGACTTAGTTCAAACCTAAAATCACTCAGAATGATGTGCACATCCAAATCAGCAGATACTAAAGATCAGCAAGGACACATATGGGAAGAAATTACTACATATTTTTCATACACATTAGTGAAGGATTGATCCTGTCCAACTACTAATCATAGAACTGTAGAATGGTTTGGGTTGGAAGAGCCCTTAAAGATCATCTTTTTCCAACCCCCTGCCAGGGGCAGATGCACCTTCCACTAGACCTGGTTGCCCATTCAGCCTGGCCTTGAACACTTCCAGTCTTCAATGGATGAGCCATCTACAAGTTCTCTGGGCAACTTGTTCCAATGCCTCACCACAGTCACAGTAAAGAATTTTTTCTTGATATCTTATCTAAAATTTCTCCTATAAGCACTACTAAGCACCCACCAGCTGCTCATTCACTTCAACCACACAAGAAAGTCTTCTGGGAAAATTAAAGGTAGGCAAGCAATGGAAGGAAAAGAAAAATAAAATAAAAAAGAAGGTTAGGCACAGACCATGACTGCTCATATGTTACCAGCAGTCTCACGTCCAAACAGTATTCAAACATCAGCTACTTTGGAAAGACTCCTTCCCCAGTTTTAGTGCCAAACATGGTGTTACATAATATGGAACACCTCCTTGGTGAGTTAGGGTCAGCTGTCCTTCCCATGATCCCTCCCAGCCTCTTGCTTACTTCCTCTGGGAGATAGAGTGAAACATATGAAAAGCCTTTATGCTTTGCATACACTGCTCAGCAACAGCTAAAATATCCATGTGTTACCAACACTGTTTTGGTCTCAGATATAAAATATAGCACTGCTTTGAAACAAATTAACTCCATTCCAGCAAGAGCAATATTTCTTAAGATTTTCCCCAACATTCACTTCTTTATTTTAATCCATAAATTTTCTGTCTAGCTCTTTAATTCCTTTCAGTTATTTTGTGAATTAGGGCTGTGAGGTCCACCCACGCACATGATCACACACAGAAATTGTTTGTTGCTAATGCTACTCGCTCTGTCTTGAACCAGTTGCTTTTACTGAAAATGATATGGAATGAAAGCAGCAGAAAATGTGCTAACAAATACAAGCCTCCTCTGGGTGAATTCTCCCTGTATAACAGCAACATCATGTGTAAATTAAGTATAACTAAACTACACACAGGTTTATACTTATATATATGTATATATTTAGACATTTATATGATAGATGATATGTGTGAGGGTAAATATATATACACTTATATGTATTGAAATCACGGAAGTGCAGAATTAGAGAATGGCTGAGGTCAGAAAGACCATCTAGACCACTCAGTGTTGTTGCTCAAAGCAAGATCAAACAAAGCAGATTGCTTAGAGGAGTATCCCATCAGGTTTTGCATATCTCCAAGGATGGAGACTCCACCATCTCTGGGCAACCCGTGTCAGTGTTCCAACATTGTCACAAAAGAAAACGCAAAAAACTTATTGTCTATACTTGAAAAAATTTCAATTATTTCAATTTTTGCCCATTGTAGCATGTCTTTTCATTAGACACCTTCGAGAAAATCTGGTTCTGCCTTCTTTACTCCCCTCCCATCAGTTATTTATACACATTGATTAGATCCCCATGGAGCCTTCTCAAGGCTAAACAGTCCCCATCCCCCCTCGCCCTCCTTCTCCGCCGCCTTCCGACCCAGCGGGGGTCCCTGAAAGAGATCCGTCCGGGATTCCGGCGGCACAGGGAGCCAGGGCCAGTGGGGGAGGTCAGGCACCTTCAGATGGGTCCCTGCCGGTGAAAAGTAGGTGGCCTGCCCCCCGCCTCATCTGCCCACGAACCCGGCAGCCTTGGGCTGTGCCCAGTATCAGGGCGGGTGCCCTGTGTACCCGTGGGCAGCAATCAGTCCCCAGCTGAACGCCGGCCGTGTCCCTTCTTCCCACTGCTATCCCCGGCTGCTCCTGGGTGGGAGGGGCCCAGGGGAAGGGTCAGATTGCTGGCACAGCTCACGGCTCCGTCCATGGAGCTGGCAGCCACGGGGGTTCCACAAGGAGGGCGGGGAGGGAACCTTCCACTGGGGGGGCAGACCAGAGGGCACGTTGGCAGTTGTAACTACTGTCCCGCGGTTGGATTTTTCCGCTGTTGTTTGGGCAACTCACCAGGTTACTGTTGGAAAAGGGGGGCCGGGGCCGCCCACCCTTGCGCCAGTGGGCAGGGCACTGCCAGCCAGCCACGGCCCGGGTCACCTACTGCCCCTGGGGACTGCTCATGGAGAGCCGGCTGAGGCCAAGGGCATCTGCGGAGTCTGTTAGATTTGGTTTGGTTTTTACGAGACACGTTAGATCTGTCTCAATGAGAACTTTAAAAGTGATTAGTACCACAGGGGTGACCAAAATAAAACCTTCCTCGCAGCCTTTTGGGTTTAGATTGGAAAAACACTGGGTGACTC
>VZRZ01002009.1:6753-17941 GCA_013398175.1 Climacteris rufus
TGGAGCTGGAGCTGGAGCTGGAGCTGGGGCTGGCTCCCCCCGGGCACTGGGAATTGGCAGAGCTCCCCACTGAGCAGTCTTGGGGCTCTGACCTCCCAGCTCCCACCCCAGTCCCTGCTGTGCCTCGGAGCAGGGTCCCAGTGAGCTCCTGAGGCAGAGGAACCTGCACCTTGTGCCTGGTGTCACACGGGGCTGTGAGCAGCACTCTTGGCCCATTTTCACACTTGCTTTTCCCAAATTGAGTGAGCATTTCCCTCTGAAGGGCCAGGACCTATCNGCTGGCTCACCCTGGAGTGGTGCTGGGGCTGGGGATGGCTCACCCTGGGGATCTGGGGCTGGAGCTGGGGATGGGGATGGAGCTGGAGCTGGAGCTGGAGCTGGGGCTGGCTCCCCCCGGGCACTGGGAATTGGCAGAGCTCCCCACTGAGCAGTCTTGGGGCTCTGAAGTCCCAGCTCCCACCCCAGTCCCTGCTGTGCCTCGGAGCAGGGTCCCAGTGAGCTCCTGAGGCAGAGGAACCTGCACCTTGTGCCTGGTGTCACACGGGGCTGTGAGCAGCACTCTTGGCCCATTTTCACACCTGCTTTTCCCAAATTGAGTGAGCATTTCCCTCTGAAGGGCCAGGACCTATCGCTGTCCCAGCAGCTTTCCTGAATCGTGTCTTGTCTTAATGGGGGGGGTGCAGGAATTAAAATCAAGGTGTGTGAGAGCAGAGAGGTGCCAGGATTTTATCAGTTTGCTGTTCTCTTTCCAGCTGTTGATTGCAGCTCTGCCTCAAGGAGATTCCAGTGGTTTTATCCCTTTTTTTTGTGCTCTGTGTGTCACAGTGGCATCTAAATAAATCCACGGCATTGCCACTTCCCTTCCTCTTCCAAAGGGAGGCTCTTCTCTCTTTGGAGGTTGTTATAAAGATGAAATTGTGTTTAAAACTCCTTTAAGTGCTGTGTTGTGTGGACTTTAAATGATTTCAGGCAGGTAGCAGGCAGCCCTGGGCGTGCAGTGGTGAATAATTGCATTTAGCAGCTCCACCACGTAATTACTGCTCTGCCTGGCAGACAGGACAAGTGCTGGGGCCTGGAAAGGCTGATGATTTTGCTGCTCTGTAATTATGATGTTGTTAATAAGTAAGAGTAATTACACATCACTTTGGTGAAGTGCAGTGCTGATAGGTTGTCAGAGCTGGATATCTGACAGCTTTTCACAGTTGGAAAAGTCTCTCTGCTTTACTTTGCTCGGTGTTGGTGAGCTCAAGGCACAGAGCAGGACACTGATCCCTGAATTCTTCAGGAGGACTTCGAGGGAAATTCAGGAATTATTTTATGCCAATATTTTGTAATTAAAGTGCACTTAAGTTATAAAATGGGGATGAGATGACTGAATTTCTCCCATATGAGTTCATAGAAGCAAAACTTATTCATCCTGACATGGGGAAAACCAGCAAGAACTGTGTATGCCTTTTTTATTTACTTAACTTTAAAATAACCAATTGTAAATAAATCTGCTTTCCAGCTTATTCAGGAATTATTTTATGCCAATATTTTGTAATTAAAGTGCACCTAAGTTATAAAAGTGAGGAGGAGATGACCGAATTTCTCCCATATGAGTTCATAGAAGTAAAATTTTCTCATCCTGGCATGGTAACCAGGGGAAAACCAGCAAGAACTGCGTATGCCTTGTTTATTTATTTCACTTTAAAATAACCAATTGTACATAAATCTGCTTTCCAGCTTATTCAGGAATTATTTTATGCCATTGTTTTGTAATTAAGGTGCATTTAAGTTATAAAAGTGAGGATGAGATGACCAAATTTCTCCCATATACGTTCAGAGAAGCAAAATTTTTTCATCCTGACATGGGGAAAACCAGCAAGAACTGTGTATGGCTTGTTTATTTATTTCACTTTAAAATAACAATTGTAAATAAATCTGCTTTCCAGCTTATTTTTCTTTACTTTCTTCTGGAGATGCTGAAACACCTGAGTGCTGCCTGTAAATGTCACAGTTGTGGGTTCATCTGCTCCAGTTGTTGTTTAGAAATGCACAAAAATGTTTGTGCTCTGCTCTTCCTCCTCCTCACTGTGCATCCTCACACCCTGGAGAGACTTTTGTGATGAACTGATCCCTGCACAAGGAAGCAAACAGCAAAATATTGTTGGAGTTGGACAAAGAGATGGACAAAAAAGGGGAATGGCAAGGATGGCTTAAACACACAGGAACAGCGGCGGGCAGGGAAGAAAATTGCATTTTCAAGCTGCCAACAGGTTGGTGAGCGCTGGAAATAACAGCAACCAAACTGTAAAGTGCAGTGGGATGTCCCTTAGCAGGGTTTTCCAGTGAGGAGGCAAAAGAGAGAAAATCAAGAAGTTGGAAGTGGAACCAAGGTCCAGTCTCGGCGGCTCCCAGCCCCGTGTCCCTGTGCCTGGCAGACAAGGAGCCTAATGTATTAGTTTAGTAATTAACTGCTGCAAATTGTGCAGAACTACTTGGGGTGGGTTTGGAGGAGGGG
Source organism: Climacteris rufus (assembly GCA_013398175.1). Classification (NCBI taxonomy): domain Eukaryota; kingdom Metazoa; phylum Chordata; class Aves; order Passeriformes; family Climacteridae; genus Climacteris; species Climacteris rufus. The sequence continues at coordinate 9,257 of VZRZ01002009.1, forward strand.
GAGAAGCAAAATCTGTGTGCTCTGGGAGCGAGGGCACGGAGCAGCTCCCCTGAAAATCCCAGTGTTGCTCTTGGGCTCCTTCCAGTGACCCCTTGGCTCCCACCTTCCTGCCCCCTGCCCAGGCTGGGCAGCTCAGTTTGGGGAAGGCAGAGGAGACACGAGCTGATGAATGGTTTTTATTGTGCAATATTTCAAACCCTTCTCCGGATGGCCTTCGGATGCGATGGAAAAAAAAAAAAAAAAATCCGTCCCACCTCCCCCCCGCGCCGCCGCCAAAATAAATAGAGATTATTCCCCAAAGCTGGCCGTGTGCTTCCCTCCAGCTCAGCACTGAGAGCTCCACTCTTCAGCAAGAATTCACTTTGACAATTTTTAGGCCTTGTGCAGCTGGATGTAACAGCCAAAGAAAATACTTGGGGGGGAGAAAAAGAAAAAAAAAAAGATGAAATAATGCGTATATTTACAGCTTGCAGGTGGCATTAATTTGGGGGGGTCGTAGTTTGGAGGTTTAAGGATCTCTTAGCTGGGCTGCAGTGTAGAATTTTTAAAAAACATTCTTAATTGTCTTTTTTTTCTTTTTAAATGAGTTTTTTTATGGGAATAGGCGTTCTGAAGGAAAATACATTTTATGTAGCTCCCCGATGGGTGATAAATAGCTGTGATTCAAGGCTTTAAGGGTTTAGGGTCTACCAAGAACCTGCAAAATCTCCAACCTCAAGCCCCAGCAAAGGAGCAGTAAAACCTCTGACAGAAGCCTGCAAAGGCCTGGCCTCCAACTCCACTGAGCTGGGTTTAAATTCTTTATGGGGCTTTTACTGCTGGGTTTTAGCACTCTGCAGCTGAGATATTCCATGTAGTCAGCGTGTTTTATGGTCTAAAATTATTATTATCATCATCATCATTATTATCATCATTATTATTATTTATTATTATTTTTATTATTATTATTGACACCTTTTAATTCCGTTTCTGTGCCCAGAGAGTTGAACAATGAAGGACTAAAACTGAATTATCAAACCAGACCCCCCCACACCCTGCAAACAAAGCTTTTATTCCTCACAATCCCTCTCTACGAGCAAAAAATCCCTTTGAACAGATAAAATGCCAATCTTAATATTCCAAGGTAGATAAATGAGGTTTATTTTTAAAATCCTGGTGATGAAACCATTAAAGATTACCAAGTGTCTCCAAGGCTGAGGAGAAGGTGCAGCACAAAGGGTGCCCATTCCTCGAGAGCCCTGAGGATGCACTAAACAGGGAAGGAATGGGAAAAATGGGATTTTTATTCCCTTTGTGCCCTGGGTTTGTGCTCCTGCTGTTCTGCAATGGAGGTGTTGCTCTTTTTCTTGGAATATCAGGAGAACAGGGATGTAATATCCCCATCCCTTAAATCAACTGGGTCACACTGGAGATCCTTGCCATAAATAACCTGCTCTGTCACCCCAAAGTTTGCACAACCAGAGCCTTCAGCCCCTCCTCCAGCAGGGCAGCAATGCTGGTCCTGGCAGTAAATAATAGAATAATATCCACTAATGCAAATCTATTAAGGTTCGAAGGGAATTCACATTTGAACTGGGCTTTGGAGCTGCTGAATGGCCTCGGGTGGGCTGTTGAGGAAAAAGTAATTGTGTGGGTACAAATATGAATGAGGAATAAAAAAGTCATTTCACTCTTTCCTCCAGGAAAAAAAAACACCCAACCCTGAAGTGCCCAGGGTTGTTTTGCAAGGAAGGCTTTGTGAGGCTGATGTGAGGAGGAGGTGATGTGTGCATGGAGCTTGTATCAGTGCTCAGCATGACATAATCCCAGCTCTGGAACTGAATCCCTAAATGTGAATTTTAGATTCGTGTTTGCCAGCTCTCCCCCTGCCTGCTCCTCTCACAGCTCTGCTGTCCTGGCTTTTCCTGCATCCCCTGCCTGGCTTTGGCTGTGCTGCCTCTGTCTGTGCCCTTGTGTGACACCAATGCCCAGCTATCCACTCCCAAAAATGACAATTTGGTGTGGGGAGGTGGCCCAGGAGGGGAAGGCAAGGAGCACAGACAAGGTGTGTACGTAGAATTAGGGATTGAAGGCTTGGCTGGCAGGAACTTCTCCTGCTCCTGGAGCACAGACAAGGTGTGTACATAGAATTAGGGATTGAAGGCTTGGCTGGTAAGAACTTTCCCTGCTCCTGGAGCACAGACAAGGTGTGTACGTAGAATTAGGGATTGAAGGTTTGGCTGGCAGGAACTTTTCCTCCCTCTGGAGCCACACAAAGCCTCATTCCCAGCAAATCCGTGGTGTGAAGTGCCTTGGAGCTGCAAGGACAGGAGTTAAGGAGATGATCAAGCTCCAGGCAGAATTCAACGTGTGCTTCCCTCCAGACACAGAACAGCCTGAAATTACTCCTCTTTTATTAACAAAGCAAACCTCTGCTCCTGAAAATATCTTTTTTTTTTTTCCCTCATTCCTTAAGGAGTGGGGTCTTGAGGTGGAGGTTGAGGAGAAGCCTTAAACGAAACCCTGAAAGTTTCCATTTCCACCTCCTGAGCCTGCCTTGCCTTCAGCCTCCAGCGCGGCGCAAGCGCTGTGCTGCTGCCAAAAGCTGTTTAAACAATATTAAGATGTTTTCTTCCAACTTCTCCCTAGGAAGATACTCTTTTTCGAGAGGAATGTTTTCCCTGGAGCATTACATCATGAGTTGGTTCAGTTCTTGGAGTAAGAAATTGGACCAAATGGTGGGGAAGGTCTCCAGGGGAAACATATTTCTGCTGTTAAGTATTCCCCCCAGGAAGCTTAGAAACCACTCACATATTCCCATTCTGTCCACATTTAGCCTTTCACCTTGCTGCAGCTGAACACAGGGAAAGGGGGGCTGGACTTTTTTTATTTTTTTTTTGGAGGAAATATGAACCTTCTTTGTTTTTGTCATTCCATTTCCCCCTCTCCTTGCACCCCGAGCTCCGGGCTGGGTTGTCTCATTTCTGACAGTGACGCTGCTGGAGGTGCTCTGGGTCTGTGTGCAAGCTGCTCATGAAATCTTAATTAGGGAAACTTCCTTGGAAATTGTGAATTTAGGGGTTTTTCTGAGGATTAAAAGGAGAGGAACCTCTGAGAAAAGCCGAGGATGGAGGGATTTCGGTGGATTAAGGGGACAGTGCTGAGCTGAAGCAGGGTTGTGTTTCCTCTTGTGTAGGAAATGTTTCCCCATCAACAGTGGAGGCTCCTGATCTGGTTTCTTATATCAAATAAAACTCTCAGAATGAGGAAAAATATACTCAATAAATGTAGTAGTGCAGATCAACAGATTTGTTATTATTATTACTTTTTTTTTTTTTATACGGCAGCTCTGCTCTGCAGAATTATTCCTGGAGAGCTGATAAGCTGCACTTCACACTTTGCTTTGAAGGCACTCAAGGACCCAAAAGCAAGTTGGATTTGCAAAAATTGTTCATCATTAGTTCACACAATTTTCTTAGAGAATATCCAGTGAAAATACAAACCACTGGAAGAAAACTTGGAAGAAAAATGCCCCAGGGCAGGGCACTGAGTGGTTCAGGAGTGGCTGAATTTGGGCTGAGGAACCAGAGCTGTGTGGCCAGGTCGGTTTGATGGGCACAGAGAGAATTTTCATATCCCAAATCCTTTTTTGGCACCTTCCATCACAGCTTAGATAAACCAAAACCAGGTATAAGCTTAATTACATGTGATTTTCTCACTCAAAATGAGTAAGGCTGATCTTTGACAACCCTAAGAGGCTGAAGAGAAGGTCAAGCCCTGCAGTTGCTTCCTCTATTCTTAGTTGATATCTAATATTTCTATAACTTTTTTGTTTTGGTTCTTTTTTTTTTTTAATTATTATTTTTCTGTATTTTATTTTCTTTTTAAGGAAAAAATCACAGGCAGACTTTGAACTGTTCCTAACAAGAGAATGCATTGAGCTGGTGCAGCTGCACTGGAGCTGCTGCCTGGGAACTGGCACAGGGCAGGGGAAACCTTTTGCCAACCCCTATTTCAATTCTGCTGTCATGTTAAACACAAAATAATCACCCTGAGCACGTTACTGCTACATCCAGGTGATGAAGTCATTCCATGACCGAGTGTGGAGCAGAGAATTTCATGGAAATGTTCATTTTGGAAGGGGTTTGGAGCAGAGAATTTCATGGAAATGTTCATTTTGGAAGGGGTTTGGAGCAGAGAATTTCATGGAAATGTTCATTTTGGAAGGGGTTTGCAGCACCCTGGGACAGTGGAAGTGTCCCTGCCCATGGCAGGGGTGCCACTGGATGGGCTTTAAATCCCTTCCCACCCAACCCATTCCACAACTCCATGAAATTGCATCCCCTTCACACTTTAATTTTCATCCACAAACTCACTCTGCCTGCAGCAAACCCTTTGTTTGAACAACTCCCAGAATTTGTGGCTCCAAAAAATCCACTTTTTAAAGTCCCCAACTCTGTGGCTGTGGAGCAGAAGGGCCACTTCAGCTCCCTGCTGCTGGTCCCTGCATGGAAAAAGATGAATGTTCAAGGCTGCATTTACTTTTGCTTCCTTTCTCAGCCGTTTTTTCAGTGCAGAACAAACTTTTTTCAAAGTGATTACACCAGATGATTTAACAGCACGGCCAAATAGTCCCTGTTGATTAAGATGGATGGGAGCTGTGTTTGGAGCAATAGTAATTAAGACTCCCGTGGCAAGCAAGGAAAAATAACAAATTAATCTAATAAGAGCTTATGGGGGAACTCTTAAATTGAGAAGTTTTCTGAAAATCCCAAATTCTGTCACGCTGGTAAAATCTTTGTTTATTAAAGCTTGCAGAATTAACAATTTCTTGGGGTTTATTTTGATATTTGTCACTTTCAATTTTAAACTTAAAAAAAAATGTAGCATAAAGTTAAGCTCTGAACTTTCCAACACAGAAGAGACATTTTCAGTGGAATTTCTTTGGGATGGACTACGTTTGTGGTCTGTTTGTAATCACCTTTTTACCTGATGTGTGTGACAAAATGTCACAAAAACTTTTGATCCCTGGATTGCATTGTCTCTCTTGGTCAGGAACACACTGAAATAAATGCAAAATTTAGATTTTCTGTCTCAAAAGACACTGCAAACAAAGCCTGCATGGGCTGATGGGCATCACCCTTACTCTGCTCACGATATTCCAGAGCCCTCTTGATTTTGTACAAACCCTTTTCTACTTCGGTGCCTCAGTTTCTGTGTGTGTAAAATGAGGTGTTCCCCTCCTGAAGGCAGTAGAAATTCTGTTTACATGGTGCAAAACTTCTTTTGTTCTCACTGTTTTAACCATTTCTGTGTCTGGGGGCAGAGGTGAAGTCACAGCACTCCTGTCCCTGCCCTTCAGGTGCAACCACAGAAAAAAAACCTCAACCATTTAAGGCTCTTTCAGAAGAGAGGTGGCTTGTTCAGCTTTTGCAAGTCCTTCAGATAATGTCTTTTAGCTCCATGATTGATTTATTTGATATTTATGCAGTTGGCAGGGGGATTTGAAATATAACATAAGCACTTCCTGAGATGTCAGGGCTGCGATGTTCGTGGTCTGAACAAGGATGTAATTCATATCTGCAGGTGCTTACTCTGGTATCAAACACTCCAATAACATCATGCCTGTGGAATCTGGAGCTCCCCAGTGTCCCATTTGTATCCTGATATGCCCACATCTTTCCTATGTGTGTTTTTCTTTCTTAAGGAGCTCTCATTTCCTTCAATAGGATATGTTTTATTTCATCCTTTTTCCTGCATTTACTCATATTAATGTCACCAGTGCACTGGTAATAGCTGGGCTTGGAAATAACCCGTGGATCCCTGCAAACAGGGGCCTGAAACTCAATGCCTGGGATACTTTATTAGCAAAGGATTGATGTGGAAGAGAAGGGAGGGGATCATTCCTTGCTGGACTCTGATCTAACCCCTCTGAAGGTGCAGCCAGCAGCCTCAGCCCCAGCACGTTCTGCTGGACAGGCTTGGAAGTTTTTTTGGGTTTTTTGGTTTTTTTTTCCTGCTAAATGGCTGTGAAATTTGGAACTGGGTGCTGCCAGTTTGTCCCATGGAATAGTTGGGTTGGAAGGGACCTTAAAACTCATCCAGTGCCACCCCCAGGGACACCTCCCACTGTCCCAGGCTGCTCCAACCTGGCCTTGGGCACTCCCAGGGATGGGGCAGCCCCAGCTCCTCTGGGAATTCCATCCCAGGCCATCCTCACCCTCACAGGGAGGAATTTCTCCCTAATATCTAATCTAGGGGAATTTATACCTTTCTGGCATGAAGAGGAACCTTGGACTTCTCTTAGGAGAATTTATTCAGAATGGAAGGTGGCAGAGGGCTCTGCTGCTGAGGGAGTTCTGGGCACTCAGGGCTGGATTTTCAGCCCTACAGAAGAGTTTTCCTTGTCCTTTGTGTGCCATGAGACACCTTTTTGCACCTCCTTTCCTTCAGCCCTTTCTCCCATTTCCCTGCATTTATGAACCCCGAGTTCAGTTTACAAATTCTTTCAGTGCCAGCAGCCTCTGCACTTGCTTTGCAAAATCCATTTGCACATTTTGTGGGATCCAGTTAGGAAAGTGTTGGGGAAAAAAAAATTCTGGTTCTCACTGCCCTGACCCTGCAGTGTCCCTTTCCAGTCCTTCCTGGCTTAGCCAAGGAAAAAGTCCCTGCCTGGGAGGATTTGAGCCTCACACAGGTTGGGGAGCTGGTTCCAGGCACGACAGGAGCCAGGGAAGGGCTGGAGCTGGTCCAGGGGGTGGGATGGAGATCAGGGAAAGGGAGGGTGAACATTCCCCAGGGAATGGGCACAGGCCCAAGGCTGCCAGGGATGCTCAGCGTGGGATTTTGGGATGCAGGGCCAGGAGCTGGACTGGATGATGCTGGTGGGTCCTTCCGGCTCAGGATTTTCCCTGATTCCACAACAGGGATGCCACCCCTGCAGCTCCAAAGTGCCACAGAGATTTTTCACTCAGGAGGCCCCTTTGGAGCAGCTTTTTGATTAAATATTCTGGAGTGTTCAGTGCACGAAATCTTTTTATTTCCTGTCATTATCTCAGTACAATCACGAGCTCCTCTTTTATTATTTTTATGGATGTGCTCATCAGCTGTAGCTTTTCCCATCCCAGTGGGAATTTCCCTGCCCTGAAAAGCTGAACTTCACACTATCTGCTACAAACTGAATTTTTTCCCAGCTGGTGAGTGCAGCACCAGCATCTCCCATTAACAGAGCTCTGCTGGGGGAAATATTACAAACCATAATCTGCTGGAACAACTCACTGGGGTGACTTTGTGCTTCCCTGACAACTCTCACAGGTGCCCCAGCTGGGACACGGCAGTGAACTGAAATAAAGGAAGGAATACACAATAAAAGGGTCTTGCTTGCCACTTGAACTTCAGCTTTACAAGGCAGATCATCTGTATTTATACATTTTGCTGTAAAACCAGCCTAAGTTTATTGTTTGTTTGCAGCACAAAGTGATTTTTGTTGTCAAACTTTAGCTGGAGGAGGAACCCCACAGTTGCACTGGAAGCAGCCCCTTTTTTCCTTTTTATTTCCACATCAGACAGATTTTTTTTTTCCCTTGGATATTTTTGCATTAGGCTCTGTATAAATAGGATTAATTTGGGATCAATCCTTGCTGGTTTTCACCTGGGGCTATTTGCTTTGCTCTTCTCTCTTGGTTTTATACACAGGAAGGTCCAGAGTGTGAATAAGTCCAGAAAATAAACCTGTAAAGGACTTGTAGCCCTGCCAGGGCTCTGTGACAAAGCCAATGCAGGTAAACCACCTTCTTCCAAAAAAAACAAACTTGAAATAAAGAGAAACTGTGCAGGAGCTGTGTCCCAAAATATCATTTATCCAGCTTGGTATCAGAGGAGGCAGCAGAGCAATGTGCTCTGGGCTGGGAGGAGGAAAGTGCCCTTGTAAGATCACAAACTCTTGGGGTTAGAAGAGACTTCAACCCTCCCCAGATGGGGCTGGGGAGAGGCAAACACAGAGAATTGCTGTTCCTCCCCTCTCACAGGTTATAAATGCAATTTCCTGCTGGCCCCAGGGCTGCTGTCACAGTGGCCAAGGGCCAGCAGAGCCCAGGACGGAGCCCTGGTGCCACCACACCTCCCCTGCCCCAGCTCTGCTTCAGCAGGGCCTCAAGAACTCTGTTTTTCTCCAATTTCCCCCAGTTCCCATCCCCACCCAACCTGAGCTTTCATTTCAAACCTTCCCTCCACGACCCAGCCTAGAAAATGGGCAAGGTTTGCTCTGGGCAGGTGAGGACAGGGAATCCAAGAGCTGAGCTCTGCTATGAAGGGGGAAAGAAACAAAGCAAAGAGGATTTAATTTAATTTCCTCTCTTCAGCAGGTGGAAGGAGCCTGCCTGCCCAAAATCCACATTGCAGCGCTCCCCTGCACGGAGACTCTTCTTCCTCTTTAGGTTTTCCCTTTATCTGGCAAGGCTGCAGCTCTTCTCTCCAGAGAAGCAAGCAAATGCAATTTTTTGTTTTGTCTTTGTAAGTGTTTCAAACATCCTGGAGCTCCTCATTCTGGGAGAGAACAGGTTTTCCCCTCACAATTACTGAATGTGCTGAAGGGAAGGTTTGGGAAGGGAAGGGAAGGTTTGGGAAGGGAAGGTTTGGGAAGGGAAGGGAAGGTTTGGGAAGGGAAGGTTTGGGAAGGGAAGGTTTGGGAAGGTTTGGGAAGGTTTG
>VZRZ01002009.1:18236-51550 GCA_013398175.1 Climacteris rufus
GGAAGGGAAGGGAAGGGAAGGGAAGGGAAGGGAAGGGAAGGGAAGGAATAAGGGAAGGAATAAAGAAGGAGAGAAATCAAAGTGCCAGGAGTGCCCAGGGCATGCCCTTCCTCAGGGGTGTGCAGCCTAAATCCACCCCTCAGCTGCCAAATAACCCTCCTGAAAGGTTAAATAGTGAGAAAAAAGAACACTGGGATGTGCTGGCCCTTCCTTTTGGGGTGGATTTACCGGTCAGGGAGCAATGGACACTGAGAATTTTGTATTTAGAAATCCATAGCAGTGATTAAATGACTCTGATGAACCTAAAACAAGCTCCAAAATTCATGATTTTAACTCCAGATACGCTAAAATTGGGAAAGGAAAAGGGTGGAGGGGACATGGTGTAGCTTTGTGTATAAATAAAAACACAATTTTAGGTGTTACTGAGGGGATTTTCCTCCTGCCCTGCAATGGTTCTGCTCAGGGGATGCCCAGAGCTCTCTGATGGTTTTTGTTTGGTCATGACGTGATTCCCTGACTTAATAAAACCTGAAATAAGGAGGGACCCAGCTCTGATACCAACCTTGATCCTGGTTTGGGGTTAATTTTGGTGGCTTTAGGCTTATTATTGCCTCATTTATTCCGTGTATAAACTCCAACACTCCATCCCAGGGTGTGGGGCTGGGATGAGGAGCAGGAGGCTCCTTCCCTGTGTGCTGAGGTGGAAATGATCTTGGAGGGTGGAGGGGAAGGAAAACTTATTAAAAACTCTCAGGGAACCCAACTTTGCTTTCATTCTTATGAAGAAGCTCTGAATACAAGAGGGAGAAAGCAGTGGGAGTAATTATCCAAAATGGGTGGCATAAATTCGAGCAGAAAGTAATGCAGCAGGTTTAAAGCTCCTGGTTTCAAACTGTGAGTTAGATTTATCTGACCTGCATTTGGGAGCAAATATTAATGAAAGGGTGAAGGCAGCTTGTGGCTCTTTCAGTTCTTTCATTTCCCACTAGATGTCTCTGGTGGAAAAACTAATTAGGAATGTTCTTGATTTAATTTGGGGAAAAAAAATTGGATGGAGCTTTTTTTTCTAATTGTTATTATTATTATTATTCTTTCTTTTAAAGTCTTGTGCTGTTGTGCAGTTGGCAGCTGAACCCTTGATCTTTCTGCAGTGACTACTTCAGCCTCGAGGATGACAAGAGGCTGCTTAGAAATGACTCAGTTAATGAATATTGGGGTTTTTTTAAAGTTATAAATAGTTTTCCAAGTCTTAGGAGAAGGAAATCTTTATTGCCACCATTTCTCTGGCTGCTATCTGTAACATCAGAGCTTGGAGAGAAGTTACATGTTCAGAAATCTGTGAAACCTCCCTGTTTTGTTTTTATTTTTCCCTATATTGAAAATGTGTGTTTGGGCTTGGGTCTCCTTTTGGAATTTCTCTTTCAAGAGCAGCCTTATAAGAAAAAATTCTGCAGGAATGGTTTCTTTTGTCTCACTTGCTGTTTGCTAAAATTAATGGGGCTCTAAGTAGATATAAGTAAATATAAATATATGTGGGTATATGCACCCACATGGCTCTGGCTGCAGAACTGAGGCTCCATCCTGGAAAAAAGCCCAATTTCCCTGGCATTTTCCTGTTTCCTGAGGATAAGGAGCCTTTAGGAGGTGGGGTGGCACTTCGGGAACAGTGACTTGGGGTTGGAGTCACTGAGCTGCTCATTCCAAACGAGCTTGGTTGGGTTTTCCTTCTGTTTTCCAAGCCTGGTTCTTGGTGTTACCTTTGTGATATCTTTGCCTGCTGAATTCAGTATTTCACTGAGAGAATCCAGCAGTTTGTGTTTGGAACAAGCCAAAATCCATCCCCACTCCTGGCATTTTGGAGGTGAAGAACAAATTCCAAATGAAATTTTGAGTAAGGCACAGAGAGTTCCTGCAGTGAGTTCAGAATTTGCTTTTCTTTTGTTTTTCTCCCAGCCCAAAGTTTGTCAGCCTGGACCAGGTGTGACTTTTGTCCCTTGGCTTTTGGTCTGTACTGGGGGTTTGTCATTTTAGGGAAGATCCAGGTTTATTTTGGAAATTCAGTGTTGAGACATTTCCAGGACAGACATCCCAGTAAACCCAGGAATCCCTGGCACAGCAGAAGTGTTGGGATACAGACACTGAGAATGTTTTAAATAAAAGCCACGAGTAATAATAGTAATAACAACAACAACAACAATAATAATAATAATATTAAAAAGCAAACAAAGCCCCCACTTCCAGTCACCATAAGAAAAGGTGTCCCCTGGGAAATGAATAATTGCCCTCTGTGGACTGCACAGCATCTGCTGGTGCATCCTGCTGCCATTCCCATTTAAAAATGGTGATTTAAATTACAGCATTATAAAGAAAAGCATCCAAAACTGGGCTTGAAGGTACAAAGGCAACAACAACAACCCGAACTGAAATGTCCTCGTTGCTGTTCCCTAAATACAGATTTATGATGGATGGCAGAAAAAAGGGAACAAACAATTTTTCTCCTCAAAGAACCACAAATCTTTTTTTTCCAATTAATGACAATGAACCACAAACAAATGTTTCAAAGGAGCTTTTCCTTTATTTTATTGCTTTATTTTTACTCTGATGTTCCTGTTGCTGGGTGCTGGGATGCAATTTGTGGGGAGTGAATGTTCTGTGGTCAGTTTGGTGTTAAACTTCTCAAACATCATTCCCCAAAATGGTCAGGAAAAATCCTTGATGTTCCATTTAATTCAATACTCCTATATTTCATCTCTCTGAGTTAAACTGTGTAATATACTGATTTTAAGCTGTGTAATGTCTGTGAGCAGTTGATTCCTCTGAATGTGCTGGAAAAGATGTTCCAAACTTCTTATGAATTTTTCCAGTTGTGTTTGCTCAGGTTTTCAAATCTGCTGCTTGGATGGGAGTGGAGTTCCTAAAAAGTCTATTTTTTTCCCATTTAGTGGCTTCACTGCTGTGAGATAGGAAACGAGGGAGGTGATTCCTTCCAAGCCACTCAGGAGATCAAGGGTTCCATCACTCAGTGAAGCAGCAGGGCTCGTGGTGTTGGGAACAATCTGGTTTATTTTCCCTTTTGGCAGCATTTCTTAGCTCCAACTCAGAACTGTGCTCGGGTTGTTGGGAGCACAGGCAGAACCTGGCTGGGAGAGGAGTGGGGGGTACAGGAAAGCCCATGGAACTGGCCTGGAGCAGGAGGAAAATATCAGTGATTGATCAGCAGGTGGATTTGTTGCACTGGCAGGACAGAGCTGGGCTGGTTCAGGGGTGCAGATCACGGAGTTGTGGAATGGGTTGGGTGGGGAGGGACCCTAAATCCCCTCCCCTGGATGGGATGGAGCACTCCTGGGACACCTCCCACCATCCCGGGGTGCTCCAACCTGGCCTTGGGCACTGCCAGGGATGGGGCAGCCACAGCTCCTCTGGGAATTCCATCCCTCACAGGGAACAATTCCTTCCCAGTACCCCATCCATCCCTGTCCTCTGGCAGGGTCAAACCATTCCCCCTTTTCCTGTCATGCTCTGTCCCTATCAAAAGCCCCTCTCCCTCCTCTTTATCAGCCCCTGAGATGTTCCCTGGCCACTTTTGTTTTGTTGTTTTGCTGATTAAACAGCACCAGCCTCAAAATCCAAGGAACCAAACCACCAGCACGACCTGTCCTTTGGCTTCCTTTTTTGAACTTCCTTTCACTGCCCTTTCTTATACAATTTATTGCCTTTCCAGCTGGATCCTGTCCTCCAGTTTGGCCAGTGAGTCCCAGTCCCAGCCCTGGTTTGAGCTGCTGGGGAGGGGGAGAGGATCCACAGCCCCTCCGAGTCCCAGCCTTGGCAGGGGGCTGTGGCACCATTATAATTAGATAATAGAATAATTTCATATGCAATTGGAAGTGCTGCAGGGGAAGAGGAGAGAGGTGTTTGGAAAGGTGGATTGTAATTACTTGAGCTGGAATCTGGCCAGGACACAGGGGTTACTCGTGCGAGGAGCACCGGGGGACCTCCCGTGAACACCACGAGTGGGGAGCTCAGTCAAATCCTGATCGAGGAGATGCAGCTCTCCCAGCCCCCCCAGAGCACCCCACAGAGCTACCAGAAAAAAACCACAAGCAATTTTCCATGATAGAAGTGAAAAGGAAATCGAGGTGGCTAGGGATGGTTTTTATTCTGACATTTTCTTCAGCGCTTTCCCCGTGAAACAGAAAAGGTTTGATGGTGTGGGAGCTGAAACTTGAAGTCTGGTGGCCAAAATGATCTCATGGTTACGTGAGAGACCTCAAAAGTTGTGACTTTGGCACCACTTTCAGTGGAAGATGAGCTGTGTGACTTAAGAGAAAAGCCTGGCCTAAAATCTGAGCCTTGACCAGGCTGGGCAGCCCTGAAATTTCAGTTTTGAGAAGATGCTGGTGTCAGTAAGGGAGACTCTGACTTTTACTCTCCAAAAAGGACCTCTCTGATTTTCATCTTTACTGCTAGTCAGGAAGATATATACTCCCCAAATAATAGCAGTTTCCTTGTGCTGGAGTTATAGTGGCTTTGTGATACAATAAACAGCACCCTGTCATAAGTCTGGGATAAAAAATGGCCTGACATTTCTTTAAAAGTAAAGAGAAACACCACTGCAGCGATGACCTCTGGGCAAGGGCACAGATGTTTTGCATGGTGGGGGAAACTGTGGTTCCAGGCTTATCCACGAGGATATATTGCTTACTTTTCACAAAGAGTTTTCCTGAGAAATTACAGTACTTTCAAAAAGAGAGCCCCACTCAACCCTTTAGTGCTCATTTTTTTTTTAAGTGATACAAAGCAGAATAAACGTGGCCGGGCGGGTTGGTAACTTTTTGTTCTCCCTTCTGTTCACTCACTTTGCACTTTTTAAAAAAAGTCTCGAGTCCCTTTTGGTCCCAACTGGATGGAATTTTGAAGAATAAAATGGGGCAGGTTTGTAGTTGAGCACAAGTTTGGAGCGTTGCCTGAATGTTTGGATGTTTATCAGGACATCTGCAGGAACTGAGCAGGAGATCTTTGCCACAGCAGTTTATTTACTGGATTTCTTGTCCTTCCCAGCACGTGGGCAATCAACTGGTGGGATTCAGTGCCACCAGCCAGCCCTGAAGTGCTGGTTGGGGTGTGCTGTCCTGGCTGAAAGGTGTCCATGGATTTCCACAGCTCCTCCCTGCTCAGAGAGGGCACTTTAATTCCCTGCTGGTGGCTCCAGTGGTGCATTTGACCCTGGGTGCTCAGATCCTGATGCATCATCAACGAGGAACTCGCTGGGGTCACCAAAACCCCATTTCCCTGGGGATTTCAGCTTCCCTGCTCCATCCCCCTGGGGCTCAGTGCAGGTGGGCTCCTGCTCCTGTGTCAGCTTGGCCTGAGCCTCCCAGAACTCCCTGAGCTCAGGGCCTTGGGAAAACTTTGCTGATTTCCCAGCTGAAAATGTTCCTGGACACTTCCAGCACGAGGAACTCAGCGTGCCTGGAGTCCTGCAGGCCCCTCTGGCAAAGTGAGGGTTTGGAGTGATGGGTTGAAGCTGAAATAGCTGTGATAATTCCCTTTTCACACTGCCTCGTTTAGGTAGGAGGGTAACCCAAAATCAGAGCTGGTTTATCCTGATATGATGAGCTGGAAACTCTGTTGGTTCAGCCGCTGCTCTGTGAATATCTGGAGATCTCTAAACCCGAGAGCAGGGGCTGAGCTCAGGAGCCCTTTTCCCAAATTGAAACCCACAAAAAGAAATGTTTTTTAAAATTAGATTTTTCTTTAAATGTTTTTTTTTCTTTAAATATTTTTACTAAACGTTTTTTCTTCAAATGTTTTTTCATTAAATATTTTTTCTTTAAATTTCTTCTTTCTTTAAATTCTTTTAACGCTGTTTTTCTTTAAATGATTTTCCCCTAAATGTAGATTTTTCTATGACTTTGGAGGGGATCTCTTTTTTGATTGACTAAACATAAATGAATCTCTCTCTTGGAATTTATATCAGCGTCTGACTCATGGCTTCCTCCTTATATTTTCCTCAATCCTTATTTTTCTAATGGGCCATTGATTTTGTGATCTTCTGGACCTTGTGCTGCCATCAAAATTTTGGGGATTTTTTAAAAAATATCATGTTAATAAGAGTTACCTTCCAGTAGGGTTTTGCACTTGGGAAGTTCATGGGGGTTGACAAATTAAGTTCAAAGTATTAAATTCAATGTAATTTCTTTGGTGGGGAGACTGAGGCAGGGAGACTTTTCTGGATTATCTGCAGGTGCTGTAAATGTCTGAGCTGTTTTTATTGGCAGGCACCACGCTGGTCTGATCTGTGATCTAACCCAATATCCATAAATTTCCAGGGGTAGCATTGGGAATAACAACTCCTCCAGGCCCAGCTCCTGCTTCCCTCTCTCGCTGTTGTGAACTGGTGACTCAAAAAGGGGCACAAAACTTCACATTTTACAGAATTAATCAGCACAGCCCCATGGCTTGGCGTTGTATAAATGACACCAAACACTTCCATCCCTGGGTAAACTGAGAGAGGAAAGGACAGGAGGGAACTTGCATCACAGTTAATGACAAAAGAAAACTTTTATGCTTCCCAATTTACCTTAATTTAGTGCCCTTTAAAATGTCTCAGTTCGGGTTTTCACCCCTTGACCACTGCTTGATCCATGAAATTGCAAAGCAAACCCTTTGTTTGCCATTTGGCACAAGTTCCATCTACTTTCCCCTTCTCTTTCATCTCCCAGCCAGTTTTTCAAACTAATTAAAGGAACTTAGACTTGACCCAGGCTGTCCTTTCACTGGATTTTTCAGTCAACAGGGGGAAAAAAAAATCTCTTTATCTGAAAAGCAAACACCAAGCAGCTGATAACACAGTGGAATAGGAGTTCAGAGATAATCCAAAGGGAAAGATGCTGAGTTTGGTGGGGAAGGGCATTTTGGACCTTTCCTGAGAGCTGGGATTTGGGTTTATATTTTTTATCCACGAGATGGCAACAACCAGCCACCTACAGAGCCCTCTGAGCAGGGCTTTGGGCTTCCCCCCTTTAGATCAGGCACTTTCTACGAAGGTTTAGCAAGGGGTGACCTTTGCAGCCTTGGACTCTGTGGAGAAATGTCTGAGCCATGTCCAATGTGCTGCCTTTGTTTAAAGAGGCACTGCCAGGCTGCTGAACGCCTGTCACTGCCACCCTGGGGGAAGATCTCCAGTTGAACAAATTTTCTTGTGGGTATTTTATCCCCCCTGCTCGTGTAGGGTTGTTTGGGAAGGGCTGTTGTTCCGTGTGCTGAGGGAAAGGCTGCTGGGGATGTGGCTCTTTGCCCAGCCTCAGTTTCCCTCCTGTAAAACTGGGGTGCTCCAGGCTGGTTTTGGGAAATATTGAGAAAACTTTAAATGTCAAGGGAAGGCAATAGACCTGGGGAAGGGTCTGGAGAATCCTGAGGGAGCTGGGAAAGGGGCTCAGCCTGGAGCAAAGGAGGCTCAGGGGGCCCTGCTGGCTCTGCACAACTCCTGCCAGGAGGGGCAGCCAGCGGGGAAATTGGGATTTCTCCCAGAGAACAGGGACAGGAGGAGAGGGAACAGCCTCAGGCTGGGCCAGGGGAGGCTCAGCTTGGACAGCAGCAGGAATTTCCCCATGGAAAGGGTGCTCAGGCCTTGGAACTGCCCAGGGAGGTTTGGAGTGCCCATCCCTGGAGGTGCCCAAGGAATTCCTGGATGTGGCACTCAGTGCTGGGGAGAGGGTGGGCATGGGCACAGGGTGGACTTGATGCTCTTGGAGACCTTTTCCAACCTCAGTGATTCCATGATTCCATAACATTGCTGTATGATGAAGACCACTGAGCATGTGCTGGGGATGGTTTTGTTTGCTTGGTGTTTGCAAAGTCCTGTGAAGGGAATTTAAAGGCCTGGTTTGCTGAAAGATGCTGCGGGGTGGCAAAATACTTGGGACTTTTGTATCCCTGAGAACCCAAAGCAGTGTGAGGAACACCTTCCCTGCAACTCCCCTGGCAGGAATCTCTCTATTGAGCCACAAACACCTTCCAAGATGTTCTGCCATGACAGTCAATGGGGTATTTTCAATTTTTTCTTCAGGTGGACTTGAGCAATTTCAGGGTAGGCCTCGGTCCATTGTGTCTCATCCCTTGATCTACACAAGTCCAGGCTAGAAAGGGCAATTCTGCCCATTTCCACAAATATTTTGCAGCTGAGGGAATCTCGTGCCTTTCCCTTGTGTGGATTGAGCTGTGTGTTATCACTTTAACACCAACAGGCTCTGGGCTGGGGAGGGGGGATGTGGAGCCTTCAATAATTAGACTGGAGAGTGCCCAGGGACACCACAAATGAATCTTCACTGAAAGATGGGCTGAATATTTAAACTGAATGCACACAGCTGGTGATCTTGTTCTCCACCACGAGGCCCAAGCCTGCTCACCTTGTGCAGGGAAGTCCTGTGAAGTTCCAGGTGTTGGTATTTTAACCAATTTTGGAGGGACCTCAAAACTGAAAATGTGGCCTGGCAGAGGGAATGTGTGTTCAAATCACTTTAAATAATTAAAAGGTGCAAAATAAGTGAGGAAAGGTATGAAACAAACCTGTTCAGTGTGGTGAACTCTGTAGTGTTTGGTGTGAACGCCACAGGCAGGGACACCTTGCACTATCCCACTATTCCAACCTGGCCTGGGACACTTCCAGGGATGGGGCAGCCACAGCTTCTCTGGGAATTCCATCCCAGCCCCTCACCACCCTCCCAGGGAGGAATTCCCTCCCAATATCCCATCTAACCCTCTCTCTGTCAGTTTAAAACCATTCCCCCTTGTCCTGTCACTCTATCCCTTGTAAATAATCTCTGGGAAAAGAGAAATAATAATAAAAACTGAGAAACAGCTAAATTCTATGCTCCTTTCTTATGTTTGACATAACAGTTTTTTTTCCTTTGTGCCTCAGAGTCTCATCTTGAAAAACTATCATTGTTTTATTTTCCCTTCCCTCCAAATTCTTTGGGATTTGCAGATGAAAGGCCCGAAGTTTATCTCTGCTGATCTGAATGTTCCTTCTGGGAAGGGGGAAGCCATTGACAGCTGGCCCAAATATTCATTGCTCTGTAATGACGTTTGGATCCCGAATTAAAGCTGTCAGGCTCTTGGAATTGTGCATCAGAATCTGCACTTTGCAGCTGGACTCTGTAAGGGGATGTTTTGGAATCCTGGGAAAGGTTGGATTGAATATTTGGTCTTGGTCTTTAGCTGGCAGAGGTCAAGGATGGTGTTTTGAGGTTCAGCAGTTTGGGGGGTGTTTTATTTGCTCAATAACCCAGCAGTGCAATGTTCTGGCTGAGTTTTCATTTGAAAACCTGCTGGGACTAAACCTAGGCCGTGATTTGAGGCCTAGGATGGTGTTTTGGGGTGGGAAGCGGGGTGAAAACAGGGAATGAGGTGTCCAGAGTGTTGCCTGAAAAGGCTGCCCAAATACTGAGACGAGTCAGGAGGAAGGGAATAGAGGTGGGTGTTTATTGGAAAGGCCTTCAAAGGTGCATTTGTGGCAGACAGAGCCCCCCAGGGGCATCACCCAAAATGGACAGCGAGGCACGAGTTCTCCACACCTTTATAGGTTCGGTCCATTTGCAAATCAGCAGAAATTCACCAATTAAACTTTGCAATTTCCCCCTGGCTCCCTCAGCTCGCTCCCCCCTTTAGAAGCTGGGCCTGGGCAGTCTGAGTGTCCTTGCAGAGCCAGCCCAGAGCGGCCCTGCTCTGTCTGTAGAGAACAGCAGCTCACAGGCCATGGAGCATCTCAGAGTTACACACCAGGCAATACAGAATTCAAAAAAATAAAAGGGTTAAAACCTAAGGCAACAAGAGCACCCTCAGCATGGAGAGGAAGCTCTGGCAGTTGGGTGCAGATTTTTCCCCCACCCTCTGCTCCGTCTCCAGGCACAGACGGGGATTTGTTGGCGTCGCCCAGGTAGCGCGGGGAAGTGTGAGATGGTGGAACATATGGGCTGCAATATCACGGCACGCTAGCCTGTGAGAAGGAGGCAGCAGCTCAGAAAATATCCCTGTTTTTGTCAGTTTGAATACACGCTGTTGGAGGCAAAACATTTGGATTGGGGAAAAAAAAAGTAAAAAAAAAAAAAATTGCGCTGCAAAACGTGTCTTGGAGAGATTTCTCCCCCCTCACAACTTGTGTTGTGGTTCTGTGGCTGCAATTAAGAAAACAAAAAAAAAAAAAAAAAAAGAAAAAAAAACCCAAGAGAAACCCAGGAAAGTTTGTTGGTCTAAAGCACAGCTCTGGTGCAAGAAAGTAAATAAAGGATTTGGGGAAGGGAGGTCAGTGAGGGTCTTCACTGCCTGAATAAATTCCAAAGGTCTGATTGTGTAGGATGATGAGACCTTTCTGCACTGTCTATGACACCAAAGGAGCGAATCTGGGGGCAAAAGCTCTTTGCATATATTATAATATATATATAATATAATTTATATTAATATAATGCTTTCAATGTTGTAAATCGTATGAGGAGCAGCTGAGGGAGCTGGGGGGGCTCAGCCTGGAGCAAAGGAGGCTCAGGGGGCCCTGCTGGCTCTGCACAGCTCCTGCCAGGAGGGGCAGCCAGGGGGAAATTGGGATTTCTCCCAGGGAACAGGGACAGGAGGAGAGGGAACGGCCTCAGGCTGGGCCAGGGGAGGCTCAGCTTGGACAGCAGCAGGAATTTCCCCATGGAAAGGGCTGGAGGGGTCTGCCCAGGAAGGTTTGGAGTCCCCATCCCTGGAGGTGACCAAGGAATTCCTGGACGTGGCACTTGGGACTCTGGGCTGGGGACAAGGTGGGGATTGGCATTGGACTCGATGCTCTTGGAGGGCTTTTCCAACCTCAGTGATTCCATGATTCATACAGAGGTTCTGATTCAAAATCCAGTGATTTAAAAGCTATTCCGGGATGTCAGTAAGGGTTAGGTTGGTTCTATCCGAGTAGCAAGAAATTTTATGATTTTAGTCATGATAATAATTTTTAATTTTCAACTGTTTAAGGGGCTGATCTGTGTCGTTGCCATCAGTGGGAAGATGCAATTTCAGTCTTATTTGTTCTCCGTGCCTTTTGCTGAACCAAACTGCAGCTCTTGTCACTCCTTTGGAGAATTTGGCTTCAAATGCCTTTTGCGTTATTGTAACCGACAAGTCTAAGACACTGCCTAATGTTAATTCTGCTCATTGCTGCCAATTATAATCAGAGCTAGTCAAAATAAACAAATTAAACAAATAAACATGTCAAAACATCTCAGTCCTAGAGAAAATAAGCCAAGTCTGAGCCCTCTCAGCGCTGCAGCGTAACCGATGTGCTGCGTGTTGAGAAATGTTCCCTCAGGTGTTCCACCTTTTCTTGGGGAAAGGGAAGAAAAGTTGGGTCACTTTAGAATTATGGCTGAGTTCTGCCCTGCTCAGGAGGCTGCAACCGAATCAAAATGAAACCCAAATGTTCCTTCAGCTCCTTCACCCACCCTAATAATCATCTGCTGTATGTTTTAAATGGTTTTTAGTGTTCAGGATTTTTTTTTTTTGTATGAATGATTCTTTGCTGTCAGAGTGCCAAGATGCTAAATCATTGTAGGGGTTGGACAAGATGCAGGTGAAAATATCCCAAATGTGGCTATGCATGTCAATATAAAACATGCTGCTGCTGGGACCATCCCAAATGGTAAATACAATGTAATTTAAATTAAAAGCACCCCAGGTTTAAAAGAAAAACACACAAAACATATTTTTGCTGCACAGAGGGGACATCACAGCCTGGATTTGCTGAGAATTGGTGGTAATGGGAGGAGGGGGCATATTTTTTTTTAGTGGTATGTTAACCTTAAAAATCTGTTGTGAGGTTAAAGGAAAAAGCTGTCGCTTTAGACAGGTGGTTCTTGTAAAGAGGTGATCTTTTAAAGTGCAGTCTTACAATGTCAGGGTCTGGGCAGAGATAAAGCTATAACACAGGTGATGGCTGGGACTCTTCTGGTGTCTGTCACAGGGCTTTAAAACCCTGTTCAAACCTTCCATTTGGAGAGGGACTTGCTTTTTTTTAATCCAAGACACATGCAGAAAATACCTGTTTCCAACAGAAATGAACCCTGGAAATGGAACCACGGCCTTGCTTTTGCACAGCTTGGGGTAGCCCTTGTTGGTGAGGGGCATCCAAGGACCAGCTGGTGGTGGGATTGTGCCTGGATTTCTTGGGAAGAAGAGACTGGCTGTGATCCCACTGAGATCAGGTATTCCATGTTCTCCAAGGGGATGGAGGTGTGAGGTGGAGAGAGAGAGAGGAGACATCCTCGAGGAGCGACCACAGAGCTGCTCAACAAATCCTTGTTCATCCTGGAGAAAAGCTGGGAAAACATCAGAGTCCTGCTGAAGGAAGATCCAAGCAACTTCTCCGAGGTGCAGTTTGGAGGAGGGTGTGAATTCCCCACAAAAACACACCGGATTCACAACTCTTCCTCCTCTCCCTCCATTCCTTTGCTTCCCCCCACAAGGTTTTTAATCGTGCAGGGGCTGGGGAGCAGAGGAGCCCTGTGCCTTTGAAATGCTGTTTGCTGAAGACAGTGCAGAGAATCTCGGTTATTAACAGCCTCTCACAAGACAGTTATTTTTGGAGTGGCCTCTGAGGAGGCAACCTCTTGGAATCGAGCTCATTTATTCTGCGTTTCACTGTCCTGCCATTTCCTGCAGAGAGAGGGGAAAAGTGAAACCACATGTTTGGAGGAGCGAGCGTAGGAAACCCCACTGAAGACAAATGACTGCTCCTCTCCCCTGGCAATTAGTCAGGGCCGGGCCGGGTGCCAGCCCAGGTGTTCCCGACTGTGTATAAATTTGCCAAAGAACAATGAAAATAGCAGCTGATTGTGCTGACAGATTCTTCTGGTAATTTCCTGTTGTTTGGCATCTTCAGGTTACTTTCCCACAATTATGGGTCCTGATGAAGTCCGGGGTACTTCAAATCCACTTTTTTTTTAACTGGAAACAAAGTAATTGTGTGTGTGGACCCTGTCCTCCCCGTTCCCAGATGTTTTAATTTAATTTGCTTTGCAAAATACATATTTTAATGAATCTGAATTAAAAAAAAGAAAGAAAAAACACAAAAAGAAATTTGCACCTGCATCATATAGAATTTCTTGGCAGTCCCACCGTGGATTTTGCCAGGATCCTTGCTTGTTCTATCACCTAAACCTACCACTTGGAGGATTTTCCTCTGGTGCCTTCTGTTATCTTCTAAATCAGGGCTGCTCAAGGAACACTCATGGATGGAGCCGAGGCTTGGGCTGGTCATGGGATGGAGAGGGAGATTTGGCAGCTGGAGATGCTGGAAAGGTGTTTAAAGTGAGGGTGCCTCCAGGACTGGCTCTGGATCCGGGGGAGAAAAGGCTCTCCCCAAAGAGCCACAAGTTTTATCACTGGGAGAGAGGGAGAGAGAGGAGGGCAGACAGACTTTGCAGGGATCTCAAAGCTCAGCGCAATCCAGGCTGTCAGGAAGTTATAAATACTCGTTTGGGTTCCTTGAACAACTCGAGGGGGGTTTTTTTTTGAGCTGGAGCAGAGCTGGATGGGCACCGGGGGACATCGGCCCCGGGTCTGCGGTCTCGTTCCTTCCCGGAGCATTCCAGGGAGAGGGAGAGCAGGACACGGGGTGTTGGAGCAGAGTGTCTGAAAGGGAGGGAGGAATCTGTCCAGCCTCTCCTCTGAGCATTCCCTGCTAGTTCAGTTATTCCTACAAGATCAATTCTAAGGGTCACCCTGAGTTTTGAATTTTTTTTTTTTTATATAGTTTAAATGTGTGTTCCAGCAAGGTCTGACTTGTGTGATTTTAAATGAATAAACGTCCTGCCTTGGCTAAAGAATTTTCTACTTTTTTGTTGTCCTTAAAGGGAGGAAATTTTGCATTACTTGTGGGACAGGTGAATTGGAACTAAAGTTGATTAAAGCCACGCTTCTTTTTAACTCCTTCTCAGAAAATTGCTGGTTTGACTGAGTGAAAATCTCTGCCTTCCCTTAAAAAACCAGACCCCAAACCAAAACCGTGGCTAAAAATCTCCAATAGATTCTCTGAGTCTGCTTCCTTTGGAGGAGGGAAGGATCTCCTCTTAGCAGGTTGAGGACTTTTTCTTTTCACCTCAGGTCAAGGCAGCATCAACTCCCAGTGCCCAAGTACAAAAGGAATTGTCGAGGTGTGGAAGAATTGTGCCCAGTACCCCAAAGAGTTCCCTTTGTTGAGGCCACTCATGCAAACAACTCACAAAGCATCTTCTGTCTCACTGTACCATCCATCCCACTGTATTCCTGTTAAATTCCTTGGGAGAAATCTCTACTCCTGCCAGAAGGTCCCTGGTTGGATTGTGCTGCCAGCCTTTGCAGGGACCACCACGGCTCCCTCGGTGCTAATGGCTGTTACCAAGGAATGTCCCATGTGGATTCCACCCAGCAGGTTTGGGGAGAGGAGGGAAATAACGTTGTGAAACTCCCCTCCTCCCTCACCCTCTGGTTTGCATCAAAAAATTGTTTTCGGTGGAAATCTTCTCCCAGCTGGAGTGTCGCCTTCTGTTCGAATCCCTAAAATTAGACTGAGAATCTTCTCGCGCTTAAACAAATCCGTGCTGTCTGCCTGACGGTAATTATCCTTCTGGAGCAGAGATGGGCAGGTTTGAGAAGTTCTCTGAAGATGAAAAGCCCAGTCGTGGTCCTCGGGCTCGTGGGTGAGGAGGGAGAACACGTGGGAGGTGCAGGAGGGTTGAAAACCCTTCACCCCCAAGCAGGATTTGCTGTCCGTGCTGTGAATCCACCCTACAGGGCTTGTTCCAGGGTTTTGGCTCTGGGGGCTGCTGGTTCCCGACACACTCAGCCTGATGCAGAGCCTGCTGAAGGCAATTAAATCTTGGTGCTAATTGCCAATGAATCATGGGGTGGTTTGGGTTGGAAGGGACCCCAAAGAGCACTGGGTGGGATTTAAGGTCTCTTCCAACCCAAACCATCTCACGATTCTGTGATTTCTGTTCTATATCTCCTGTTGGTGAATCCTCCCTCCCCCTTTCCTCCCTGTTTCCTTGGAACTGTGTTTTCCAGGACAAGGACACTCCCTCCCAGTGCCTGTCCAGTTCTTAATGGTCACCAGTCCATGTGCGTTTGTGGAATCCCAAAGATGTCAAACACTGCTGGGTTCTGCCTGAGCTGGTGGAGAGAACTGGGATGGGGATCTCTGAGGATCTACTCCTGCTTCCTTTGCAAGCTTCCTACGTGACTTTGGGCAAGTCTGTGCCTCCATTTCACGGAATCAGGGAATTGCTAAGGTTGGAAAAGACCTTTAAGATCATCAAGTCCGACTGTCAGCCCAGCACCACCATAGTCACCACTAAACCACGTCCTCAAGTGGTACATCCACATATTTTTTGAACACTCCCAGGTTGGAGACTCCACTACTGCCCAGGGTGGCCCATTCCAATGTTTTGCAACCCTTTCCATGAAAAAAAAAAAATCTTAATATCTAATGTAAACCTTCTCTGGCTCACCTTGAGTTCATTTCCTCTATCTCTGACACAGAGACAGGACCTCTGTCCCAGACACTGCTTCAAAACATCCAGAAGGAAGAGACTGGTGCCAGAGCTGAGCATTGTTTTATTCAAATTAAATGAGAACAGAGACATTTAAGACCTGATTCTTGTCTGTCTTGTGACTTAATTCTGTGACCATTGGCTTTAAGCTGACAGAATGCTGCAGAATGGGTCATAAAGTTGCCCCTGAACTACCAAACCCAATAATTTCTTGTGAACAGAAACCCCTGGAGCAGGTGGTTGGCAGAAGTGGAAGTGGGGACTGGAGCACCACCAGGGCCTGTTTCACCTCCCAAGGACCCCCTCAGCCAAGCCCTGCAGCAGCTGAGGAGGTGACATGGCCTTTACAAGGATTTTACTTGAGCCAACTGGGATTTTTATTCTGGTTTTAATTCAGGGAAAAAACAACGCTGCCTTCAGGACGTCCCCGCGCTGCCCCAAGAATTTGATCTCCCAGTTCCCCATAAAATGAAGGCAACTGGAATCTAAACCCTGGTGGCTGCAGTAAAAATTGGTGTTGGAGGTTTGGTCCTTGTAGATAACAGCACTCCTTGACTGGGAGATGGGATACAGGAGCTGAGCAGGGCCCTTTGTTCAAATCAACTCCATTTCCTGAGAAATTTTCTGGGTTTAAAGCAGGTTTAGCATTGTAATACTGAAAAACACACAGGCCTTTCCCAACAGCAGCAGGCTGGGGAGCTAAAAAGTTTTCTCTTCAGAAAAGGACCTTAAAGTAGCTGGTGTGTTAAAAAAATAAAAGAAAACAAACCTTTTTATTGGGTTTTCTGTAAAGCACAGCATTCTAGCAGAGAGCCAACCTGTGTTTCTAGAAAAAATAGGGAAAATGAATATTCTTTGTGTTATCTTAGTAGGATAATACATTATACTTCCTGATGATCATGGAATCCTGGAATGGTTTGGGTTGGAAGGGATCTTAGAGCCCATCCAGTGCCACCCCTGCCATGGGCAGGGACACCTCCCACTATCCCAGGTTGCTCCAAGCCCCATCCAGCCTGGCCTGGGCCATTTGGAAAAGAAAATTATTTTTGCTATTGCAAGAACGGAACTGAATTTTGTGAGTGGGAAAAGTGGGGATGGGAGAACTTACAGGGAAGTTACATCCCTGGTTTTGGGATTAGCCTATTAATGTCTTTCAGCCTTAATAAGTTAGACTGTTTAGGAAACAAATGAAATATCCTTAAAAATGATGAAAGCTATCATTTTCCCCCCTAACACTGGTAGGAATTTTCATCCAAAATCTGCTTCTTTCAGATGTAGAATTGGTGCATAATTATCACTGATGTATTGGAAAAAAAAAACAAACAAAACCCCCCCAAAAATTCATGTCTTATGAATGAGAAGCTTTCAAGGTGTGATTGCAACTTCTGAGTGTCTTGAAACACCTTTCCTGAGGAGATCCATGTCAAGCTGTTAAATTATCAGAGCAATCCTTCTGGATTTGTCCCTGTAAGGAAGACCAGGCTCTTTCCTCCCTGTGTTCACGTTCTTCCAGTAACTTTCAACCTCGGGCTTGTGACCTCTGAGCACAAACTCAAAAATTAATGATTTTTTCCTCCTTTTTCAAGCCAGTGCCTGTGTTTCTTCAAGTCACTTATCAAGTGTCGCATGACAAATGAGCTTCTGGAGCACTGAAACTTCTAAGAATATTATTTGTCTTTTTTTTTTTTTTTTCACTCTGTCTGAAAAACAGCTCGCTGCCTCTCAGTCTTGGAGAGGAACCTGATGTGGAGAAAATCCTTCAGGCTGCAGTGAGTGCCTTTAACTGTGCAGTGCCTTTTATTTGTGTTGTCATTTGTCACCTCTTGTATTTTTTAGCTGATAGTTTCTAAGGTGAATATTCCATTGAATAATCAGGGCTGGAAAAGACCTCCAAGTTCATCGATTCAGTCTTTGACCAAATCCCACCGTGCCCAGTAAATCACACTGGGAGCTGCCATAGCCAGGAATTCCTTGGACACCTGCAGGGATGGGGACTCCAAACCTCCCCCTTCCAAGGCCTGAGCACCCTTTCCATGTAGAAATTCCTCCTGGTGTCCAACCTGAGCCTCTCCTGGCTCAATGTGAGGTTATTTCTCCTTGTACTGTTGTTAGTTGGCTTTAAAGCTGAATGGAAAAGAAAAAAAAAAAAGCTTATTCCTGTACTGCCAGCACTGATTTCCTGGGATACAGCCATCCATGGGCAGGGCAGCTGCTGGCAGTGGAAGGGCTCAGGAAAGGGATGAGAGACATCAGGCAAGGAGCATTTGGAGTGTTTGATGCCTGTTTTGGTGCCTGTGTCTGCTGACAGACACCAGCTCCTGCAGGACACTGGAATGTTGGTGTTCCAGTTGGGTTTCTGTCTGTAGGAGAGTTCATGGAATCATGGAATGGTGTGGTTGGGAAGGGACCTTAAAGCCCATCCAGTTCCAACCCCAACACCTTCCACTGTCCAAGGTTGCTCCAAACTGGCCTTGGACACTTCCAGGGATGGAGCAGCCACAGCTTCTCTGGGAATTCCATCCCAGCCCCTGCCACTCTCCCAGAGAGGAATTCCTTCCCTTAAGTCCAGCAGTGCTTCACTGTAATTCAGGAGAGCACGACCCATGTGGTCACTGGAGAACTTCTGAACCCTCTCCTGGGTGTGGACACTGGACCTGTCCTGCTGGGGAAAGGATTTTGGGTTTTCCCTGCCCTTCCCCTCGGCTGGAATGCCCCGACCTGCTCCATGTTCGTGCAGTTTTGCTGTGGGTTCACCTCAGGGCTGAACTTCAGCCAAGCACTGAGGTTCCCTCTGAAACACTTTGAATCCATTAGGGATAAAAAAAAAAAGATTGATGTTATTTTAATGGAAAATCTGGGAGCTGAGTTTTATTTCCAAAGTGAAAAATCTGACTGTAGGTGAATCTGTTCCAGGCTGTCCAGTTTGACTTATCTGAAAGGGAATCACTTATCAGCAAGGCAGGTGTTTTTCACTGGATTTCACTCTGGGTCCCTGAAAATCATTACTCATGACTGGAAATCTTGTTCCTGTGTTTTAAATTTTCTTTTTCCCTGTTATTTTTCTCCCTCCCCTCCCTCTCAATTTCTGAAGCTAAGCAGCCAAACGTTGGGAATTACTGGTCTCTCAGAGACACGGAAGATTTTCAAATGGTTTTCATGTTTTTTGGAACAGTTTACGTTTGGCTGATCTCTTTTAGTAAGAATTCTTGGATATTTCCCCCCCCTCTTTTTCTCTTTGCAGTTATGAAAACCAGGTTTGCTGCCATGGGGGAAGGGAGCAGGGCTGAGGAAAGCAAGGCTGGGAAGCAGAAGATGAATTTATTCTGACTTTATCTTTATTTCATTCTCCCCAGTTAAATTCTCCACTGCTTCTCCGTGGCCAGCTGGTTTTAATCATTCCAAGAGAACACTATTTATTAAGTGTCTGTTTCAGGCAGTGTCAAATCCTTCAGCTCCTGCTCTATTCTCCATTGTAAGCAGGAACATCAGTAGCCCAGGTGGGCTTTGAATAGCTTTGGAAAGTAGGGAGGTGAGAATCTATTTATTACTTACTGTAGATCTCAGTAGACAGAGACTCCAATTAAGGCAGGAAGCTGACACACTTAGCCAACTCCTTCCAAGCACAGGATGCAAAATGAGCGAATAAAAAATTAAATAAAATAACCCAAACTTCTCTGCATTCTCTCCCCCAGCCTGGAACTGTAATTCCTCTGTGCTTTGCTTTTTTCTTTCCTCCTTTTGTGCACATCTGAGTGCAGAAAGCAGTGGGGGAGCTTGTTTTGTTGGGCTCCAAGGCACAGGTGATGCTCAGTGGTGGAGAAGCCCATGATCCAGTGGATAACCCTCACATTCATTTGCTACAGGACTTGATCTCCCTTTATCCTTGTGCCTGAAGTCAATTAATTAACACTTCTGAAACTGATAATTGACATTGCTGTAAACTTCGTTGTAACTTTAGGTCAGGATCAGATTTACAGTATCTGACTTTTAGAGCATCAGATAACATTTTGTGTTCTTATTTAGTCAACACCTGCATTCAAATCTACAAAAAAGAGCCTAAAATATCAAAAGGCAGATTATTTATTGTAGCAACAAATGTGTGGATTGTAAATACGCTGAAGAGCGGGAGGAAAGCAGAAAAAATAATTTAAAAATTGCTGATTTTTCTTGTGTCTGCTGACATATAATCCAGGGACCACAGAATCTGGCAGTTCTTGCTTTCCTTCTCAAGAATTCCATTTCAGACACAGGAGGATCAGCCCAAGGTAGTTCCTGTAATCCCATTTAAAACAACTTGATTGGCAGAAGTAAAGAGTATTTTAAATATATTATTGTTTTATGTAAAGCACATATAACTAAAATTTCAACATTTAACATATCTGCTTTCAAGGCTGATTGAATGTAAAAGTTATTTTCATGCTCATTTTTATTGAAACTTTGATTTTTCCTATAACATTTCAACCTCTATTAAACTGCTTTGAAAACAAAGCAGAATAAAACAGGGGGAAGGAAAAAAAAAAAAAGAGAAAAAAATCCACCCATCATCAAAATTTCCAACTCTGGATGTTTTCCAGTAAACTATTCCTGAATGAAAACAGTGTTCTGTCTTCAGTGTAATGTTGGCTCTAATGGAGATAAATCAGAGCATTCAGTTACTCCACAGAAATCTGAAAAGGAGAGGGGAAAAAACCCAAAGAAAAGAATTATCCTGATCATTAGCATTTATTTAGCAGCTCAGGAGGAATTTGTGTCTGTTGAAGCACAAAGTGCAGCTGCTGGTGCTCGAGCAGGAAAAACTCTCAATGTGCTTTTTAATTCTCTTTTTCTGGAAAAGTTGTAGGACTGTAAATTATTTGCATTAAGCCCTAACCCTGGATTGCAGTGCAACACAAAATGCTCTGTATTTCTTCTCCCTACCTCCTTCCAGTGCCTCCAAAAAGCCATTTCTTCAATCAAGAATAAATTCAAGATGTTGCATCAGAAGATTTCTTGAAGTGTTTTCCCACACTTACACTGGGGTAGCTCCTTTCTTCACGTGTTGTTCAAACATTATTTTGAAGAGAAGTCCTTGGCTCGGGGTTTGAAGCTTTCCCAAGCTTCGAAATGTTTAAAATTCAGCTACAATTTCTGCTGCCATTGGCGCCAATCTGTGAAATAAACACATTACAATATTGAGAGCTGTAGATAGAGTGGTATGAATATAAAAGAATGATGGAATCATGGAATGGTTTGGGTGGGAAGGGACCTCAAAACCCATCCAGTGCCACCCCTGCCATGGCAGGGACACCTCCCACTGTCCCAGGGGGCTCCAGCCTGGCCTTGGGCACTTCCAGGGATGGGGCAGCCACGGCTCCTCTGGGAATTCCATCCCAGCCCCTCCCCACCCTCACAGGGAGGAATTTTTTTCCATCTATCTGACCAAAATTTCCCCTCTTCCAAAGAAATTCACAGCAAGGCTGTAACAGGTGCCAAACAAAACAGATTTTTTTTATTATTTTTAGATATTTATATAACTTTTGATACTTCAAATTGATATTGATAATATTGGAGAGAATTATCTTTAAAACCACACTGGAGATAATCTTTATTTGGTGTAAGGGTTGACTGCACTGGTGTCATTGGAGCTGCAGCCACTGGGTTTTGACTTCAGTGACTTTGCTGTGCAGAGTCAGGTGTAATCTCATTTTTGGGCATTTAAAGGACTCCTGACTCCCAGCAACTTCTGTAGGAGTTGAAAACGAGCCCGGTGATTTTCCTGGGAAGTCTCCCTGTGACAGATCCTTGGCTGGATCTGTTTGAGCATCATTTGGGGGCCAAACACTTTATGGAACCTATTTTTGGGGTTTTTTTGTTAAGGGAGAGCTGGTGTGGTCCAGCAACAGAAGAATATAGAAATTACTGAAGCACACCAGCACATGAAGGGGACTTTATTGTTCACACACATCTCCTCCACTTGACATTTCTGCAACCTTGTGTCATCCTGCAGCATATCCTCTTCAGATTAACAGCAATTCATCACTAATCCATTTGAATAATACTTTATTTTTTTTTCCAACGGAAAGAGACAGAAAACATCTGCATATTGAGTAATATTAGCTCCACTTTGTGTCTCAAGTGAGCCTAACTGACAACCCTCATTTGTTATGACTGTGGAGGCTTAATTGGGTTGACGTAGGATTTGGACTTTATGAGAGAAGAAGCAGTTTGAAGATATTTTTCCCCCCCAAAAAACCACAACAAAACACTTTT
The DNA here is from genome assembly GCA_013398175.1 of Climacteris rufus. Lineage (NCBI taxonomy): Eukaryota > Metazoa > Chordata > Aves > Passeriformes > Climacteridae > Climacteris > Climacteris rufus. Next base: position 40,040 of record VZRZ01002009.1, read on the forward strand.
AGAGAGGGAAAGAGCAGGGAGAGGAGCAGGAAAGGAGAGGAAAAAAAAGAATAAATACGTAAAATAACAACACTGAGATGTCCTGGTAAGGCCCAAACATTCAGGAGGTGTTTTAATAACGATGCTTAAATGAGAGATTAGTTATTAAGCCATATGGTTTGGATTACAGCTCTCATCTTTTGTTTCCTGCTTATGCTGTCAGGCATTAATGTGATTGTTTTGATTCTTTAATGCCTTAATGCATCATTCCTCCCCGTGCATTAGGATAATAACTTTGGTCCTCCAAAGGGCAGCGCTGCCATTCATTACTCTTCTGGTTTTTGGCTGACCAGGGAGGTGGAAATGACTTGGAAAAATCTCTCCCTGCTCCAACATTTCTGGAGCCAGCAGAGGGACATCACCCAGGAAACATGAAGGGCATTAAAGGCTCCTGCTGTCACCGTGCTGGTGACACTCACATCGTGTCCAGGGCAGGGCAAAGCTCCTCTGCTCCAAGGGAATGGGATTTGGGCTCCACTCTGTGCCAGGTTCCAGCTGGTTCTTCATGGAACTTCGGGAAAAGAACGTGTTTAATTGGAATTTCTTACTGTCTGGGCAAGTGACTGCATCGGTGTGTCTGCAGGGTGTGGTTTTATATTAAAATACGTATTTTATTCATTAATTTGGGTGAATCACAGCAGTAACCACCCAGCAGCAGAGGCTCATTCTGATCTGCCACTGCTGAGAAGCTCTGCAGTCCAAGTGCTCCATGATGCTTGATTTTAAAGAGCATTTACAAAGCTCTGCTTCCCAACATTTCTCCCAGGTGAGAGCTGGGATTTCCAGTGGAATGGTCATCCCTGAGGCTGGGAATTGTCCACATTGGCCACCCTTCACAGCATAAGGCTTCCAGTGCATCCAAGCAGAGTAAACTGTGGGCTCTGGCAGAGTGGATTTCATAAGGAAGAGTTTATTTTTTCCTATTCTAATAAATCAGAGCAGTAGTGAAACAGGCAGCTTTATTTTGCAGGGTCTGCTGTGAAGGCTTGACCTTGAAATGATAAAGTTTTGATAAATTAAAAGAGTTCTGATGAAATGATTAAGTTTGCGTTTGTGAACAGAGCAAACAGGCAAAACAGACACATACAAAACGCTACAATAAACTGTCCTTAGCAACTGGGATTTGAAAAAATTGTCACATTTTCTGCAGGGCCATTTTGACATATTTTTCTAATGGGGTTATTCACATTTTTTTCCCTCTGAAACCCCCCTTGCCATTTTCTGTGGTGCTCAAGCCGGGGCTGTGGGGCAGAAATGAGGCAGCGAATCACAGGGGGGATCTGTGAATCCCTCAGCAAGCCAGGGGGATGGAGAGTGAGATTATTGTCATTCTCTGGTCACCCCAATTTATCCAGCAGGAGTGGCAGAGGCAGCAAGGTGGAAGGAGGATGAAAGGTGTGACGGGCTGTTCACAACATTAAAATGACCGGTGAGCGCTGGGGAGGCTGCTCTGTATTCCACATGTCACTGGAACACTCCTGTGATGGGATTGCACTCGAAAAAGTGTCAATATGAAAGACAAGTCAATGATTTCAGTGCAGGATATACCCAGTAGTATTGTCACACAGGCTGGAATTTAAACACACAACAGTTCACAGGCTGGGCAGAGCCAGGGTCGGAGTTTTAGGGAGGTGGGAGAAGGGTTTTGCCAGGGAAATTATCCAGGTGTTGTTGGGTTTGGGTGTTTTGGGGCAGAGGGTGTTGAGGATTTTTGCTTTTTTCTCCTCACAGGATGTTCCTGGTGCATCCAAATTGGGGGTGCTGTGTGCAGGAATGCAACAGGCTTGGAGACACCGAAGGAACTGAGGCTGAAGGATTCAGCCTGGGGAGGAGAAGATGAGCCTGGGGCAGAAAATGCAAAGTGATGTTGGGCCCTGCAAGTGTATCTGCTCAGTTCAAAGGGAAAAAATGTGGATTCCTGTGTTTTTTAGTACCGGAGTTGATTTCCTGTTGCTTGACAGAACAATATCCTTTCATATAGAGCAGCAGAGGTGAAAATGCTTTTAGGATGGAGAAGTGCAGAACTCTTTGAGGACAATCCACGTTGCCTCCTTCCCCTTGAGCCTGGCTTATAAACCAGAGGAATGTTTGAGCTGATCCTTGGTGTGGTTATTCCAAGCCTGTGGTGTATGAGGGGAAGAAATTCACCATAGCTGAAAAAATGTCTCTTTTTTTTTTCATAATAGAAATAATTCAGCATGTCCTGAAGCGATACAAAAGTGTTATCTCCAAAGCAAAGGAAGGTGGATAGGAAGGTATCTCTCCAACAGGATTATCTGAAATATCTTCAGGCTGCTGAGGATTACAGGAGGGGAAGATGGGATTTGGGAGAGCAGAGGGTTAAGCCAGCCCCAGCAGCACAAGCTGGAGATGGTTTTCCAGTTGGGAAAAAGGGCTTGGTCCCCTCACCAACCCCTTTCCCACAGCTCATCAGCTCTGCAGAGCGTGTCATTCCCCCAAAGCTCTGCATCCTTCCCACCCCCAAAATTGAGCTGTGCACGCTGTGGGCAGCACGGGGGGGATTAAAGGTTTCTTTGCCCAAAAATCCAGACCTGTCTGGACAAAGGAGCACCTTCATCCCGTGGGGTTTGGGATGAGGTTGGGGTTGTTTTGCTCAGAGTCCTCTCCCACCCTGCCCGTGCCTGCCCGAGCCCCCGGAGAGGAGCGCTCAGGCTCTGGTGGCTGCTGAATTAAACAATGAGAAATATATGCCAGCTCTTTCCATTTGCTTATTAATAGGTTCTGTGTCTCGTGCTCCAAGGGGATTGTCCTTGCTTTGGAATTGCTGGCGGGGAGGCATTCAAGCATTCAGTGCCCGTAAATGGAGAAAAATGGGGAAGGGGAGCAGAGGGTTTCAGGAAAGGTTGGAGCGTGGCTTCAAAAATGTGAGACTTTGCAGAAATGCTGGTGCTCTGGTTTCCAGGAACTTGGTTTAAATGCTCAGGCTCTTTGTAAATCGAGCCCTGTCCGTAAATCCTGTAATTTCCTGATACCACGAGCAGTTCCTGGGGTTGGAGGAGATTCCAAATCTGTGCATTCATGGGACACTACACTGTGAAATTCCTGTTCACTTGCTCACATGAGCAGGTTCAGCGTGATATTTTATGAAGACAGGACTAAATACTTCATCCTCTTCCTAAATTTCCAGTGACTTCTGAATATGCTTAATATTTGTGAACACATCCATGAGTTTTGAGCTCCTTGTTCACTTTAAATCCTTGGTTTCCAGTAAACCCTTTAGGTTTTGAAAATCTCAGCTTTGTGGTGGCTGTTTCCCCAGAAATTCCGGGTGGTTTAACAAACAATTATATGTTCATGTTAAGATCACTGCAGTTTCTGTGTTTAAAAGGTGGATTTCAGGGCATCCTTAGCCTTTTCTAATGGAGTTATAGAATAATTTGGGTTGAAAGGATGTCTGGAGGTCATTGCTCCAATCCCCTACTCAAAGCTGGGCCACTTTCAAGTTGGATCATGTTGTTCACAGCCAATAAACAGATTTATACCAAAGGAAGATAAATCAGGCCTAAACCTCAAATGGATAGAAATTTGAAAGTGCTTATGCTTTTTTTTTTAACAGAGATTTTGGAGATTAAATTCCATTGGCTCACAATGTTTGGGGGTTTTTTTACCCTGATTTTTGAAGGCACCTAAATGGCATTAACTTGACCGTTTTGGAACCCAAAAATTCATTTTCTTTGGAAAATGGAACGCAGGCTCCCAGGCTTTAACTCCACATTAATGAGGTATTTTCCTTCAATTAAATTGCTGAAATTCCTCACATGAGCATGGCCACAATCTCTGGGTGATGGTTCCAAATTATCAGATGAACAGATAAACTTGGTGTTGATGAGTTTTAGTGCCAAAGAGAGGTTTGAAATCTTGAATGAAGGTTGGTAAGAGGTGAGGTGGCACATGCAGGACTGCCTCTATGGTTTCCCAACGTGTTCTTGCACAATATTCTTGTTACAGAATCCATGCAGGAAAACCCTGTGCAGATGTAGCAGTAATTTCATTTATTCTGGTGTTGTGTAAACGACTCAGGGATTCATGCACCAGGTTTTAACGTGGAATATGTGAAGTTTTTATGGATGGAGGGTTTGATTTGCACTGGAAACCCAAACATTTGGGCTCAATGATCCTCGTGGCTCGCTTCCAACCGAGCAGATTCTGTGGTTCTGCATCCAGGTGATTGTTCCCATTTTCATTTATCTGTTGGGCACCCATGGGCTAAATGACCACAAACTGGGCCAATTTTGCATCTCATCCCTGATATTCCATCAGAAACCCAGTGACACCTCACAAACCAGGCAATCCAACGAGTTAATTAAGGAAGAATTGTCTATGATTCCATCTCACCTTATATTTCCACCCCCACCTCTGTGCAGTGGAGCTGCCTCTTGCCCCCCGTGCCAGGATGATTAATGGGGGGAGCACAACGAGGTCAATTAGCTGGGTCAGTTTGGAGCTGAGAGGTGGAGTGTGTTTCTTTATTGAACGCTGCATTCACACTCCAGCCCCTGACCTGGGCTCCAGTGATTTATTACAGGGGCAGTGTTTTGATCACTTACCTTCAGTACCTTACCTTGGCTCCAGAAATCAGCTTTTCACTGTCAATTAGAGGCTGGGGAAAGAGATCCATTCAAAATCTGAAATGGGAGCCCTGAGAAAGGGATGGGGAGCCTGAGGATGCTTTTCAAAACTGTCTTTGTAAGTAACAAAGAGATTACATTGGGTTCTCTCTCTCTGAGAGGAAAAAAATCATTCATAGCTGAAATTTTACAGCATTTTTCCCAACTGAGCCGAAACAGAGGAACCAAATCTGTCCTAACAAATTTGGAAGAGCTACCAGGGAAAAAAATCTACATTTAACATATATATGGATGTGAGGTGGAAGTCACAGAACAACCTGCTGTTATTTTTGAAGGGTTAGAAAGCTCCCATATGTGTATAGGAGGTGTTTATTAATGAATTTGGGTAGTTATGAGGCATCTTTCAGCAGAGGATGCTGAACTGAAGCTTTTGATGACAGAGCTGGGGAAACAAATCACTCCTGGTCCTCCTTGTAGGGGTTACACTGAGATACAAAGAGCACAGGGCAGGAGGAATTGAGGCACCAGGCAAAGTGTTTGGGGTTTTTTTGGGGGAGTTGATTTGTTTTGGAGATTTTTTACAGTTGTAGGGTTGGTTTTTTGGGTTGGGTTTTTTGTTTAGTCCTTATTGATATTTCTATTTCTTTATTATCTCAATCAGCACCTCAGCCCTTTGCCTCATGTTCTCACTCCCTGATTTATGAAACATTTGCTTTTTCTTGTTGTAAGGCACCTGTTGTTAAGTGTGGGCAGAGCCTCTCCTGTATCCCAGAACAAAATAAACCCAATAACACTAAAAACACAGATTAAAGGTGCCAGTTACATGAACTTCCGCAAAGATTTATCAAGTACAGTAAAAACCATTCAGATTCATCTGAGATGTAACACAGGAGTAAAATGCTCTTAGCTCTGGAAAAGTAATTTGATATTTCAAGATACAATAGTGTGATTCCACTGTATCTTCAGGACGTTTAATTGTAAATTATTTCCTCTTCTAGGCTTCTCTTAAGCTTTTTATTGCTGTTTCAGGATTTAAAATACGAGCATTTAAAAAAAAAGAAAACATACTTAAAACTTCACCTGTCCTTGTAGATTTTGGAGTAATTTCCATGGCATCCTGTTTTATTCCTATAGACTGCTGTTGACTCAGTGCCTATTAATTTTTATAAGACTCTCTCCATGAGGCTTTGTAAAGGAGAGACAGATATTTAGTCCCTGGCCTGGTAAATTTTAATGACAATTTTGCATGCTTGACTTAATTCCTATTTTCCCTGTCCCAGTCGTGCCTCTCCCTCACCTTGTTCTTTTAGGGCTGGATTTTTGTCTTTTGAGGCTGATTCAATCACACACTTCAGCCTCTCCTCCCTCAGATGGAACAGAGAGGATTTTTCCAAGGTGAGTGGGTCCCCAAATCTCCCTGAATTCCAGAGGGAGCTGAATCCAAGCTGCCCTCCTTGCCTCCCACTGTGACACAAGGACTGGAAGAGCTGTGAAATGGTGAGAAAACATTTCTTTCCACTGCTTGAAACCTTTTGGAGTCTTGTATTAAATCCCACACGGTGAAATAGTGGAAAAGGAGATAATTTCCCACTGCTTTCTGTGCAGATAAAAATATAATGGAACAAAAGTCATATTTTTTCACCTGCTCCCTGAAAACAGACCTGCCTGAGGAGAATGAGGAGTGAAGGAAGTTTCTTATGCCAGAACTGCTCTTCCCATGTACCAGCCAGGAGGAGTGTGACCCCAAATTCTGGGTCCTTGATATGCACTTTAATACCAGTTAAACTGGTCACATCAATGTCTTTTGGCACTGGGAGTGTGGCTGGTGAGTTGTGTATGAAAAACAGGATTAATACAGACCTTGGAAAAGCAGAATCTAGTGACAAATTGACCCAAAACCCCGATTAATTGGCCTCATGTGTTAAATTCTTTTTGCCTCAGAGGTGACAGGGAACAGTAAAAAAATTAGAAATACCTTCTAATACTCAGGTGCCTTTGGCTGTACCAATTTCCAGGTTTGTCCTCCCGTTGGCAGCTGGAAAACCTCAGACAGCTCAACCCACCCAGGCCATGGACTCTTGGCTGAGAGCTGGGAATCTCGAATTCTGGGTCCCATAACCCATTCCCTCATTCACCTTTCTTGCTCTTTGTTTATTCCCAGAATCCCAGGATGGTTTGGGAAGGGACCTCAAAGTCCAGCTCATTCCAGCCCCAAAGATGTTGCTTAATCAAAGCCTCAAAATTCAGGCACAGAGGGAGAATTGGTTCCTAGCAGGGAATGGAGTCAAAGTAAAGCCCAAGTTGTTTCCATCCCTTCAGAGTTATTTACTGCCTGAGTTGTAAAACACAGTCCTGGGCTTCCAGATAATCTTGTGTAATTGCTCTGCAAATAAAACTACCAGTTTCCCTTTCCAAAGAGCAGCTTGCCAGCCAAAATCCCAAATTATTAACCTGCTTGTCCCCATTGTAGGCAAGATTAACTTGATAGAATGCTCCCCAAGCCCCTGCGTGCCCTCAGGACCTGACCCTACCTGCTTTTCTCCCGTGAATATTTACTTGGGAATGGTACTGCAATTACAGCTGCTCATATTGGGAATGAAAGCAGGATCCTGCTGCTGGAAATAAACAAAAACCAAACCCCAAATAGTAAATAATGCCATAATGAATTTTCCAACTTGTGACATTCCTGCAGAATTTCATTGAGGATTGGATCCAAACCATTGCATTCCCCAGGACACCCTGCAAGCCCATCCTTGAAATAACCCATGGAAATGATCTGATTTAAATCCTGTACTGTTTCGAGGTGTATTTATAGAGGTCCCTTTTGGCTTTCTCCCCAGTAATCACTATAAAACTTTCCCTAAAGGGAACATGAATATATGTAAACCTTGGTAGGAGCAGAAAAATAAAAATAGAGCCATGAACCAAATTTGCAGCAAATATAAACTCTTTTAAAGATGAACAAAGCAGTTGAGGAGCTGCTTCTCAGTTCAGGGAAAAAAGGCTTCTCCCCCTTTTTCAGGCAAATGCTGCTTTTGCAGAGCTGTACAGGAATTTGGGGTTCATCCCTTGTTTTCTGAGCGTGCCAATAAAGGCACGGTGTGGGCACAGGGCTGTGCTGGCTCCCAGCAATGCCTGCACATCGACAGTGGCCTTGCTTTATTACTGAATCCCTAATTGGGGTGATGGAGAGGGGACAGGCACGGGAGCTCTCTGACATCTGATCCTGCGCTGATTCCACGCACTCTGCATCACCCGGTGTTCAGCACGCCCACGCTAATTCCCCTTGCCCAGGGCTGCTCTCCCTGGGAGAAATTGCAATTTAGGGCTGGGGAGCAGAGATTTCCCGCTTTGGGGACAGCATCCTGGTGTGCACTGGGCTCCTGGTGTTGAGCAGCCTCTGCAATAAACTGGGGTGAGTTCTGGGGGTGACTGGGAGCAGAGAGAATTCCGTGCCTGCCCTCGCTCTTCAGCCTTTTCTGCATTCACCCTCTGCTTTTATCCACTCTCCTTCTCCCCCTTATTAACTTGCTTCTATTTTCCAGCAGAAATTTCAGATTTGGAGGCTCCTTTCACTCTTGAAATCATTCCACAAGCAGACACAAACTGCTAACAGGAGAAGAAAGCTTTCTTTCTTTCATTATGATGTTGGTAATGATGATGATGATTATTATTATTTGGAAGAAGGTGGTGAAAAAGGGAGAATTTGTCATTACTGTATAATTTAAAATTGCACAGCCTACAGCCCACAAAACAGAGCATGTAATTACACACTTACTAGAGGTAACAGCAGTGCTGATAATTATTCTTTACACAGGAGAATCTCGCTGATATCCCAGAGTCGGAAAGTGGGAACTACAATATCTTTAATACCATCCTTGGAGACCCTCATAAGCAGAGGAGAAGTATGAGGAGGCACACAGGGTCCAGAGCAATATCTTCATCGTGCTGGAATGTCAGGGGCTTTGCTACAGCACAAATCAATAGATCCAAGTACATTCTCTTTTTTTTTTTAATTTTTTTTTTTTTTTTTTTTAAGGTACAATATTTTTTTTATGACCCAACCTCAGGAAAGTGCAGCAAAGGCAGAGGAACAGCCCTGGGATGGAACAAACAGTTTGAGTGGGATCCATGGTGGTTTAGGAGAAAAGTGAGCGGAGATTTATTCTTTTATTTATTTATTTTTAAGGCACGTTCTGCTGCTGGAATGTTTAACCATTTCAGGGCTGTAACCTTAAAATTTCTCAGGCATTAAAACCCCAATTATTTCAACCCAATTTTAAAATTATTTTATATTCCTCTCTCTCACTGTTCCCTCACAGCTTTTTTTTTAACATTTCTGTCCCCTTGATTTAAATAATTAGTAATTCAGATTTCATCTTACCTTTGGCATTTCTTTTAGTGATTCTCCATCCGAGCTAGAAAACAACCTGCTGGAGAATTTTCCCCATCCCTTGTATTTTTTTTTAGCAGTTCATTTAAATCAGAGTGTGGCTTATGGGCCAAATATTTTTTCCCTTTATCTCCGCCCAGTGGTATTTTTATTTTGCAAGCAATTAATTGGATTTTTAAGGGAAAAAAATTCTATTTGCTGCCAAAACTTTCCCACGTTTTACCAGTTTGCTTTGCCCCAGGTGGTGCGAAGTGATGGGAATTTACCTGTCAAAGGTGAATATTAATGGAGAGAGGTTCTGAATTAATGCGTTCCCGTAGAGGTGTGTTATAAAATAGGCAAAAAAACCTGGTGGCACCTGATTTTCCTGTGCTGTGGTATCTTAGAGGGTCCTCTGGGCTGCTCTAACTTAAGCCATCAAGTCAAGGTGAGCTGATCCTGCTGCTGGATGGTCCCAGCCCCAATCTGGGTCACGGTCACGGGGAGTCAACGGGAGTGATGATGTGCACTGAGCACCTGGGGAGGAGCCAGGGGACATAAAGTTAATTAAAAAAAAAAATATCCTGCTCTTCATATCCCCGGTAACGAGTTTAAAGTGACATCAAGGTCCCAGCAGTTGGTTTGAAAGGGAAATGGAACCGTTGGGGCTCCACCGGTGGCACGGGGAGGGAGCTGGGCTCACCTGAGGGGTTCAGCAGGGCTTTTCCTCCAAAAAGGATTTTCCAGCAGCCTCTGAAAGGGCTTCCCAACATCCTGTGCATCTCTGAAAGTGTGGATGGGGCTCTGGAGGACGGGGTTTAGTGGGGAAAACTGTGTGGTGCTGGGTTGGTGTTCGGACTGGATGATATCAAAGGTCTTTTCCAGCCTTAGTGATCCTGTGATTCCATAGGAGGGAGAAGAATTCATGTGAGAAACCGTGTGTGTTCCTCTGCTTCGGGGTTCTGAGGGAGCAGCAGGAGGTGCTGGGAAGGTCTCAGGTGCTGGAATGCAGGAATTCTCCATTCCAGCCCTGGTGCCAGCTCAGGATGTTCCCGTGCCAGTGTCACCCACCTGCTCCGTGCCTCAGGGTCAGTAATTCAGGTGATGTTCAGCATAAAGAATTCATTCTTTTCCTTTAAAACCCCCCAAATCTATCAAATGCAAAGTGTCTTGCACCAGATCATAAAAGTAAATTATTCAAAACAGCAAAACAACAGAGGAGGCCCAGCCTTGTAGGAATCAAGACTCAAATGACACTAATTTTTATTTGCTCTGAATCCTTGGTGTGGATAAAAACTTAAAGTAGTTGAGCATTTTGACTCTTCACACTTAATAAAGTAGGATAAATGGACCTCTGGTAAAAAACCAACTAATGTCTTGCAAGATTTTAGGACTTTTCTTGAGTTTTATTAATAGTGATAGATCTGAAATGAATCGGTGTGTTGGGAGCTGGAGCAATATATTTTATATATATATTTTATATATATATTTTATATATGAGAGGAAAACCACTTGAGCCACTCAGAAATCTCATGTTTACCTGGTGGTTCTGGTGTTCCTTCATTTTGTGATTTGCAGGACAAGTCAGAGATGCAGGGTATTGAATGTGGGAGCTCTGGATTCAGCTGGTGGCTCTGCTGGAGGCTCCCAGGGTGACCTTGAGTGAATCACAAAACCTCTTTGGGCCTTCGTTCTGCCCTTGCAGAACTCAGATAAAATAGTCAGAGCAAATAGAAGCACTAAGTTATTTAAAATATTCTTTGGGCTGCAGGTTTCATTTACCCTCTGCCTGTGTAGGGCACAAAGAGAGAGGAATTAGCAGCACACAGGTGACAATAATAGATTAGTAATAATTAATTAATCATTAATAATGGATTATTTCTCCTATAGTTTCTCCTATAATTTAAAAAGAAATCCCCAAAATTTTAATGTCTCTGTTAGGCAGAGGCCAAACTATTACTGGGGAAACAAAGTCTCATGGAGCAATATGGGAAGTGCAAGCTCCTTTTCCTTTTGCTTAAAACACAGGTGCAGCTTCTGGTGCCCTTGGAGTTGTCATGGTTTGGTGAATGACAAAATTCTGGGGAACCTCCTATTTTAATTTGAAATGCTCCTCAGGAATATTTTGGGGTGTTCCTCAGGAACATCTTGGGGCATTTGAAAAATATTCGGGGAGTGTTTGGACCTGTTGGAGAAGGACAAAATTAGAGCTGAGCTTCTGGCTGCTCTCAGCCTGGTGTTGAGCTGATAATGAAGTGTCTGGGGGTGCTTGGGGAGGTTCTGTGGGAAGGTGGCACTGGGGGAGGTGTCTGGGGGTACAGGAGAAGGATCTCTGTGAAGGTGGCACATGGGGAGGTGTCTGGTGGCACATTGGGAGGTGCCTGGTGGCACAGGAGAAGGTTCTTTGGGAGAGTGGCACAGGAGAAGGTGTCTGGTGGCACAGGACAAGGTTCTGTGTGAAAGTGGCACCGGAGAAGGTGTCTGGTGGCACAGGAGAAGGATCTGTGTGAA
>VZRZ01002009.1:51804-82893 GCA_013398175.1 Climacteris rufus
GGAGAAGGTGTCTGGTGGCACAGGACAAGGTTCTGTGGGAAGGTGGCACAGGAGAAGGTGTTTGGTGGCACAGGACAAAGTTCTGTGTGAAAGTGGCACCGGAGAAGGTGTCTGGTGGCACAGGAGAAGGATCTCTGTGAAGGCGGCACTGGAGAAGCTGTCTGGTGGCACATGGGGATGTGTCTGGTGGCACAGGAGAAGGTTCTGTGGGAAGGTGGCACAGGAGAAGGATCTCTGTGAAGGTGGCACATGGGGAGGTGCCTGGTGGCACATGGGGAGGTTGTGTGTGAAGGTGGCACAGGAGAAGACATCTGGTGGCACAGTCAAGGTTCTGTGTGAAGGTGGCAAATGGGGAGGTGTCTCGTGGCACAGGAGAAGGTTCTGTGTGAAGGTGGCACATGGGGAGGTGTCTGGTGGCACAGGAGAAGGTTCTTTGGGAGGGTGGCACATGGGGAGGTGTCTGGTGGCACAGGAGAAGGATCTGTGTGAAAGTGGCACAAAAGAAGACATCTGGTGGCACATGGATGGGGAGATTGGTGCCCAGTGTTTGATGCCACCCCCAGGACCAGGTGGGGACAGGCAGGTGGCATCAAAGGCAGGTTCAGCCCCGTGTTGGGAGCTCCATTCCCATTGCTCTGGTGGGAGCTTCCACCTTGCTCCTGTTTTGCATCTCCTGGAGCTGGAGCAGGAGGGCAAGGCCAGAACAGGTCTGGTGCTGAGGGCAGGAGCTGTGACGGGCCTTTTGTCCTGTTTTCTTTGCATTTCAGAGTCAGACAAGCAGCTCCACTTGGGCTCTGTCCCTTGATATTCATCCTCTCGTCATCCTGGACCCTGAGAGTCCCCCCTGCAGCTCCATGGCTGAAGCTGATCCCTTTTTTCCAAGGCTTCCCTTGAAGCCTGGTGCCAAAAGCAAGGTGCCATTACCATATTAATGCCTGCAGACATCGGTGGTGGTGCTTGATCTGATATCTCTCTTTTCTTTTGCAGCTGGATTATCTCTGGTTTGTGATTCCCATGCCATACCCCCTAATTATTATTATTTCACACTTCATAACATTTTGGTAACCAAAATGCTCTGGGGTTCCAAACTTATCTATTCCATTTTAGCCCAGAGGAAACTTCGCAGCCAGCTCCAACTTCTAACCCCCCAAATATGAATTTAGATTGGAAATTCTGACGGATCCTGCCTGGGATTGGCACGGCCCTGATAGAATATTGTAAAACACTGACTTTGTTGCACGTTGAGAGGGGGGTATTTTCTCCCCCCCTTCGTTTCTTTTGTGTAAATCTGTTTTCACCACAGGAGCACATGCTGTCTCTTCTGGCTACAACACTACTTACTAATTCATCGATTCATCTTTAATGAGGCCCCCTGCCAATGTTTAAATAGCATTCGGAACAAAGAAAAAGGCAACATTTCCAAAACAGCTGCTTCTCCCCAATCTTGACATCTCAGCCTTTCAGAATTTTAAGTTAATTTTTTTTTCTTTTTTTTTGCCCCCGAAAGTTGGTAATTTATAATTTAGGTGTAGCGTTATAATTAATTGTTTGCAAGATGGAGGGGAAATAGGAAGAGATAGGAATGGAATTAAAAAAAAAAAAAAAAGAGAGGAAAGTTTCCCCCAGGCTGCTGTGAGACATGAAACCAACACTGTGGTTTCTGTGGATTGCACAGGCATTGCAGATGGAGCAGTGGGGGAATTCTCCTTGGCAGCAAAATCATTTTTGTGCATGGCAAGTTGGTCCAAGGACACGACAGAGCAAAGTTCCTCTGTTCCCACAGCTTCACTCTCCCTGGAAAAGTTCAACAACCCTGTGGATGTGACACTGGAGGATGTGGTTTGGTGGTGAACGTGGTGGTGTCAGGCTGAAAGTTGGATTTGATGGTCTTAGAGGTCTTTTCCAACCTTAGCAATTCTGTGATTCCAACAGTTTTGCCCTTCCCAGAGCTGAGCTGGCTTCACAAACTGCTGTCACAGGGGTTTGTGTCACCTGGGTCCCTCCTGTCCTTACCCTGGTTTCTCTTTTCTCCAAGGGCCAGAGGGATGGAGCAGCTCTGCTGGGAGGAAAGGCTGGGAGAGCTGGGATGGTTCAGCCTGGAAAGGAGAAGCTTTGGGGTGACCTCAGTGTGGCCTTGCAGGACCTGAAGGAGCTGACAGGAAAGATGGAGAGAGACTTTGGACAAGGGCCTGGAGTGATAGGACACAGGGAATGGCTTCAAACTGACAGAAGGCAGGGTTGGGTGGGATATTGGGCAGGAATTGTTCCCTGTGAGGGTGGGGAGGGGCTGGGATGGAATTCCCAGAGAAGCTGTGGCTGCCCCATCCCTGGAAGTGCCCAAGGCCAAGTTGGAGCACCCTGGGATAGTGGGAGGTGTCCCTGCCCATGGCATGGAGAAGGACTGGGTGGGAGTTAAGGTCCCTTCCAACCCACACCACTCCATGGTTCTATGATTCCATGAAAATTCTGTGTCATGGTTTCAGATCAGGAGTCTGTACCATGAGCATGTGAATCACACTGAGCTTTGACATTCTGCTGAATTCATGTGTTAAGGATTGTTTCCAGGATTAACTTGGAACTTCTGGATGATGCCCAAAATCAGAGCAGTTCCTACACTCAGGTGCTGCATGTCCTTGGTGCCTCCTCTGGACTCTCTCCAGCAGCTCCACATCCTTCCAGTCCAAGCCCAGCATTTAACAAGGCTGTGGAAAATCCTCCCCAAGCTGATGGGGGATTTGGGGTGAACTGCACGGGTGCACCTGGACCTGCTGTGGGAGAGATCCCTGGAATTGCCCAGAAGGTGCTGGGGCACTGAACATTCCCCAGGAAATGGCCCCAAGGCTGCCAGAGCTCCAGGAGCACTTGGACAACGCTCCCAGGGATGCACAGGGTGGGATTTTGGGATGTCTTTTGGGATTTTGGGGTGTCTGTGCAGTGCCAGGGGCTGGACTGGATGATCCCAGTGGGTCCCTTCCAGCTCCAGATATTCCCTGATTCTGTGATTCTCTTTTTGCTTGACCATGGCAGATGCAGGGAAATCAGTGAATATTTAATAGCCAAGTGCCATCCAAACTGCAAGGCCAACACTGGCACAGGAGCCCCAGGCAGAAGTGGGAAAACCCTTGGAAAAAGGAGAATATGTTCCACTGAAATTAATGTTGCACCTAATTTGGTTCCCCAAAAGGACATTTCTACATTAAATAACAGCAGAAGTCCTACAGCACATGCAGCAGACTTGTCTAGAAACAACAAGAAAACAAAATGAAGGCAGTTTGGAGGCATTTCCTGGGAAAAAAAAAGATTCATGATTCTGTTTCCATGGAAGCGACAGCACATCCCAAGTGGCAGAGGGAGCTGACAGAGCGAGGCTGGGAGAGGGAAAGTGCCATCCCCTCCCTCCCAGCAGAGCAGGGGGGCAGAGCTGGGGGGAACAGCTTCTGAAAAGGAGACAGGGAAATCTGAAAGGACACATGGACATATGGTTAACCGGGAAGGCTGGGGAGCTGGGTTGATTCTCAGCTCTGCCATAAACTTCCTGTGTCCCTTTGGGCAACTCACAGAAGACATCTTCCAGTTCCTGTGCAAATCAATAATTGATTGCATTGGGCACTGAATCGGAGCCTTAAACATCCTGGGCAGGGTTCAGGCTGGGTCTTTTGGCATCTGATGGCTCAGGTCCAAGTCCAGCTTGGTTTTACTGTTGATCTTTCGCTCTCCTTAGGAACAAAACACTCCCAGTTTTCCATGGTTTCAGATCTCCTCAAGATGGGGGTTTTAATATCTGCCCCTCCAGAGCTCTACACAAAAACTGTTAAATCCTGTTCTGGCCACTCCACAGGACTAAGGGCACCTTCAGGGAAGCCTTTCCTTGTCTTTGGATCAGCCACTGAAATTTGCCATGGTGTATTTTTTAATTTTAGATATGGCATGAGGAGTAGAAGTGTTAAAGAATGAGGAGGGTGAGAGGGGACAAGGATTTTAGGAAGAAAACCACTTGAGGCTGTGCAGATATTTGTGATTGCATTGAAAATTCCTTCTTAATGCCTCTAAGCAGCCACATCCAGGGAGAGGAGGAAAGGAGTGTGTGCTGTGCTCATGGAGTAGGACCTGGGATTGGTTCACTTCAGAAATAAAAGCCCAGTATAAAAGGACATGAGAACATCAAACTGCAGCTTATTACAAATATCAGACATGGTTTTGTTGTAATCTCCCAGGTCCTGCTTTCTAATTCTTCTTTTAACCTGAAGAAGTATTGCTGGCTCAGGATAGATTTTTTTGTAGTTTTAGGGGCATAGAGAGCAGAGTGCAACAAAATCCTTTTATTTCACAGAATTATTTTGGCTGAAGTTTAGGTTGTCTGGTATTTAAACTTAGCCCTTGTCCCCTGGGACAGACTGTGGTGGAATCTCAGCCTTTCCTCTCCTCCACTGTGTGTCTGAGTGGCTTTTTGGGGAGCAGCAGGAGTGGTGAGCTGGGGGTGCTGGTGGAGCTCTCTGTGCTGCACAGGACAGGCAGTGAAATGGTGCCCTTAAAACCCAACACATCATTCCACAGGATCCTGGGCCCACCTGGGCAGTTCTGCAGATCCCAAATAATCCCAGTGGGCTTGCACAAGGTCTGGCTCCCAGGGCTTCCTCACACAGCCAGAATCCAGCCCTGCCTTTGGCCCTGCACTGGCCACTGCGTTCATTAACACAACTTTGAATTCCAATCCTCTTTCCAAGAGCTTTAACTGAACTGGAGGGCTTTAACTGGAGTTTCCAGAGCTGGAACTGGGGTGCAGGGCTGTACACAGCAGGCAGGGCAAGGAGCTGTAGTGTCTGGGCTGCTGGATGCTGCTGGGGTTTTATTTTTAATGGTTTCTGGCACTGCATTACACTGAGGTAAGTGCTTTGTTTCTCCCTCAAGTGGCACTCAGCTCCCTGGGGTTTGCTTATGAATGCTGGAGGAGAATGTCCACTCGCTTTACTTCTGTTGTGTTTGTACTGTACAAGCTTTTGGCTGTGTTTGCCAAAGGAAAAGACAGGTTGCTGCTACTTAGAAGAAATATTTTTAATTGCATGGTATTGATTTTCTGGTTTCCTTGGTGGAGCGTGTGCTCTGTTGTTGATGGATGCAGCAGAATGTGGGGCTGCTTTGTGTGGATGGATCAGCTCTGAAATAATTCGCTGTTATTGGGGTTTAAACCCATCCAGTTGTTTTGGGGCACTGTGTTTGAGCCACATGGAATTTGGCCTTGCTGGTGATGGATTTAATGGGATGCACACAACTGAGCATTTCCCTCTTTCCCTGCCATATCTCCTGCATTCACATAAACCCCAAGAGCAGCACACAGCCATCCCAAATGTTGTGTCCACACCTGTGGCTGCTGTAATTCACATGTTGGGTTCCTCCTGCTGCTGCTCTCCGTGCCCTTGGGGTGGAGCATGGCCAGGGCAGAAGGTCCCAGGTTTTTATATTGCCACCCCTCAGCAGGTGAAACAAACTGCAGAGCCCTCAGCAGCCCCAGAAACACCTCGGGGCAAAACAGAGTAATTCTGCAAATACTTGGATATAAACAGGTTAACCTAGAACTGTGGAGCAGAACCATTTCCTTGATCCTTGCTCTGAAGTGATGATAATGCACAGCTCAGAGCTGGGAAAAGGCACATGAATGTTCATGCAGGGCCAGGGAGTTCTAAAATTGTTTTCACATTTATATGTTAAGCAATTACTGATTTTTTTTTTTCCTCTGCCTCATAACCTGAGAAGTGGAGCAGACATGCAGGAAGTCTTACTTTTTATTTCACTCTGGTAGACTTGTAAAGCAGCAGCCCTGGTGTACAGAGCAACAGGAGTCAAATGAAACTGGAATTTTTTTATTTTTTTTTTATTGCATTACTTGCAGCCCCATAATGCAGGCAGATACCTTTGGACTGGGGAAGGGGGGAAGTGAAAGACCAGCGTGTTCTGACAGCCCAACTGCACAATAATTTCAGATACATTCCTGGTGATCAGAGCATCATCCAACACCCTTCTCTCTGCCCTGGCTGTTCCAATCTGTCCCGTTGCGCTGGGGAATGCAATTTGGTTTTTTTCCCCATTGTCACTTTGCAGAAGGCTGGCTCAGACCCTCCTCCAAGCCCACACGTTCTTTCCTGAGCTCTAATTAATTCCTTTGCCGAGCGTGTGCCGCTCTCCCCGCCCGCTCTGCAGAGGTGCTAAGTCTTGCAGCCGGGGAGAAGGAACCCGAACAGATTTGTTTGCACACCCTGCGTTTCCAGGCTGATGAATCAGAAAAAGAGACATCCTGGGGACCAGCTCAGGATTACCCAGAGCTGAGCCCTGTTCTCCCAGGCAGCCCCTGGAACGCGCTCTGCACCGACACCCAAAGCCTGGCCCAGGTTGGAGCAGGGAAAACGCCTCGTTTTGCACCCTGGAGTGGGACTGAGGGAAGCTGTGCAGTGCATCCATCACCAGTAATTAATCTGCCACTGCCTGGTGCCAGGCTCGTGTCCATGCCTTGGATGGGAGGGATGGTTTGTGACCTCCACAGAGGGAGGGCACGGAGGTGAAAGGAGCAGGGACTTGTGGCTGCAGCTGCCATCCATCCTGGGCCTTCGTCCTGGGGCTCCTGCAGCCTGTCATCCCAACATTCCTGCAGAAAACGGGAGGAGTGAGGCTCCTTGAGGGCTGCATGGAGCCTCTGGAATGTCTGCTTTCCACAGAATCCCAGAATGGTTTGGATTGGAAGGGACCTTAAAGCTCATCCCATTCCACCCCCTGTCGTGAGCAGGGACACCTTCCGCTATCCCAGGGTGCTCCAAGCCCCATCCAACCCTTTAACCATACCCTTCATTTGGGAACAGCAGTTATTTTTAAGATTTCAGAGTCATAAACCCAGCTCCACTGAAGAGCCAGAGCTGCTGGTGAGGGGTTTATTGTGTGGCCAAACCTGAGATGTTTGATTTTCTGCAGAAACGGGATGTGCTGAACCATAAAGTGCTTTGTTACTCTCTGTAACCTCCATGGCATCCCAAATAAATGTATTTTAATGTGCTGAAAGGCATCTAATCAAACAAATCAGGTGGCAAAATCTGATTATTTCAACTTTCAGGCATCTTTTGACATATGGACATGAGTAGTTCAAATGTGATTGTATGTTCTTATTCCACCCTTGTAATGATGCCTGGATATGTATTAAATACACAATTTAGGGCCCCTTTCTGGGGAACAGGACTGTACAGCAGCACTAGAAAGAGACTCCACATCATCAGGGTTACATGTTTTAGAGATCTTCCTGACCAGGCAATTCTTAAAGCTCAAGGCTTCAAAAAATAAATTAAAAAAAAAAAAAAAACGAAAACAAACCACACAAAACAAAAAGAAAAGAAACAAGGGGAAAAGCTGTTACCAACAATAATTTATTGTGGAAAAATATTTACATAGATAAAAATACTGCACTTGGCATGTTAGGACCAGGAATAAACCCATCTCTTGTCCTGTAGCTCTCATCTATTATTCATTCTTGCTGTTTGGCTCTTTTCATGTCGAGATCTCAAAGCATTTTGCAAATGAAGATGTAAATTGTTCTCCTTGTTTTGTGCAGGAACGGCTCAGAGAGGGAAAGGACTGCACTGCAGGACACGGGAGAGCTGGGGTTCAGGGCCCTCCACCATCCCAGCCAGGGCTCCATCCACTGGATTCTGGAAGTGCCATTTCTTTCAGGGGTGGAAAACCTGACGGGATTCTTTAGCTGGGAGGAAAAATCGAGGTGGAGAGGCAGGGGAAGGAAAGGGAAGCACAGAACCAAAGGCTGAGGGGATTCAGGAGAGGTGGAAAAAGCAGATGAGAAAGGAGATTTTGCATGGTTGGAGGATTGAAATGACAGCAGCTGACAAGGATGTGGGCTCTGGATGTCAGGGCTGCCGGGGGGTGTCCAGGCAGCTGGAAAGAACTTCCAGGACCAACTGTGTCCATGACTTTTCCAGCAGCACCAGAGGATCACAGAACGAGCTGAGCAGGAAGGGACCCACAGGGATCATCGAGTCCATGGTGGGCATTGACCTGCAGCCCTGCAGAGGCTCCTAAACTGGGGTTTGTACCTTTATAATGAATAACAAAAATCTACCTGACTTTGTAAATGGGAGAATTCACACCTCAGTACCTCGGATCTGATAAAATATGACCCCTTGTCCTTGTTCTTGATGCTGGCTCTGTGTGCAGATGATGCTGATGGCTCTGCCCCTGAATATCCATGATAAACCCATCCAGGTGACGACACATCCTCAATTTCTGAGACTAGAAATGTCACTCTGGGCCTGGAAGGGTGTTTGATTTCCTTCCAGGCATCGAGTAACAAATTGCCTTTAATGGCTGCATCACCAGAAATAGCCCTCCCTCGCTTTTTCATGTCACTTCCAAGTGCCTTGTTGATATTTTTATGGATTTTTATTATCCAGCTTGTTATGCAGCAGCCAGAGCCATGCCAGGTTCTCGGGGATCAGCAGGCAGGGGGGGCTCAGCCATAATAAGAACTCGTGCACTCGTGGCTTTAATATCTTTTACTTCAAAGCAAGGAGTTGATGTGATCTTTCATCATCTCAGCTGTTGTTTACCAGCTTCCTACAGATGCTGTTTGAACTAACAAACCCCACATTTCCTGGCTGGAGTGAGGAATTCCCTGGGTGGCTGCAATCCCTGCACTCGGAGGCTCAGTCGTCCTAATTGAATGATGCCCCTAACGAGAAGGGGATAAACCATTTAAACGTTCAGGATCACCTTTCAGGCAAAGAATAACTGGCCAAATTACTCTGGCTCAGCTCCTCAGCCCTGCTCCTTATTTGCTGCTTCCAGGGAAAACAACCACCAGGCCCAGGGCTGGATTTGGGGTCAATTTGCTCCGTGTCTCAGGAACGGACGGACGTGCCCGTGGTGCGGGGGCTTCTCTTTGGCTCTGAGCTCTGACCAGGGGTTTGTTTTTGCAGCAGCCTTTGAAATGAGCTGAAACCCAGGAATTACAGGTGAGGAAAGAGCTGCGAGGTCACCAGTTCTGAGAGGATCAGAGCAGGTTCTTCAGTGCCTGTGATTAAAGTGTGTGAGTGGCTCTGAGGGAGAAAATAGCAGCAGTTGCAGACAGGTTCCTGTTTTGCCTCCCCTCTCCTCCTCCTTTCCCTCCTTTTTCCAAGCCCATCAGCAGTGTGCTCCTGCTACTTTTATCCCTTTTCCTGGGTTGGTTTCCAGGTTTGGTCCTGCTACAGAAGCCAACGAAGCTTTCAGACATATTGGAATAAATATGTTATAATAAAAATGGGCTGAGGCGTTTGTGTGCCAGACTGGCTCCTCAAATAGCTGCTGATTTTCCTTTCAGGATAACAGGATAGCATCCAACCAGGAATTTTTTCCCTCCCATTATTTATATCATAAAATCATGGGATTGTTTGGGTTGGAAGGGACCTAAAAATCTCATTCCAGCCCTTGCCATGGGCAGGGCCACCTTCCACTATCCCAGGTTGCTCCAATCTCTGTCCAACCTGGCCTTGGACTCCTCCAGGGATGGGGCCCACTCCAGTGTCTTTGTGAAATGTTTGTGGGAACATTGTCCAGCAGAGACATCATAACATTAAACCCATTCACCTCTCACATCCCTGCCCTAAGTAGCTGCTGGTCTGAGCAGGGAGGAATTGGGAAGAAAAAAGGACTTGGGAAGCAATTTGCTCGAGGTTATTCAGCAAGTAGGTGTCAGGAGTGGGAAACAAAAGGTGATTCTGTGGCCGCTTTTTGTGAGAATTGGCTGCTTCTGGAAAGGATGGTCTGGCTGTAATGAGTTTCTCAGTGCTAGAGAGCAGGGTGGGCAGCAATTATCATTTCAGAATATGGGCAGTGATACAGAAATGTGTAAATATGTGGCTGTATCTGAGTTCAGATGATCTGGATCCCGTGAAGATGCGAGTGAGGAGCTGTGTCTGTCCATGGAGTGTCACTGTGCTGAAGGGGCATCATTCCCTTTGCTCCCCATCATTCTGCAGGGTCCCTTCCTCCTTTTCCAAGCATTTCTGTGGAAAATAGAAGGCTCAGAAACCAGCCAGCTGAAAATTCCCCTTTTTGGGTGCTGTCAGCCTCCAATCAATCCCTCATGTTGGTAGACTCTTGTCTCCAGTGCAATTTTGGTGAATAAAAGTGTTATTGACCTGAAAGAGAAACTAAACTGCTTTTCAAAGCCATCAGTGCACCTAAACAAAATAAACAATCTGTAGGGCAGCTTCCATGTTATTTCTCTGTTGGCTTTCTGGGTTTTTTTTTCCCTGCCAAACAGCCACCTCTCAGAGCAAAAGGCAAAACCACCGTGTTGGAGTCTCCTCTGCTCTTAATATTTCCTAATAAAACAGCTTTTTAAAATGAAAAGGAATTTTTCTAAGGAGCAAATGTGGGAAAATGATGGAGAGCCTTGTTTCATACAGATCCAAGAATAATTTTTCCACTGTTCAGGATGCTTGGCTATTTAGTCTGCATCAGAGGCATGGGACCTTTATCAATCAAAGAGCCACTTTGTCATTAAATGGAATCTGGGAGTCGCACTGAGATTAAACTCCACGTAGAATCTGGGAAATAAGGGTCTGGTTCTCAGGCACACTGAGGCTCCTTTGTGCACCTACAGTGCCAAAAAAAGGCCCCCAAGACTTCATTTTGCATCAGATCTTTCATAAAATCTATTCACCCAAAGTGCTTGAGGGTTAAAATTAATTCAGTTAATGAGTTAAATAACTGCCAAGGGAGAGAGAAATTAAGAGTCATGGGCAAGGGGGAAAAGAGATGCTTCCAGCTGAGTTTAGAAGAGAGTGTGAATGAGTTGAAGGGGAAAAGAGATGCAAAGAAGATGCACTGATGGGCAAGAGCTGCAGAGGAGAAAGCTCTGATGCCCTGGGGGTCAAATTATATGAAGGGAGGAGGAAGGGCCTCTTTCTGCAGGAGAATTGTACCAGTGGCAGCTGATTTAGCTCTTGGCACAGAGGCAGCCAGAGAAACTGAAGGGTTGCACTCAGTGTAGCTCTGAAGTCTGCACAGGCAGTGCAAACACTCATTTATTGCTCATAATGCAATGGAAATTGTCATGGAGTCGATTTCTACTGCATCAGGCATTTTAGGAAGGAAAGGCAGACTCTTCTGACTGCCAGGGTCATTTCAGAGAATCACAGAATCACTGAGGTTGGAAAAGAGCTCCAAGGTCACGGATCTGTGCCCCATCCCCACCCTGTCCCCAGCCCAGAGCCCTGAGTGCCTCATCCAGGCCTTCCTTGGGCACCTCCAGGGATGGGGACTCCAAACCTCCCTGGGCAGCCCCTGCCAAGGCCTGAGCAGCCTTTCCATGGGGAAATTCCTCCTGAATTTGGGCCAGGCCGAGCTGTAGCTGGCGGACAACAACTTTTGCATCTCCATTCTCCTTGTCCTTAGCAAGCCTTTCATTAACACTGCTTGGAGTCCTCTGGATCAGAGTCTGTCCACGGTCTAGACAACAAAGAACATTTGAACAGATGTTTTCCAAGTGAGCCATTCTTTCCCCATTTTAATAGAACCTCTAACTTCGCATGAGGCAGGACTTAAGTGGGTCTGAACCTCAAAGAAACTGTGCTACACCAGGCTTTAAACCACTCACAGTCCCCAGCATGGTCAGACTGATGACGTTCCCCACACTTTAAGAAGCCTCTGAGGCTCACAAACAGAAGTTTTACATGTAATAGTTTGGATATGACCAGCCCTGATTCATTTCCCTCTTTTTCCCCTCACTGCTCCGTGACGGTGCATTTATAGCGCAAGGAAGGTGCCTTGGAAGCTTGAGAATAGTAAATGCAGGCCTGGATTTGCTCAGCAGAACTTGTTCAGGGCTTTACAAGAACTTTTCAGACAAACTCATCCGACACAAGCCGGTTTGAAACAAAAAAAAAAACCCAAACTCACAAAACCCCCAAAGCCCCAAGTGCCTTATTTGAGGAATGTAAATAAAACACGTCCTGGATATTCTCTTAACTCTGGCTGATGTAAGAGGGAATTTGCCCTTGCTTAATGTTCACTTTGTGTGGAGCTTGCTGTTCTGTCCAGGTTACTGGGAGCTGGCAGGGAGAAGGGATGCTGAGGGAGGGAACTGTGAGGTTTATGGGTTTTATCTCCACAGCACAGGGCTGAGAAGTCCCTCCCTCCACCTGTGGATGGATTCAGTGTAAAACACAAGCAGGAATTCCCAGGAGACACATTTGTCCCAAAGTCCCGCTCAGGAATTGAGGGGGGAAGCATTCCCAGGACATTGTGAGCTGCTTGAGAAGGTCCTGTGGAACAGCTCTGGGTAAGACACACATCCACGAGGGTTTTCCTGCTGGCTCAAGAGCTTGAAAGGGCTCAGATTTCCATAAATCCTTTTGTGAACCCAGAGGCAAGGTTTGGGTTTAAGATGTTGAGTTGGTGCTGGTTTGCCAGGTCTAAAGCAAGAACTGGGTGCCCGTTGTGAGGGAAAAGAGCAATTAATGCAATTTCCCCAGACTGCTCATGTTCAGTGCCCATGGACTCAGCCCTCCCTTATGCTCCTGTTTATTCTCCACCCCAGCCTGGTCTCTGTGGCTCAGGGATGAGCACTTCAAACTCTTTCAAACAAGGTCTGCCTGCAGTCTGTTGTTTTTGGATCCTCCTGCATCCCTCAGTTTGATTTGGACATACCTTGAATCACAGAGGGTAGGTCTGAGGCAGTTCCTCTGCGAGCCTCATTTTCCTCTCATCTGTGCACCAGGGTAGATCATTCCTGCCTTGGGGGCATGTAAATTTTAATAGTTTAGTTCCCCCAGTTCAGCAAAGCACTTGAGTACATTCTGCTGGAGTAAATGGGATTTAATTCTGTGATTACATTTTTTTGGTGAACTAGGGCCACAGTAAAATACTTGGCAATCCTTGGAATTAGAGGGGTTACAGAAAAGTAATGTGATTATCAGTATTTTGCAAAAACCAAGGTGATATTTATTCCCTACCTCCAACAAGTATTAAATGGGGGTTTGGTCATCTTAAACATTTATTCCCTACCTCCAACAAGTATTAAATGGAGGTTTGGTCATCTTAAACATATAATTTAGATTTGACAAATAGCCTGAGATACTCAGGAATAATAGTTTGGCTGGCTAATTTTGGTTTGTTTGGTTATTTAAAATGCAATAACTCAGTGGCTTAATGTGCTTTTCTGGGCTTGGGGAATGCAGTTTCAGCTCCTTTCTGTGAGTGGTTGAATCCACAGTTGTGGGGGGTGTGTGTCTGTCAGGGTTTGGTGTTACCTTAGGATTAGGAGTTCTTTATCCATCCTGTTCCTGAGTCTGTGTTTTGCATAAATAAAGTGATAATAAATATAAATAATGTCTGCCAACAGCCCAACCCTAAAGTGAGGGAATTGCAGCAGAGCAGCCCTTGGGCTGGGGGGTTTGTGTGCAGCTGGATGCCCACAGCTGGCCTGGGGAGCACCAGAGGCGGCCAAGGACAGCACAGGGGAGGGAGAACACCAGAAATCCCAGCAAGGGAAGGAAAAACACCAGAGATCCCAGCAAGGGAAGGAAGAACACCAGAAATCCCAGCAAGGGAAGGAGGAGGCTGGAAAGGGACGCCCACAGGCTCGGCAGCTTGTTCCTCTCACCTCCCAGGGCTGATCGCAGCTTCTCACACCCAGCCCAGGGCTCATGGGCCAGACAATCCCCTAATTGTCTGTCCCCTCTAAGCAGCAGCTCTGGGGACATTCCAGACCTTGCCCTCTGCCCTGTCCAGCGCCAAGAAGTGCCATTAGGAATTGTGTAACCCCAGGAACTGGGCACTGCTGGAAAAGGCCAGGGGGTCAGCCTGCTGTGGAGCTGGAGCAACAACGCTGGACCAGCTGCCTTCCCCCTGCCTGCCTTCCTCCCAGGGCCGGGAAAAGGCGAGGGGAGGCTGGGCTGGGACACTCAGAGCTGTGCTGGGAAGGAGGGATGGACCTCAGGGTTGCTGAGGAATCCCCTCTGTCTTTTTATAAAGAGCTTGGGCAACCCTCGGTCAGGAATTGTGTTTTCAATATTTATATTGATGTTTTCTTGGATGCTGTGGGCTTGGGGAGTGAGAGTGCAAAGGTCCTGAGCCAGAGCAAGAGGGTTACGTGTGTTAGAGCACCAAAAATTCCAGCAGTGGCCGTGGTTCAGGGATCTGGGAGATGGGAATCAGAGCACCAGCCACGGCTGGAACCCTCCAAGAACCTGCTGAAGGAGAAGGTTTGTGACTGCACTAGGAAACAGCAGCTTCCAGAACATTTTCTGTCTCCAAACCCCTCCTCTCCAAAACAAACTCTGTGTGTAACTTATCCAAATGAGAATCCTCCTGCTATGGCTGCAAAATCTCACCTTCTGCATACCCCAGGCCACTGGAAATGCGTTGTACTTTGGCACACTGGGAAGATGAGGCACTGAACTAATGAACTGAGGGTCCAGTTCAAGGAGATAATTGAGGACATTGATAATTTCAATAGATTCCCATTAGGGATGTCCTGAAATACGGTCTCCAGTCAGTCTGGAAATCTCTTATTTAACAACAGCTGCTCTTATCACTTGAGTTTGATTTTCTGTGAAGTATTCAAGCAGAGACTTTTAAATAATGAGGAATGAGCTCGTTTGAGCTTGTAAATGTGCAAAAAATTCTTAGTGAACCCTCCTAGTGGTGCAAACCAGGGTAACCATTAAAATCAGTGGAGTTCTGCCAGTTTACATCCATTAAAGACCTGACTCTCTATTCCCAGGCACGTTAAAGGTGTTACTGCGTAAATGACTGCAAAAATTATTGCTGAAAGGTTTTTTTTTTTAATGCTCCAAGGCAGATCAGGTATCTGGTCCAGGGAGGGCACATCCATTGCTGCAGGAGGAAATAAAGGAGAGAAAATTGTGAAGTGTTAACTGAGATTTTTGGGAGCTTTATAATGACAGGTCACATTCCCAAGGACTATAAAGTGGCAAATCTAACACCAATTATTCAAGGGGGGCAAAAAGATTCAGAGAGCAATTACAGCTTAACACCAGTTGTGGGAAAAATATTAGAAAGCTTTTTAGGGGGTTTGGGGGAGTGAACAGCTTGAGAAGTGTAATTTGATTAGAGATGGCCAATGTGGGGGTTTGATGTGGGTTTTTAAATAAGGGAGGATTCTTCCCAGATATTGCTGCCAGGGGAGGGCTGGATGGGGGTGGGAGGATGTGAACTTGCATTTTTGAAGTGGCAGCAGCAGGGTTTCACTGGGCTGGGCTGCAGAACCCACTGGAATGTGTTTAAATGAGGGGGGTGATGGATTCTCTCTGCCAGGCAGGGGGGTGAAAGCCAGATTTGGTTGGAAGAAGTGAAATGAAGGGATTTTATTTTATGTTCTGCTTCCTGAAAGTTGTAGAAGAACATCACACAGGGGGGGAAATGGGAATTGGGCAAGCTGGACTCCCATCCAAGCTCTGGCAGCTGGGGAAGGGTCTCTAAATGAGATTTTCTGGGTGTCCCAGAGCCATTCAGGTGCTCCCTTGAGGTTGTGCACAGATCAAGGCACTGTAACTGTGCAAGTGGGTCTTTGCCCACACACACAAATCCTCTTTTTTGTGAATCAGGTAGAAAATGTGCTTTCTGTTGCCTTTTTTAATTGCAGGCTGCAGCTCTGGGGATGTCTCTTGTGGGTCCCCACCTTGCCTTGGCCTGTGAGTCTGGACAGGTCTCTCTTCTCTGTGATTTATTCCCCCTCAAACCTTCTCTGTCACAGGCAGGGGCTGTTTGGGAATTCTCCTGCCCCCTGAGGGACAACAGGGAGCACAGGGTGTCCCTGGTCCTTAAGGCTCCTTGATTCTTTTGGGTAAAAAAACCCTAAAATTAATAATTAAAACAGCTTTAAACAAAGAAACAGAGAAGATTCTTCCTGAACTACCAAAGAGAAAATTAAGATCCATGATTCACATACAGCAGGTCTCTTGGTGGGGCCCCTACTGACTGTGTTGGGCTGGGGGGCACCCTCTGGATTAAAAATGTAATTCTTTGTGATGCAGAGATTCCCATTTTAGGAGGGAATAACTGGAATATTGCAAGCAGCATCCACAGATCCCCTTTCCTGTCCCAAAATGCCTCTTCAGCTCCTTTTTAAGCAGTTTGGGGCCAGCTCTTCTGGGTTTTGTGATTGTAAACACCTTAAGTCCAGCACTGCCTTCCCTGGATGCTGCTCCAGGACAAATAAAACTGCACTGAGCTTCCACAGCCTGCAAGGAAATGGTTTGGAAATGGTGAGTGACCGTGTGCTTCTGTTATTGTAAACCCAGAAATGTTTACTCATTATATTGAAATGGGCTGGGATCATTGTGGATGAAAGTGAAACAAGATATAAGCCTGCAATGACATGAATAAATACATAATTAAGTGTATTTCCTTTCCATATGGAGGGGATTAACTCCCTTGCCTCAGCAGGGAGTTGCTTTATTTGGTGTCTGCTTTGGTGTCCCTTTCTCTCTGACAGCTTACAGGGGACGCTGAAAGGGAATTTCACTGGCTGCCTAATGAATCTTGCAATAAGGACTTGGAGGGGAAAGGAGAAGTGATTACCTCAGAAAACAGAAGTTTAGGGGCCTGAAGGACCGCCCTGATTTCTCTTTTTGACCTTAAGTGGGCCCTATGGGATGGCAGTGCCCACCTTTCCAGGACTTATTGCTTCGTCATAAATCCACTTTTGGGGAGAGGGATGGGCCTGGTAAATGCTGGGGCGTCAGCAAAAGCTCCCGAGCTCAGGTTTCATAACTTGAGAAATATTTTATCACCCCTGTGAGCCAAACCTCTGAAAAATCAATAGAACTTGAGAGTTGCCTGTATTGATCTGAGGGGCTGAGTTGTATTGAAATATTCATGGCCCTGTGTGTTTGTCTCTCTGTGGTTTGGGGACCGAGGCGTGGGCAGCTTTCAGCGGGAAATATTCTCATTTTTCATTTTAACTGGATTAAGGCTTTGGGTGCCTTGCAAAGCACACCCTTAAAAGGCACTGAATTCGTTTGCCTCACCACCAGGTTTCTGCCAACTGGAGAGAAATGCATTCTCATTATTGTTATTGTTATTATTTTTCTTAAATGACAAACTGTTGGGAGGAAGGAGTCAAGGAGATCTGATAAAATTAGCACCACGTCCTCCTGGGGATCCCGGGGCTTGCTTTGTTTGCAAAGCCAATTTGGACACTGCGTCTTTGATCTTCACTTTCAGTATTTGAGCAGGCATGTTTAGTATCACTCATTTCACTGGAGATTTGGGATTCAAGTTTCCTCAACAATCTCCAAAGCAGTGCATTAGAAGGGGAATTGTCTGCCAGGCGTCTTAGAATCTCAATACCCTTGATACTAATTTGATGTGATGCATTTCACCAGATGTGTCTACCTGAACACTGCTTTATGCCCAGGAGGTTTGTGCTACTGTAGAGTATTAAAGTTGGCTCTTTCCCCCACTCCTTCCCTCCCCTCCCTTTTCCTTCCAAAAGCAACTCAATGAAAAGCATCCATAATTTTAATCTGCACAGAGGTGTGATGAGATGCAAATATTTGGAAGGAAGAGTGTGTGTGTCAGGCAGGATTTATGCAAAGAGAGGGGAAAAAAAAAAACACACTGCTAATAAAGCTTCAAAAAATATTTTAAGGAACTCCAATAAAGCTTCAAAAATATTTTAAGGAACTGGTGCTTAAATATAGCCTAACAGATTAATTTATTCCCTCAAACTCCAAGACCTTTTTGCTTTTTACTTTTTGCTGTAATTATGGATGTAAAGGGAAAGGCTGAGAAAGGAGAAATGGAGAAAAAGGGGAAAATTTGTCTTTAAGAAAAAATATTGGCTATATAGCTTACCAGGGGGCTGAAAATACTATTATGGGACTAAACACCTCCATAATCTTTGTGATAAAAGAAGTGTGGGTGGTTGTGGAGCCCAGATCTTAAATGGAAGGAAAAATAAGAGCAATTAGAACCGATCTCTTCCTGAACTCTCCACCCTGTGTAAATTCACCCGTGGTTAAAAATAGTTGTATGAAATAAAAACAAGCACCCTAGAGAGGCATTACTTCCATCAGTGGCTCAAACTAAGCAGCAAACCAGGCTTTGGGCACCTGAGATTTGCTGGTGTTGCTAAAGAGACCAGGAACAGCTCGTTCCCTCCATCCAGGGAAGCTGCTTGTCCCCAGGGAATGGCCTGTGAAGGTTCCTGGGGTTGGTTAAGGATCTGGATCCCCACAATTGCTTCCCTTGCCCCCTTTAAAACCAAATAATCTGAATTATTGCTGCTGTGTGGAGCTTCCCACAAAATTCTGTGTAAACACCAACTGCTACTGGGGCCGTGCTGTGACACTGAGTGTGACCAGAGCTGGTCCTTGTGACCAGGGTTTCATTCAGTCAGTCTGGGAGGGCATTTTTTCCTTGCATGAATCCCATTTTTATCCATGTCACTGTTGCAAACCTTCCCTGTAGAAAGCAAAAAGCAAGAGGAGGGGGGAAAAAAGCATCCTTGGCGTTCTTTATTTATTTCCATTCCTCAATGGCAAAGTAAACTGAATGTTTAAGCAACTGACATCAAAGATGTGATTCCTCTGAAGCTAAAAAGCCTATTAATCACAATTTGAAAGTGTTCTTTAATTACCCTGTAATAAAATGACACGCGCAGAGCGGGAGTTAAAATTGTGTACTTTTAGAGTTCCTGGTGCTTGTTTGTGTTTCAAATCTCCCCGGAAATCCTCGCTGATCCCTCTTGCTCCTGCTGCTTAATTCCACCCTGCCACAGCTCCCGTGCATCCCTGGCTGTGGTGAGTGTGTCCTGAGCTGGCTGAGGCAGGAAAAATTGGGGAAGCAGAGCAGGGGTGGCTTCTGGAGGGTTGGAAATTCCATCCCTGGGGGGATGAGGTGGAGCACGGAGCTTGCCCTGGATTGCAGGCTCAACAAAGAGGGTGGTGAGGGGACAGGGAGCATTGCCATCCTGGAAATCTGAGGTGCTGCATCAGGACTCCAAGTTTGTGTTGTGTCCTGGGAGAAGTGGACCTGGAATGCCTCCCTGAGGAGATGCAGGAGCAGTGGATGGTGCTGAAGGTGACAGAGGAGAGGCTGGAGCTGGGTAGGAGCAGCACAGCTCCTTCCAGGCTTCCCCTGTCAGGCTCCCACCCTTGAAAACGGGCTCTTGGCAGAAGCATTGGGACAAAGAGAGAGGCAAGAGACACCAGAGGGGCCTGGGTAACGCTCTGGGGGATGTGAGCTGTCAAAAAAAAGAGCTATGAGGGAAAGGATGAGGTGGAAACCTGGTTAAAAACCTCTTTGTAAAACTGTCAAGTTCCTAAAGGAAGGAGGGTGGAAAATCAGATGGGGTGGGCACCCCACCCCTGTCACTTTGAGGTGGGTGCTCAGGGTTGTGGGGGTAGAAGAACCCTGGGAATATGAAGTAAATTCCAGTTTGCTTCATTCAGCAAAATCATAGACCTCACCTCTCCAAAACTCCAAGTCCTGCAACCCAATGAACTTTTGCAGGTCCTTGAAACCCTCTGGAAGTTTTCAGTACCTGGGATTATCCATAAAAGTGTGAGCCCTGTCCTTTTGGGCAGGGTTGCTGATCCCTCCTCTTACTGGGGCAGGAATAACTGGGAGCTGGAGGTGGGAATGGCCCAATCCACACACAATTGATCCAGGCTGGTGTGTTTTGGGCAGGAATTCCCTGCTCTTGCCAAACTCAGCCGAGTGGGTACGTTCGGAGTTGCTCTGTTTTCAAACCCAGACAGTTGTTAATGAAACAGTTGCTGTTTTGTTGACAGAACATTAATTACTTGATCTTAGGACTTGGTAATTGCACGGGCCCCCTCTGTATACATCACTAATTACATTAGCAATTATATGGCATTTTAAAGACAAAGAAATGACTGCAGCAACTGCAGTGTCAGAGGTACCCTGCTGGTAAATTCCAGTCCAATTCCACCAAGAGGTGTTGGGAGAAGTCCCTGTCCATCCCAACCCTGCCCAAACCCCGCTCTGATGTGCTGTGGTGCTGCAGCCACTCAAACCAGGGAGTCTTGACAAAAGGAAGGTGCTTGGATTTCTCATCCAGGTTGGTTACACTCTCAAAATTGACCCAAAGCCCTCTCTAAAGGCTGCTGGCTGTTGGATATAACTCGTTCTCTATGAATCTCAGAAATAACTGAGTGGTATCTTAAAAATCAGGACTTAAATTAGAAATAATCACCATTGTAACAATGGTGCAAAATGGCTCTCTGAAAAGCTGCACTGTATTTCCAAGGCTCTTCCTTTGCAGATTAATAGGCCAGAAATTTACTTCAGAAGCTACAACTTCTGTGCCTCCAGAAGGTGGAGGTTTGCAAAAAACCTTAAAAAATGGGAATAACTGCAGTCATGAGAAGTGGGAATGCAGTTTATCCATCCCCCTCCACGGTGGGGTGTGGGTTTGGAAGCCCTCACAGGTACCCATGGTGGGAAGGGGTGGGAATTAGATGATCCTTAAGGTCCTTCCAGCCCAAAGCATCCCATGAATGCAGTGTAGGCACACAAAGTGCTCTGTGCACGGTTGGGGCTGGGCTGGGCTGGGTGTGAATGTGAAAAAATCCAATGTTTGTATCATTTCCCCCAATTATTTTGTTTCTGCTTTGTGGGCTGGAGGGTGATGTGGCCAGATCCAGGATGTCACAGCTCCAGGGCCTCGGAATTGTGACCCCTGAGGGTCTGGCCTGTGTCTCACCAAGTTCTGAGCTTGCAAACAGAAGGAGGGAGTTTATTGCCAACAGACAAACTCTCTTCCTTGGGCTCTTTATACTCCCAATCCACATCCCCTCCTCCTTCACTGTTCCTCAGAACTATTGCTGTGGGCAATTTCTGACCAGTCCTACCCCGAATTCACTAAACCCTCAATCCACAATTCACTGAGCTAAGTTTGAAGCTGCCACTGATGTGAATGGTGGCAAGATCACAGCAAACACCTCATCCCAGAGATGCCAGAGCCAGGTACTGCCTGGGATTCCAGCTGGAGGAGCCACAGCCTCTGCATCCACCCTGGGGGAGTTTGAGCCCTGGGCTGGATGAGTTTCCCCAGAGCACACACCACACAAAAAAAAACCCAAAAATGAGAAAACAGCCTTCTCTCTGCCTGTCTCCCTGTGGAACAAGGGACAGGTTTGTGCTTCCTCCTGTTGTGGCTTTGCTCAGACCCAACACAGGGCAGCAGATCCCATTTCCCTCTCCCAGCCTCCCCACTGTGCTTCCCACAAAGTTCTTCTGTTGCCTCCATGGGGCATTTTCTGGTGCCTTCCTCTTGGGGAGGGGGAAGTGTTGGGTTTCCCCTTCCCCTCATCTCCAGGGGTGTTTGTTGTCCTGCTCTGTCGGCACCCCCAGCCACCAGCTGCTGGTTAATCCAGTGCTGCACACGGAGTTAATGAGACATTCCTGCTTAAATAACCTGCTGCCATTAGAGCTTCAGATCCCTGCACCTCAGCAGCTGTGTGTTGTCACTGAGATAAATATTTTAACTGGGCTGGCAATTCCCTGCCCGCCTGGCCTAAGTGGCTGAATGAGTGGCTCTTGTTTCAGCATTTATTGGAGTGAAACTCAGATTTTTAGCAAATAGCCATCTGGAAAAGACTTGGAAAGGGGGAAAAAAGTAGGGTGGGAGAGGATGTGCTGCTCTGGAAGGGCTTTCTGAACCGAGGCATGCCCAGGTGTCATTGTCCCCTCCCTAGGGACAGACAACCTGCATGGGCACTGGCCACTCCTAGAATCCCCATTATCACTGCTCTTGGGAGGGATGTTCCTTTGGTGTTCCTGCTACTCCACAAATTCACAGCTACCCAGACACTCTGCCTTTGGAAAGGGCCACTCTCTGTGCCTGATGTGACAAAAGTCACTCCGTTCTTCCCAGAGCGTGGCAGGAGCCTTGGAGGGAAGGCTGAACATCTGATCTTCCCGTAAAACCTGGTGAGCCAAGGATTTACCGAAGGGGAGGTTTCAAGCCTTTATTGGTCCTAACATTGACCAAAAGCCTCTTTTCACAATGGCTTTTAAGAACGGGGTAAGACTGGTAATGAAAGAGGTTCATGACAATGATCCTGGAAATTTTTTGTGTGTTTTGAAAGAGATTCTCTTTCTGTGCAGATAATCTGTGATAGCCTGAGCTGCTTGGGGTTGGAGGGAGTTGTCTGTGTGCTTTTCTGAGTTAAGAATTTGATTTTTTTGGTCTGAAATTGGCATTTTGTTAGGAAGTTGCTCAGGCTCCAGGACAGCCCTGATGGTGACACATCCCAGGCTCCTGTTTGTATCTGTCCATCATCAAGTCCTTAAAAGAGGTAAGGAAAGGAGTGGGACAGCAGATCTCCAGCTTTCATCTGCACCACAAACTTCCTCCCTGGAACACAACAGTAGGGCCCTGTTAGAGACTAAGAATCCCTTTCACAGGAACTGGGAGTTTTATCACCAAAATCATCACTTAAAGCACTGCTGGGATTTCTCAGGGAGGGGAGAAAAGAGCTGAATCAGATTTTCAGGAGAATGGGCCTCTGTTTGAGAGGAGATGAAGGATATTTCAGCAGGACAGTGGAAAACTTGGGTTTCAATGCTGGGATGAAGGTCATCTACTGATTGCACGTTATCCTGGAAGGAATAATTGGTGCAGGTTACCAAAATCCCCTGTTTTCTCCTCAGTGTTGTGTTTTGATAGCGCCTCATGTTTTCAGATGCTCTCACTGGCATCTGGCAGTAGTTTCAACACTGATTCCTATTCTGTTGTTAGTCAAAAAATGTCAGTAAAAGTGACTGTCATCATCAAATTTTTCCTTTGTTTGAATCTTTCCAGTGATTTTCCTAGAAGAGAACAGAATATTCCTGGTTTAAATGGCCAATTATAATTTTCCAGTCACCATTTCCAGTTTTCAGCGCTCTGGTTTGTACCTCCTCGTGGCTGAAATGTGCACTCTGCACAAGAGGGAGTGGATATATCAAGATTTTGGGGTTTTTTTGAGGCAATGTGAATCCCCTCTGCAGCACCAATTTGTTGTTGGCTCAGAGTATTTGCACAAAGACGGTGCCTAAAACAGGACCAACCCCAAATTTAGTCCAGGGAGAGGCCAGGATTAGTCAGTCCCATTTTTGAGGAGGTGTCCAAAAAGGACATCCCCCCTGTCTTACCCTTCAAATCCTTTCCTCCCCCCAAAATTCCTAAAATCTCACAAAGGTGTTGTCCATTTGTAATAAGGAATGATCAAAAGACACCATTAATTATTCTCTTATTATGCCCAGCATAATCTCAACCTGGCTCTCCCAAATTGTGGGGGGATGTTTGGCAGACAAATCTTCAAATCTTGATTTAAAAACTCTCACATAACATTTTATACCATTTTTTAAAGGTTTTCGTTCCCCTGGGTGACCCATAAAGGTGATAAAGAATGAACACCAAAATTAAGATAATTCCCCCCTTGTTTACAGTACAAAAATTTTATTTTTTTGTTAGGATAATTTAAAGTTTAAAACTGAAGTAGACATATTCATTTTACAAACAAGATATTCTTCCATAAGTAGGACCATTAGAAACAGTAAACAAAAAAAACAAAAAAAAACCCAAAAAAGCTATTTTTACAAAAGCTCTGTGCATAGCAACTTCATACTGTTTATAACTGACAAAGCAAAAAAACAAAACAAAAAAAAAAAAAAAAAAAACAAAAAACCAAAAAAACAAAAGGCCAACCCCAAACAAACCCCAAAACTATACAGGAGGGAGAAATGAGGCCTTAATTTACAGGAGGGAGAAAACGGTTTGGAAAAACCATGCATATTGGAAGTGTGCAAAGAAAGAGGGGCAGGAGGATGCTGGACCAAGATAAATTAGGAAATCAAACCAACTCTCCCAAAGTTTTGATGAAATTTGTCGTTTCCTATCGCGACACTTTCATCTTCCCCGTGGCAAAGAGGAAAATTCTCAGGGAACAGTCGACAGCAACCACTCAAAGAGGACAGGTTTTTATCACACTGACAAAATCCCCACACAGACATTTTTATATAGTTTTTTCCCTTTTTTTGCTGGGTGTTTTGCCCCTGCCAAAGTTCTTTCACATCAAGGATTTCTGGTTGTGTTTATTTACAGGTCTTTTTCTCTGTAGAGCTCAGTTAGCTCTACACTCATCTCCAGTACCTTGATTTCCCTGCCTGAGCAAAATCCGCTTTTTAAATCATTCCTGTGTTTAATTTTTTTCATCTGTTTGGCTCATATCAAACCAGAAAAATTAAATTTTCCATGTTTGCATCAACATAGGCAGTTTCTCTTCCTGCAAGTGCTTGGAGTAGCTTTTTAGGGAGATTTATCTTTTTTTCATTTGGATTCATGGCTTTCCCACTTGAACTCATGAAAACAACTGAAGTGTGAAAGGAATGTTGAGTGTTCCAGAAACTTTCCTTTTTTAAAAATTTTTATTGCCAGCCTATCATTTTTCCCCGGAATCTTCTCAAGATTCCAGTGATGTGGTAGATCCTTTTTTCACGTGCCTGTGCTGACTAAGAAAAAATGAAACAGGAGGATGGACAAAACCCAGCCTTTTCCATGAAATGTCTCAATTTTTTTAAAAATCTGAGACATTTCTGACTGAGATTTTGCAATGAAAATCTGATTTGTTAAAAAAAAAAATAGTGAGAGGATTTGAGGCAGCAGGCTGCTGCTCTCCAGCAGGGGGTCTGGAAATTTCTCTTGATCTGGAATATTTGCTGGCCATAGAATTTTGGGTCTGTTTGATGATAAATTTTAGAAGTAACCTGTACAGAGAAGGGCAGGGGAGAAAATTCACCATCTTAAGGCTTTGGAGCTGTTTGGGGTTTTTAGTAGGTCAGAATGGAGGAAGGGATTTGATAGGACTGAGCCTGGTCCATCCAGGTAATTTCTTGAATTAGGACTCAATGTGTTTTCACTGCAATTTATGGAAGTTTTAATCCCAACTCTCCCAGTCCTCAGTCTGGTTTTATCCCTACATAAATGCCTAATTCCAAACATGAATTGGGATCTCCCACTCTTAGCCCTGCTGGGATATCATTGCCTATGAATCCATGAGATATTTTGGGGGTTTTAGGTTTTTTTTTTAATTGTTTTGCTGTTCTGAATGACCAGGCCAGCCCTGTGCCCTGTTCTGTTATCAAAGGTACAGTGACAGCTCCCGTGACTTCCTAACACCTGTGAGTCTTTAATATTTCAGAATATTCCAGAATCTCTTGGTTTCAGGGGTGCTGATTGACCTCCAGTGACTAAAGGGCTCTCAGAGAACCCACAGTGATGATCAACCTGCATCTATAATTAACTGTGAGTTATTTTATTTCATTTCATTTTTTTCTGGAATGCAGACTCTTTCAGTAGCCTGGCTTCAAGACCTTAACTATATTTTGAAAACACATTATTCCCACAAAATCTCTCTTTAAAGTCACTTCTAATTGGTTTTTTTTGCTGATATAAGTTGGGCCTTGAGTTTTAGAAGAGATAAACCCCCCTCTACCTTTTTAAAATGGGATTCAAGGGCATTGAGAAGGTTCCAAATGAGGATCCTACCAAACCTCACAGCACAGTCAGGAGTACAAAACTCCTTCCCTGCAAGCAAAATGACAAAACTCCTTCCCTGACATCTTCAGGAATGATCGGAACAGCCCCAGTTGGTCTCTCCAGTCCCTCTGGTTCTCTGCTGTGCCGAGCTCTGAGATATCCTGTGGATCTCCACGTGCACTGAAGGGATTTGTCCCACGAGCTGAACTGTGCCCTGACCAGGAAAGGGAATTTGGAGGATCTTGTCCCATCCCTGGCAGTGCCCAAGGCCAGGCTGGACGGGGCTTGGAGCACCCTGGGATGGTGGAAGGTGTCCCTGTCCATGGCAGGGGTGGCACTGGATGGGCTTTAAGGTCCTTCCAACCCAACCATTCCAGGATTTCCTGATTCCATGCCCTGCTCTGGAGGCTCACGTGCCCAAATCCTGTCCTTAAGGTGAGGGTCCCTGCAGTCACCCCCCAGCCTCCTGCTGGATCACAGCTGGATCTGAGCCCTGGCTCTGCACAGAGGAGTTTTGGCTCTTCCTGACCCCAACAGCTCCACAACAGCTCCACCTGAGCTCAGCCACACAAACCGTCCCAGCTTCACCATCCCAACTCCAGCAGAACTCCTACCATACATGAGGATCACCAAGAGCACGATTTTCCTTACCCACCAAAAAAACTGCTGGGCAAATGGACAAGTTCAGATCCAGGGGCCTTATTTAGGGTTTATTGATTGACATCAAGGTGTTGCCATAGGAACAACCATCCATGCAGCCATGAGTTGTGTGGATTTTAATGGGCTCTCCATAGTGTAGCTGATTTTTATTTATTTTTCCCACCAAAAATGTCTTTCCAATAACCAAATTCTTTTGAGTGCTCTCTGGTTTAATTGGATAATTAGTGATTTATTTTATCAGACTTGTCCTCGCTTTCCAGTTTCAGGAGAGGAGATGCAAAGGAGAACTAAACTCTTTTTTTTTTAGGCTAAAATGCAGGAAAATTCAAAGCAATTGATTACCTCTATGAACTTCAATATATAACTGAAAAATACTTACCATTTTTAATGACAGGATAAAAGTGCATAAATCATTCAAATACATGTTCACCTTTATAAATGCACCCTTAATATGAAGCATAACTGAAGTTAAGGTGTTCCAACTACGTGGAAGACCCCAGAGAACCCTTCCCCTCCTAATTCATACATCAAATCTATAAAATAAACTCAGTACCTCATGAAAAATCCGATTCACTCAAATCCCTAAGTGCCACTCACTCGTCAGTTGGGTCTTTGAGACTTAGCAGTTCATCTTAGTACCTGAATATTTTAATTGAAACAAAAAATGGAAAGGGGAGGGAGGAAAGATGAGGAGGATGAAAAATTCATACATGACCTGTTTACCACAATGTAGGTAAAAGTTTCTGGTGGTTTTGTTAATCAGAAAGAATCCTATACATCCTTGCACATGAATTCAGTAAGAGGGAAAAAAGTGAGGAGCAATTGCAGCAGTAATAATATATCTCAAACTTATCACTACATTTTTGCATCATCTTTCTTCATTGTACAACTGGAGGAAAAAATCCAAAGAAGGGTTTAATTTCTACCTCTACATACAATAAGTTACAAGTTCATTTATTTAAATAATTGTAAAACATCTTACATTTTTTTAAAGAGGTTAAACTATAAGCAAATACACACATACACCAAAGTTCCATCATTCATGTCAGTTTTGTCCTAGAAATTCTTTCATGCTGGTACCCTGTTTTGTTGAATTGTTTTTCTGCATAAACTAAATCGATATCTGAAAGGCTCCATAGAAAATAGAAACTTCGACTTTTTACCCCTACAAAGTAAAACAAATTGTATCCAAAATATCAAGCTTGAATCATTTTGCCAATTCCTTTTTTCCTTTGACTATTTTACAAATCTTAGGAAGGTTTTCATGTCTTCCAGGAAAGACTTTGCATTTCTGATTCCATTCTGCCAACTCTTGTTCGTCCTGGCTCTTGCTGATTCTTCATTCCCAATGTTTGAGGAGTTGATGTGGTTGTGTCAGAAATATGAAACAGGTAAAAGATGCACATTTCTATCTTGTCCAATCCATAAAAAATGTTCCTTTTTTTTTTTTTTTTCCCCAGGCCTGGCTTTCCCCCAAAAAAGAGCTTGTAGTGCTATTTTTTTTCCTTTTAGTGGTCCATCACAATAAGTAGTTTTGTGCTGTAAAAGAAAAATGAAAAAAAAAAGGAGGAAAAAAGGGAAGAGGGAGAGGAGCAAAGCTGCCTCTTCCTTACATCGGGGGAACGACAAGACCAGTCATGGCTGAAAAAGAAAAGCGAAAAAGATTAAATTGTGGCAAAATGTTATGGAGCAAAATATATTCCAGCCCTTCGCCCTCCTGTGAGCAGTCAGGAACCACAGGAAGGGCCTGAGATTAAATTAGAGCTTCAGTGTCTTTAAATGCTTTTGGTGCTGCAGTGAGAACTGAGATGTGAGAACTGAAGGTGGTACAGGCAATGGGCAGAGAGCAGAGTTTCAGGGGAAAAAGGAAAAAATTCCTTCCTGTGAGGGTGGGGAGGGGCTGGGATGGAATTCCCAGAGGAGCTGGGGCTGCCCCATCTCTGGAAATGCCCAAGGCCAGGTTGGGACACCCTGGGACAGTGGGAGGTGTCCCTGCCCATGGCAGGGGTGGCACTGGATGAGATTTAAGGTCCCTTCCCAAACACTCCAGGATTTCATGATTGCATGAAAAGCCAAGGCCCACCATGGTTGTGCAATGGATAAAAGAGAGAGGGGATTAATTCAACTCTCAGCACATGCATGTTCAGACAAACCTTCCCATTTTGGGTGCTTATCCCCAGAGAGAAGACCTTGGAGATGGACCTCGCTCAGAACTGGCCCCAAAATTCAGACTTCTCAAACTTCCTCAAGCTGAACACTCAAACCCCTCCTTGCAAACCAAACCTGAGCAGGGTCTTTGCTTCCCTGCTCAGCTTGGAAGGGTTGGGAGCAAGGAAAGATGTGGAAGAAAAAGGAATTCCCTCCTGTGCTGCTGCCAGGACCAAGCCAGGGAATTCCAAGTCCAAATTCGCTGGCCAGGGACCAGGGCTGGGTTTTGCTCATCTGGTTCCAGTGGAAACAATGGAGCAGCCTCACTTCCTTGCTTGGTTTCCCCCAGATGTCTGAGTCACTGCAGCCTTACCTGGCACATTCCCAGAACGCTGGGCTTATGTAAATTATTTATTAGTCACTCTCCTGCCTTTAATTGCAGCTCTACTCCTCGTAACTGACAGCAGCAACATTTGGAGCTGCCTGGAACTGGTGCTGCTCCCCAAGGTTTTGAGGGGTAAGTTGAGTTTATACGTATTTATATAACAAATGAGTGAGTCACACTTTCAAAGGGGCCTTGGTGCAGCGCGAGGTCCTAATCCTGCAAAGATTTATGTTCACTGAAATTTGTGGGATTATTGGTGTGTGTAAAGCCCCGTCCCCTGAGAATTCATTTCACCCTTTCGTTGAGAGAGTTTAAAAAAGTGCTCAGGGCAAGTTCCTGAGCTAACACGGGCCTGTTATTGGAGCTGTGTTTTTAAACAACTGTGGATATGCTCTATGATTTAATACAATAGGAAAATAAATATTTTCATATTTTCTTACTGACTGGGGCTAAAGTCCCTGCCAATTTTAGCTGATAGCTGAAAGAGAAAGTGAAACCCAACAGCCCCAAGTCAAGCAGCTACTTTTTGTAATGGCTTTGGAATTTGTTGTTCTTCCTCATATTTTCAAACCCTACATAAATAACCTTAAATAAAGCAGGTAAACACATTTCCGCCTGTTTTGGGAATATGTGTGTGAGTTTTAGAAGACAGATTTTTCTGAGGAGGCTGCTCCATTCCTTTTCCTCACCCCCAAGCCCCCAAAATAATCCTGATGGTGGTGTCCCAGCATGATGTGGAGAGCTGGCCATTGACCACATGCCTGTCCTTAGAAAGGAAAACTTGATTTAGTCTTGGCTCTCTGCCCTGCTCCAGACTTTGCTGGGCTGGAGACAGAGGTGGGCTCGTGCCCTCCGTGCTGGCTCCATCCCCCAGGTGATCCCAGGGGAGCAGATCCTCCTGCTCTGCTCCAGGCAAAACCATCCAGGATGCCTCCAGGAATTTAAGCTGTTTGTCTGAGGCCTCCTGGCTGGGTCTTTTGCCTGGAGCAAATAAAGCAGCACCTGCACAGACAGTGCCTGGCTTGTTCCTACCCAGGGTGACCTTTTCTGGCTGTTGGATGTCTGGGCAGAGGGGCAGCAGCCCCTGGTACAGCTTGGGATGGCTTCATTTGAGCCATTCAGGGTCTGGTGCTGGTGCAGTTAAACTCTGTTCCCAAGGGAGTCAGTCCATATTCGCTTTTCTCTGATACTATTGTTATTAACAACATATTCCCTTTTTTTTTTTTTAATCAAGGAAAACTCCCAGCAAACCGAAGCAAAGACCAGGCCTGATTTCTGCTGTGCCTCTTCAAATGTATTTTAAGAATACTAGTAGATGCATCATTTGGGGACGTTCCTTAATTTTAAAGGAAAGTACATTTTTTGCTGTATGATTAAAGATATTAATAATAATTTAAAAAAAGATATGTACTGGAATGGAACAGGTTTTCCAGAGCAGTTGTGGCTGCCCCATCCCTGGAAGTGTCCAAGGCCAGGTTGGAAGGGGTTTGGAGCAACCTGGGATAAAGAAAATGTCCCTGCCCATGGCAGGGGTGGCACTGGGTGGCTTTAAGGTCCCTTCCAACCACACAATCCTGGAATTCTGTGATTCCATGACAGGACAGAGCAAGTCCTATAACACAGAAAACACAAGCAAAGCCCAATTTGTGTCTCTGGCATTTCATCCTCAGCCTCACCTCCTCCTGCAACAAAGAATGAGCTGCCTGAGGAATATTGGCTGGAATTCTCACCTGGCTTCCCCCAGCTCATCTAAAGGCTTCTCTCTCTTTTCACACACCCTGCTCTGCCCATTTCCACCCCACCTCCACTCCCCGTTGGGGCTGCACTGTCAAAAGCCTATTCCCAGCCTGGATCGCTTTTTATTGAATGTTTGGGAGGTTTGGATTAAGGTCTTACACTGCTAGCAAAGCTGTAATTATTTTTGCCTGTATTACTATATATTGAATCGATGTAACTTTTCAATAAAGGTGGTTCAATGCAGGACACTCCCTGATGAGTTGGGAATATAGCAACCACCAGTCATTATCCCAGAGGGTCTTTTTTTTTTTTTCTCTTCTCTTGGAGGGAAATGGAAAAAGAATTAGAGATGAGCCTTATTGTATTAACCTTGACAGCTTGCAATTATCAACTGAAACACTTGATTAAAATTGTCACAAGGTTGGAGAATTTTTTTATAAATAAATAATCAAACATGGGTAGCACCCAGATGATCTGGTGATAGGCACCTTTAATGGGTGTAATTAATAATGATCAAGTAGCCTTTGGAAAAGCTGCCTTGGAGTGGAAAAGGACTCCCTGCAATTCAAACATGAGGACTGGGAAGGGGATTAGTGCTGAATTC
>VZRZ01002011.1:8727-70377 GCA_013398175.1 Climacteris rufus
CTGAGGGCGGGGAGAGGAGCGGCCCGCCCCGGCCCCGCCCCGCGCCGCTGCCAGGGCGGGAGGGGGCGGCGGCGGCGCTTTGGTGACCCCGCGGCTGCCCCGTCCCTGCCTTCGGCCCCTGCCTGCCCCTGCCCCGAGGGCACGGTGACCGGTCCCCCGTGACCGAGACACCCCTTCCAGGGAAGAGCGACCTGCTGGAGTGAGTCCAGAGGGGGCCACGAAGATACTCACAGGGCTGGAGAATCTCTCCTAAAAGAGTTGGGGCTGATCAGCCTGGAGAAGAGAAGGTTCTGGGGACACCTTAGAGCAGCCTTCCAGTACCTAAAGGGGGTTCATAAGAAAGATGAGAATGGATTTTTTTACCTGTAGCGATAAACCAGTGGGCAGTGATTTTAAACTGAATTATTAAACTGGTAGACGTATGGCACAATAAGCACACAGCATCACAGCTTGGTCTGGAGCAGAGCAGAGAGCGAGCTCTATTTATTGTCCTATTCCCATTTTATATGGTAGGAACCCAGGCAGATGATTCGCTAGGGTCCAACCACCCTCCAGTATGGTTGGCTGGGTTCTACACCACCCAATTCAAAACATATCATGCCCTGACCCACAACACCTGTGGAAAACAACAGGTTCTTGTCTTACTGTTTTTCATACCTTCCATGGGAAAGAAGGACTTTCTCACAAGCAGCCCAGGGCAGCAAGCTCTGGGCCACTACAGACATAGGTTGGACATATGAAAGAAAGCTTTTTGCAGCAAGGTTGGTGAGACACTGGAACAGGTTGCGCAGGAAATAGTGGATGCTCCATCCCTGGGAGTGTTGCAGGCCAGGTTGGATGGGGCTTTGAGTAACCTGGTCTAATGGAAGGTGTCCCTGCCCATGGAAGGGGGGTTGGACAGAATAATCTTTGAGGGTGCTTTCCAACCCCAGTAATTCTGTGGTTCTGTGATTCTGTGAGGTNTTTTTCATACCTTCCATGGGAAAGAAGGACTTTCTCACAAGCAGCCCAGGGCAGCAAGCTCCGGGCCACTACAGACATAGGTTGGACATATGAAAGAAAGCTTTTTGCAGTGAGGTTGGTAAGACACTGGAACAGGCTGCGCAGGAAATAGTGGATGCTCCATCCCTGGGAGTGTTGCAGGCCAGGTTGGATGGGGCTTTGAGTAACCTGGTCTAATGGAAGGTGTCCCTGCCCATGGAAGGGGGGTTGGACAGAATAATCTTTGAGGGTGCTTTCCAACCCCAGTAATTCTGTGGTTCTGTGATTCTGTGAGGTGCTGCCTCTGTCAGCCTGGTGGGAACAGCAGCTGTGTGTCCAGGCTTAGCCCTCCCCTTGCCTACCCAGTACACCTTTGGCATTTCAGAGGAGAGGCTGTGCTACTGCCCTGGTCCTTCGTTTCCTCAGCATGCTTAATAACAGCCCTAGGACAAATCCTAGACTGGAGTGGAGGTGCTCTCCTACTCCAGCAGTGAGCTCTGTGACAGGTGGCTGGTGTAGTTATGCCCTGGGTGTTTCCTTCACCACCACCATCTTGTCCTGGTGCTTTGAGCTTCTTTTTCCAAGTCC
This sequence comes from Climacteris rufus, assembly GCA_013398175.1. NCBI lineage: Eukaryota > Metazoa > Chordata > Aves > Passeriformes > Climacteridae > Climacteris > Climacteris rufus. The sequence continues at coordinate 10,297 of VZRZ01002011.1, forward strand.
TTTCCACTCTTACTGCAGCTGGACACTGTGCAGTTGGAGGGAGGCACAGCTATGATCTAAGTTTAGGAGGGTTAGAGGTCTCTTGCCCTTGTTTTGTAGAAATAGCAAGTTAGTCCTCAGGAGAAAATGAAAATAGGTAAGAGGGAAAACTGCCTTACATTCTCCCATTTCCCTCTGAACAGCAGATCTTTTCTGTCAGCATTTCTGAAGGAGTTGTATCTCCCACTGTCCTTTTGTGGGCTACCTATTAAAAAACTATTAGCAATTCCTCACAACACTTTCATTCACTATTTCCCTGTTGTCGTAGCATTCAAGGAAGAAATTTGCCATCTCCTGATGCCACATTGCCCAGCAGAGTGTCATCAGATAGTAATTTTTTCCATACAGTGAACTTTGGTTGAGTTTACGAGTGTCTTCCAGCTGGCACTGTTAATCATACGTTCTCTGAGGCCGGGTCATATGCTTTGTGTAAGTAACTGTATACAAGTTCCCATACACTGTGTGACACTGTATATTCAGAGGCAGCCTGTACAAGTCCTTCTTGAGGGACCACTCATTTTCATACTTCCTTGTGTCTGTGATGCCAACCAATCTGAAGCTGTGAGATGAGTTTTTCAGATGAACACTTGCATCTCTAGTTGAATTTGCTAGAAGGTGCCTAAGAAAATGTGACAGCCATCGGTTTGTCCAACAGTGAGGTCTTAATGAGGCAACTAAACACACAGGTCTCTATATAATCTGAGCTGAAAAGTTACACTTTGGTACATCTGGGGTATAGAGAAAGACACATTGAGCACTGGGTATCATTTAAGATGGATCAGCTTACATTGTCTCAACATAAAAATACAAAGTCAGCTATCACTTCAAAAAGGCTCCAATCCATAGAAGTTTGAAAAGGATGGTTTTCAGAGCTCTGTCCTGATGTATGGCTAATCCTATACTCCCTTCCCATTCCTAATTTCTGTGTTGCATGACCCAGGAGACAGCGTTTTGGAGACACAATGACTCTTCATAGAGAAGCCAAACAGTCCCCATTTAGGGACATCAGATGAATCTGAATGTCCGTGCTGAGCATGAGTGCTCTGTGCCACTGCTGTGTTTGCCAGCAAGGGTGCTCTGGCAGCCCAGAGACAGAAATCCTGACAGCACAAATTCTGGGAGAACTGAGAAAGTACTAAAACAAATAAAAGTTAGGAAAGAAATCTAGTCTTGCAACCTAAGACACTACCACCCCCGAAGGCTGACCCTGCCAAAACTTTCAGCTGATGGCCCACTATCAAATGTGCCTGGGCAAGAGCAAGCTCTAAAATATGTTTCAGTTTATTATTAACGTATCTATCACTATTGAGTTTAGCTTGAAAACCAATAAAGCATTAGATTTTTCTTAATCAATAGACAGCTTAGAAAGAGTGATATGGAAGCAGTGGGAAGGAGGAAGAGGAAGCTGCACAGTCTGGAAGCATATGCTTCCTAGTGCATAGTTTATTATCCAGCCTAGATAAGGGTGTGGATATCCCATGCTCTAAAATTCTTTCCAGGTCGAGAGAAGCTGGAAAAGGAAAAACATCTCCCGATACAGGAATAAACAGTTTTGTATTTTGTTTCAATCATCTCTCAGCTTCCCTAAGTGATGTCTTCTTTCCTTTCCATCTAGCTTCAAGAAACCATCGTCCTCCCCAGGGAAAGCCTATTAGCTTTAATGGAGTTCAAGTACAAATGAACTTGGCTCAGCATGTGGCATTTTCTCAGCAGAAGTGTGAGTTGCAGCAGAGCCCCTCAGATCTTGTCTGGGCGATAAATGAATGCTTTCCGTACAGCGCGCTGAAGCCTGACAGCGAGGCAGCTTCACACAACAGAGAAACAAGATAAGGCTTTTGGTGGAGGCAAGGTCCCTAGGTAAAAAAACAGCCCCTTCCTTCACATCTTGATTCTAGTCTCTCTTCAGTCACAGTGTTCAAAGAGCTTAAAACTCCAGAGGTTCCAGAATCTGTGTATAGAAACAAACATATATAATATATATATATATATGTATCTAAAAATAAAATAAAATAGTTTCAGAAACAGTAGCAGTAATAAAGCTTTATTTTATCTGACTGAGACTTGCACTACAGCTGAAATATTCCTAATATGCTTCTTCTCTGTGGAATCTTAGGTGTTCCTCAATAATACTGCCATAATTCTCTCAGCAGAGGTTGCTAATATTAACATATTTCTTTTACTCAGCTACCTCTCTTTCCTGAAACTTAAAAACATACATTATTTCTGAGACTGCCACTCCTTTGTCAAGTTTTCTTTTTCAAATTGAATAACAGGTATAAAAATTCCTAGGGGGCACTCACAGTGCATATCGATGCATGTATTCTGCAGACCTTGTTTATTTTGAACCCAGACTGGTGAATATTTGTAAAGAAATAAAAATAAACTGTTAGTATTGAATGCTTCCTTGTTTATGTTGAAACAGTTGTTTCTAATACTGTTGAGAAATACTCAGTTCCACAAGGGCTGCATGTGAAGCAGATAACCACTTTATTATGAGCAAATACATTATTTTTATTTGCTTCCCTGCATGAACTGTAAATAATTATGTACCTCTGCAATTTTGTATTTAAAATATTCCACTGTATTTAAAATATTCTTCACAGATGCTATTAAAAATTAGCCAAATCCTTAGTTGTTTTCCAAACTCTGTATTTTAAGAGTAGGATCACCTCAAATCTATTTTTGAGTTTGTTTTTTTTTAATAATTATGTAAATTGCAATAGCCTTTGTCATTAAGTAAAACAAAGTCCTTTTAAAGTGCATAAAATATTCAGTAAATGTCTAAAGCCCTTCAAAATCATCACTGGTATCTGTTGAGAAACTACACTAGCATTCATTTAAAAACAGATAGGAAAAATATTCATGCATGCAGCAATATCCAGCCAACACAAACATAATGTTATATTTTGGTAGCTTCTGTATCTTGTTCAAAGCAATTTGTTTATCCAGGGTTTGTTTAAAGAAAAAAACCACATTTTTTTTTTCTAACTATCTAGCAATTTACACAAAGGTGTAGTCTCGTGGAAAAGTAATAGTTAAATTATAGTCCAACTTCCCAGAATAAAGACTAAATTTTTTCATCACTTGCACCACTAACTACTCATTGTGATTGACTTTAAATGAAAGTTTAAAGGAAATATGACTCATGACTTGTTGAAGATTCAACAACCTATTACAAATTCAGTAGCATATTAACACCAGTGCCTCTATCTTCAATAATTATATTTCAGGAAGAGTCTGTGGAGGTTTAGAAAGATGATCCAGACATAGTAGCCCTCTTTCCAATGGTAAGGTAGGAGTTTATACTGATGCCTTATCAGGGACTACCTAAAAACAGAAGCCACACAAAATTAGGAGAGTGAAAAAGTGGCTATATTATGAAGGGCCTTCAGGTACATTTAGGGCAGACAGAGCCCCCCCGGAGGCTTCACCCAAAATGGGCAACGGGTCACAGGCTTTCATAGTTCTATGAGTTTGGTCCATTTGCATATTGGGGGTTGATCTTCCAATTACAGCTTCAGGTAATGAAGTCATTTACTGTCAGTTTTCTGCCCCCCCCATCCCACTTTTGTTTACATTTCTTGGAGCCTGAGACAGTAAGGTGTCATTGGTTCCCAAGCCCAGAGAGGAATTGTTTTGTCTGACCAGAATGGGAAAACAGTAGCTAACACTCTATATGGAGTTTAAAGTTATGCACTAAAGAATTGCAGGATTACAAATACATGAAAAATATAAAAGCTAAAATCCTAAGGCATCAATACCTCCTAGAACTTAATTTTTGTATAGAAGGATATTATTGAGCTAAGTACCACTGATCAAAAAAAATGTACCTGATTTGTATTTTAGTATTTTAGTACATCCATCAATCTTTATTAACATCTGAAAAGTACACAAAGAGGTCACTTTTTCATAACTACTGACTTTAGGTAAAACTCACTGAACTGAAACAGAATGTCTGCTTACTGGATTGTACTTCGAGACCTCTAAACAAAATTCCATGGTAGCAGTAGTCACTATAGACTACCACACTGGAAGTTTGTGGCCACTTGAAATACCAGTTACAAGAAAATATAACATATTTAACAGATATGCTAAGAAATGAAGGGTGGAGTGATGATCTATAAGCTATTGTACCTGAGCTCCCACAGAACAGCCCCACTGTTCACAATCTGTGACTTTCAGGCTTTCTTGATGGAGTCAGATATTTGTCCATCACATTACACAAATAATTCTATAGCAAACAGTATTTTAAGAAGCAGCAACTACAAGATAAGCATTAGTATTCTGAAGGACAAAGCATATTGATTAAACATACTCCCCAATTCAACTAGAATAGCTGTGTCAATCAGATAAAATACTTTTTTGTTCAGTTTTCTCAATTGAGAATGAAGTTTTATCCCCTCAGCAAAGATACTAATGCCTTGTGTTAGAGAACTCGGGAGCTGAGAGGGATTATGTTTTTTCTGGAAGATGGATCATTTGTAAATGCAAACTCTTTGTTTGCAGTCCATGGTGAAAGGACAAACGTTGGCTTGCTGGAAGGATTAAGGAAGGTTAAGCTCATTCAGATGTCGTTATAAGACCAAAGCTCATCGCCAATGAAACATTTAAGCTTTGAATTCCTAGTTGGGCTCCTGTTATTGATTTTGATGGATAGTTGGAAGTCTGAACACTTGCTGTTGAAGCCAGATGTAGTGTGCACTGCCTCAGACCTGAGCATGGTAAGTAGCCAATGCTGTCAAATTAGAGCAGTAACTTTCCAAGCTGCCTGCAAATGGTTTGTAAGGAGACAGAAGAAGAAGATCTGGGCAGATGATCAAATCTGTCAGGGGAGGAGGGCAGGGCTGAACTGCACATAGAGGAGTCAGGGAGATCAGACGAAGCACCCTGTCTTTGACCAGGCAGAATCAGAGAGAAAACAAGTAAGATTTTGTCAGGAGGATCTTAAAACCACAAGAGGATGAGATGGAACAGGGTGGGACCCTGAAGAGAAATACACAGCGCAACAGAGCACGGTGAACACAAGCAGTATGGTGCACAAAGCTGGAAATGACTGAAACAGAGATTCTTAGCGGTGCTATGTGTACTGCTGATGGCCTCCAAGGCATGGAGTAGTGGTGGTGTGGGGCAGATAAATGCGGTTTGTGTCCTCCCTTGGGAAAGAGAGAGCCTGCTCTGAAGGCAGAGTAGGGGAAGAGGAGGTAGTGCTTCTCCCATTATGGCCAAGCACAGAACCAAGAGCTGCTGCCTGCTTTAACTGAGGTGGAGTAAGCCAGCTGTAATTTATAAATAAATATGTAATATACCAAGCTGCCTTTTGTTCCAGAGTCCATATTAGGCTGCACAGTAAACTGCAAATGGAAAGAAGGATGGTCTGGCTGAACGCCTATGTGTCGCTGACAGTGCTTGCTTGCTCTCTGTGTTGCTCACCACTAAATTCTTCCACAGAGAAGCCACTTGATTAAAAAACACAGTTATTCTCCCTGAGTGTTAAAATAAAAGGGATGAGGAGAGGAAAGGGATATTGGCAGAGACTGAGAACAAGAACTGATCACTGTCAGGAGTATGCTGTGCATCTGAACACTGTCAGTGAGCTTTCTCAGCACTCTTGAGAAAATGCCTGGGAAATGCAATTCCAAGAACGTGGTGGCTTAATGGAAATGCAAAGCCATCCCCTGTGGCCTGGGAGGACAAGACCCTTGGAATGAGATAGCCTGAAGCACTTTATTTTTGCTTTGTCTTATCTCATCTTCCTGTCTGTGTGACAAACAACCTCTCAACCCTTACAGCATCCTCCTAGCTAGAGAATTAAAAGTTCTACCAGGTCATTGTTTACAGTCTGGAATAAGGAAACCTCAGTGATCCAATTTTACTCATACCAGTCTAAATTAGGATTAATTCCACAGAAGTCAATGGGACAAATATAAAACTAGTGCAAGTGAAGAATTAAGTTTTAGATTTCAGCTTTAAGTCAAACAAAAATATGAAGTTGCCTAATAGGAGTTTTCTTTCTTCATTTAAAATAGTATTTCCTGGTTGTTTTTTTTTTTTTTTTCCTTCAGTGTGAATTTATCTGTAGCATTTTTCCACTGCTAGAGCCTGGATATTTCAATGTGAGAAATAACATCCCATTAAGCAAAGATGGAAAAATGCATCAGTGGTCTGGGAATTACAGGCAACAGGTTTATTAATTAATGTCCCCCATGCAATCTCAATTTTCTCATATTGTAATGAGATAGGAAGAGGATTAAGCTGTTGCTGTACTGAAAAAAAGAATCAACACTAGATACATTCTAGAAATCACAAGGGATAAAATGCAACTGATGTCAGAATGACAAGAAATCCTATTAATACTAATAGGGCATCTGACCTGTAAAACAAACCATTTTCAATGATGGAAAATACTAGGGCTGGTAAAAGAACTGTGCAATTATGTTGTTCACTCAGTCTATTGTAGCAACCTTAGAGAGCCTCATAAGGTCCATTATGAAAATAAAGATTATTTAACCTTTAATCAACCTTCTTTGAGATGTGCTGTCTCCATCTACAGTCACACACACACAGCATTACTAGTCAGGGAATTTGTTTTACTGGTACCCCCAGTGCCATCTCCATCCACCTATTCTCCTGTGTTTTACTGCTGCTAATTCTACCACCTCCACTACCGTGGTTGCATAAAAAATCAAAAGAGGGGATCAAACATATCTCCTGTCGTCCTGAAAATTCCCCAGTGACTAAAACAGAGAACAGAAAGTTAGTGGTAGTGTTTGAGTAACCTTTCCTTCTCACTTGAGTGATGATCTGCAAGCATGCCCAGGGCATGACCCTAAGCCCTTCAATAATACAGAGTCTAACTACCAATCAAAGTTGTAAAGCAGTCTTGATGGCATAGCTTGAATAAAAATTTAGGGCAGACAGATCTGCAAAACTGGCTAGCATAGACAGCACGAGGTGTAGCAGAGTCATGACTCATATTCTTTAAACTGTGTACGGGGTTGTCCACCATATGCTCATGTGAGGTAATGAACTGGCAGGCAGGAAATTTTCAGGAAAGATGATGAGTCAAAGAAGGCAAATGTGGAATACAGGAGGTTGAATGTAGGCTTTGTCCCTTGGGCAGGGTTTTCAAGCACTTGTCTCAGAGTTAAGTTTCATAGTGCTAAACCATTCAAGCACAAAATGAAGCACTGATATGAGTGCTGACATCTGAATAGGTTTCACTGTCTAAATGGATCCTGAGAGGCTGTGGACAAGAAAGCTTTAGGTTTGCTGGAATATGAACAGTGAGGTGCTTTCTATGTCAAGAGTGAAGAAAGAAGCCCAAATGCTTATAGATTCAAAAGGTGTAAGATCTCTTCAGTGGAAATAGTAGATAGTGGGATTTTTTCACCCTTAAAAGGAATAAATAACTCCAACCATCTGCTATACCTTTTTCAGGAAACCTGAGAACCAGAGCCAAGAATTTCTCCCTGGCAATAGTGCAAAAGCAAGCGTGCGTCCAGGCACTGAAGCATTTAAGGCCCTGCATGAGGAAACTACCTTGATTTTCAGTAAGTGTGCATACTGCTTATCATATAAATCAAGCTAATTCCTTCAGCTGAGTAGCACCAGCTCACTAACTCAAGATGCACTCTGGCAGTCCTGTTCACTGCGTAAATCTAAATGTAAGGACTTGGTAAACTGTAAAGTCTGTTGAAGTCAGTGATTTATTTTTTACTTGGCCTTAACAAGCTGCTAATGCTATTCAGTGCAGACAAACATCTCACATCTACCTAAACTCCACTACAGCATTTATTATCTGAGAAGCTCCTTCCTGGCTGTTCTGAACCACTGCAGTGTGCTGTGCATTGTTAAATGACTTTCAAGCTCTTCTATTTTCAGCTGTGTTACGATTTTTCACCAGCTCAACTTGCCTTATGTTAGCACACATTTGCCTGACCCTCAGTCAATTTGAAGTCCACTCATTAAAATCTGTATTTGTACTCCCATACCTATTTCTTGTAATGCTCCCTCTTCCAGCTAGCCCAGATTGAGAAATCCCTCTATCTGCATGCTTCAAGGTGTCTTTATGTTTTAGGAAAGAAGACTTGGATTTTTTAGACTTGCTGATATTGAAGAAGAGGCAATGTGTGCTCATCTGTAAAAACAAAGCTATCTCTGGAGCATAGGGGACAGAAGGCAGTGTGGGTAAATAACACTGCTAGGATATAGGGATGGAAACAAAATGGTCCTACCAAAAGCCAATGGAAACTGATAATCTTACCAGGCACTCTGTAGAAACAACAGTTACACAACGTTGAATGCTGTGAGGGGCAAGTATCTCATTAGTGCTTTTCTCTGATAGTGAGAACTACATGGCATTCACACAGAGATATCCCAGGAGCATAAACTGGTGAGACCTTTGAGACAGAAAACAAGATGATGCAAAACAGATGGAGAAGCAGAAACTTTCTGCTGCAGCCACACAGAAATGGTACAAACACAAGACGGGTTCCTCCAAAAGAAAAAGTGACAAAAACTGTTTCCCCGTTCATTGTCACAAGCCTTTCCATCCTCAGTTACCCCATCCCTTTCTCCGTCCCCCCTTTTCAAAATAGCAACTGACCATACACAAGAAAGGAAGAAAACAACAGACCTGAAGTGTCCCAATACCTTTAAGATGACAGCTATAATGCAGCCATAGCCCCCAAAATAACAAAACCATTCTACAATCTATGCAAAAACCATTCCCAGGTGCATTTTTTGAGAGATAGATTGAATTCTTAGTAACAAACAGCAAAGCATGCAAAAGAGCAGAAAATAGGTTTAAAACAGTAACAGTTTACACATTGAAAAATGAATCCAAAAGAGTATCTTTGGGCTACAGCTGTGTTAAAAACGGGTTTGATCAGAAAGAGTTATGGCCTGATACAGAGTTGTGGGGTATTGCTCCCACACATCAGAGAAGTGTTGGTATCCTGCAGCTCAGCATAATAATCACTACACACCCATCCATTAGATATTGGAATGACAGACAGCTGGGTATCAACAAGCCAAACAGCAATGCAACTTTTACCAGTGGAGCCAACCACTCAGCTTACTGTGCACACAGCAGGGCCGTACACAGCATCAAATGGCAATGTCAACATCAATTATTTACTAATTATTATCTATGCGTTACTGTTAATAGACCTCGATTTGACATTTGCAGGGATTCTGCCTGCAAAGTGATGCAGTTCCCAGGGTGAAGTGCTTCTGGGCTCCATTCAGAATGAATATCCATTATCCTCTTCTCCTTTTTTAGTAGTGATGAGAGGTATTTACAGGAAAAGTAAATGACAGGAGACAATATCCTTCTTAAGGAGACATTAGTCTGCTTTTCACTGTACCAAAAAGCCCGACAGGTTTAAGGGCAAGCATAAGAAGTCTGAGCCAGCTGGTATTCCAGCAGTAGGTCAGCATTGAAGTATTTGCAGTGTGCCTGGAAAGAATCAGACTTAAGATGTTTTTGGTAGATGAGGCTGGTAACATTAATCACCCTACAGATGTCTGCTGTATTCATAGCTCATGAACAAGAAACCCTGAGCCTGTGCTAAGACACAGTTATTCATTTCTTGCAATCTCCAAAGCTTGGGATAAGATTTTTGTTATCTCAAACTTGAGAGTTCCCAGTATAGATGTTCTTAAGAACATAGAAATACCCTAGCTGTCAGCAAGCACTATTACTTTATTACTAATTAGATTCATATGCATTTCAAATGAAATGTGAAATCTCATTGCTAAAAATAAAACAAAATTATTATATTCCTGGTTAAAATAACGGATAATTCGGTCTTGTTGCATCCTAATAGGATGCATCAATACATCAGACCTGTGATTATAACAGTGTAAACCAAGTAGCTCTAATAACTGTCTTTTTATCCATCCATCCCTAATGAAGAAAATAAAGACAAACACAGCATGTTACAGCACTTTTCCAGACCACTAGATCAACCGAATCAAATTTATACTGGCAACCTTTACTTTTAACTAGGTCATTTCACTCTCTGAGACCATGGAGAAAACTATCCTGACAATGCAAAATTATAAAGTATTGGAAACAATACGGATCTGAAATTGTAAGTAAGAGAACAGGAGTGTACAAATAAAGGTAGGCACAAGGGAAATACTGTGTGAAGCTGCCACAGGAAAAAGAAACTCACTCTAGAAGGAAAAAGGGAATTACTTGCTTTGGGTGAGATCCAGCAAGCTATTGAACTCAGCAGGGGATCTTTGTCTTGGTTTCAGCAGGCTTTGGCTTGGAGCCATTGTTTCTCGCAGTTCGGAGAATCAATTTGGTTCTTTGACTCTCGAGACTGAATTAAACGAGTAATACTTATTTTGATAATGTGGAAACCCTGCTTGACTGATTTGAGGATATTTAGAAGAACTGTGTGCACCCCACCTCTATTGCTGGCTTTATTGATCTTTACCGAGTTGGGATAACAAGAATTCCTTGCACCTTCTGCTGCCCCCTGCTTTCTGAGAAGCTCAATGTATAGAGGGGTAAAGTACCAGATGATGCTGCTTTCAGAGGCTTTCTGGAGCTAATACATATTTCAATATTCCTAACTTTCACATTTTAATTAAATGAAATGTCAGTGAAATCGTATTATTTTTGGCTGGCTCGATTTTAATGATGTTTTAAACGGATCCTTCACTTTAATGAAATAACGCCAGGATGTGTGCTACTATTAATCTGAATTAATAACATGATCACTTTTTGTGCTGTCATTTGTTGCTGAGGAGGAAGAATATCAAGCAGCTTTCTCAGTCTGCAGATAAATGAGGCAGAATTCTCCATCTTCATGTTTACTAATACAAGATATGCACTCTCCCTTACAGACCATGTCTTACAGTGACTATTCTCCTTTGCCCATCTTACACCCAAAACTCATGGAGTCTGTTTTGTTTCTGGCAGAAGAAGCCAAGTTAGTATTGTCAGGGCAAGTGACCATTGCCTGGCTGCTTGCAGCAATGCAGAGTACAGAAAGCTTACTCAGTTAAAAAGAATGAAGCATTAAAGCTTTCTGTTGCCGGCAGTCAACAAAAATGAAGTTCAAAAAGGTTTGTGAATGAGGAAAGTTGGTTAGGATAATAAGCTATTTAAAGGAAGGAGGCATTTAATGCTAAGATGAAAAGTCAGTAGGAAATGAGGAGGAGAGGGCAGCAGTGTTTTACCTGCTGGCATTTTTCAAGGCCCTCTGTACTTCATTTCGGCTTTCATCCTTCTTTTTCTATAATTATCGTGCATGCAGCAAAGTAATTAGGGAGGTGTTTGGTGCTCTGGTGAGCCTTCATAAGCTGTTCAGCTCCTGCAATAGTACTGTCTTTATGAGGGGGACAGACTCTCCAGAGAAATTATGTAGAAACCCCATGAGGAGCACCCCTGGGAAAAGTTCTCCCTGTCCTGGCAGCCACACACATCACGTGTCACACTTTTTAGATTTTCATCTCTTAACAAGGAAACAGAGTCATTGAAAAAGAGAGTTTTGAAATCTGGGTACACATGGAAAACACAGTTGCCTCGTTTCACCTGAATGAATGTGGTTAGCCACTCTGTGTGGGTGTCATGGGGAAGTACCAGAAGGATCAGGTTTCTACCTGACACCATGCAGAAGAATTCTCAATCTAGTCTTATTACAATGCTGTATGCAAAGACTGCTTTCCTGTGCGAAGCAGAAGAAATTGCCTCCTCTAGTGTGCCGAGTCTTACAACTGATTGTCACCCCAGTGCTGAGGCCAAAAAATTCTCTTCACTCCCTCTCGATGTCATGCCTTCCTCACCTTTTGTTCTCCACCACACTCACCTGCAGCAGGTCATGCTCAGCCCCAGGCAGCTTCAGTTAAGTCTGCTTTTAGCCCATATTCTCCCACTCCCTGCTGTTTTTACTGCACAAAGGGGCTTGTTTGACCTGAAAGAGAAACAATTTGGCCTCTGGATCTAAGGTCTCCAATGCCATCTCTATATGCAGTACCACGTATTAGCCACAAGGAAGGCAAGTGAGGCTGCAGCTCCTACCCTTCAAACATCAGCAGACCCACTGACAGTCCTTACAGGTTTTCGGGGTGCATCACCCACCCAAATGAAGGAGTTTTCAAGACAACTCGCTGTCAGGTTTAGCATGGCTTCATACATCAACCAGAAGCCATTTATCTGTTTATATGTGTCTTGGGTTACATGGAAGGTGTAACCAAAAGTATGTATTCTATTACCTTTTCCATAAGCTGTTTAAGACAAGGTGGGGCAGTGCTCTTTATCCTCTCTGTGACTCATTCCTGATAACACCCTCTGGAGAAGCAGCAGTTACTCTCTGGGGGCCATCTCCAGTAATGGGCCATCAAGGCCTCCTGGAATGACTCATAAGAAGTACATCATCACATTGTGAGATGCCCTGCTCTGAGGGGAGGAACTGAACATCCTACCTGTATATAAGAGGCTTGGAACACACTACAAGGCACGAGTTCCCCTGGATTCCCAGAGGACAGGAGCTTGAGGACCACCACTGGACCCCTCCGAAGATGGACCAGACCTCATCAAGACCACATCCATCACTCCAATGGGACTACAGCCACCATTTAACTGGACTGCTATCACCACCCTGACCAACAGGGTGGCAGGTTGTATTCTGACTTTGTCAGTTTAAACTGGTGTTTCTGAATTATTGCCTTTATTTTAATGTCTCCTATTAAACTGTTGTTCTGACTTGGAATCTCTCTCTCTCTCTCTCTCTCTCTCTCTCTTGCATTGAGATTTCCCACAGTTTGCTAAGTACATTTTTTTCTAAAATCTTCACCCAGTGGTTTGAAACGTGGGTAAGATAAAATGGAAACTTTCTCAAAAGGCTTTTTTCACTCTGGTAAGTTCTGGGTTCCCTTTTTTTCATAACCCATCACAATGTGTTTTGCAATATTGGTAAAGCTCCTCTGATAAGACCCGAGCCCTGTGTGTATATGCTGTGAGTATCTGGGGAGTTGGCCCAGTTTGCGTATTTTTGCATTTCTGTCTGATGGTAGAAAGTCTGTCTTTACTGGTCATATGTGATATGCAACTTTTACTGTCCCAACTGTGCCAACTCGCACATCTCTGACCTTATTTTCAGAAGTACACCTTTACTTTTTTTTACCATTTATGAATACATCTATTCCTACTCCCAGCTGGAGCATGTGCCAGGATATAGGTAAACAGAAAGATTTTTGGTTCTGCTGTGGAGCTGTTGTATTGTCCCCTTAAGGACCATTCTTAGTTTTTTAGGAAGCGTTGATCGTGGAAGAAAGAACCAAAAGTTTTTTTGGATGCCGGAAAGACTAAGAGACCCAAGTGAAGTGTCAAAGCATGGGTGAAACCAGATATGGCAGAGAGAAGTGGAGGAACTTGCAAAAGTTTCCTAAGAGAATGGAGAAAAGTCAGTGAGTAATGAAGCAGGAGGAGGCCATGCTCCAGAAAGCCAAGAGTAGACCATGTGCATAGTTTATGGTTCCAGGTGCATATAACCATCAAACTCTTACAGTAGAGAACAGTAAGTGCCAAGAATTCTCATTATCTTTATTTCAACTTTTTATTTGACAGTCATTTACTGTCTACTTTTCAGTTTTTCTTTCTCCTGCATTTTTTTCCAGCAATGGTGTGAAAGGAAGAGCACAATCAGCCAAAGTCATTTTTATAAACTGACTTGTTCAGTCATTTTCCTTTGGCTAACCAACAAGAAATAGATATGTGCTTGCAAATCCATCTGGTAAGAATCTGCAACTGAACTGCATGACATCTGGGTGGAAAGTTTAGAGGCTTAAATACTTTGCAATTATATACATTTCAAGAAGTTCTAACATGAGTCAAAGAAGTCTCTAAAATTAAATCCTATTATTTCTCTTTCAGTTCCTGATGACCAGAAGTGGTGAGTAGCTACACAGATAATCCAGGCATCTGTCTGCCACACTTCTGACTGAGCAGCATTTTTGTCAGTTCAGCAAGTTTATGTCCTCAGATTTGGGGAAAGGAGAAAGACAGGAAAAAAGGATATCTTTAATGGTTCAGCAAGAACCAGTGATAGAACTGGTATGACACATTTCTGTCCTTAGCTGAGCATTATGAAGTTTCATTCATTTCAATTTGTATTCTGGAGTTAGCCTAAAATTGCCTCTTGATGGGGGCTTTTACTCTTCTAAAGGCTGCAATATTCTTCTTCCTCCTAATGGTCTACATCTGGTTGCATGAAGAGGGGAATTCGTCATGTGGACAACTGGATGCCATTTCCCACTGGTGTAAAAAACTAATGGTTTGAAAGGACAAGAGGGCTTGGCCCCTGCCTGATTAGCTTTTTGAGTAATCCCACAAGTTATTTCTTAAGCAGTTAAAAGCTATTTTCCGTCATCCCTGGGAGATAATCCACAGCTGATCTGGACAGAGGAGCAAAGGGGAAAGACTGAGAGTCATTTGTCCATATAGAAATCATCTTAATATCTTTCTTGTATTATAATTCATGGCAAATTTCAACCATAATTCATCTGAGACACCTCCAAGATACTTTTATCTCCTATTGTTGTTGGAGCAGATGATTAATGAATTTCACCTTGTTATGTAAAACTGAAAAAGGCATTTGTTTCCTGATTTGTGTAAGGAGGAAGGGAGCTATCAAAACTTGCCACAAACCATATGGTTCTCAAGCACATTTCTATCTCATACATTTTTCACTTTTAATGAAGTCCAGATCAACTGTTTGTCTGTCAAATGTTCTTGCTCACTTGACACAGATCTACAGTTCTAATGCAATTTCCCTTTTTTAGGCAGATTCAAAATCCCCAGTCACTCTTTCTCCTTGCAGATGAATAGGTTGTTTGTTTCTAGGTCTCTTAGTATTGTCACATTAATCTATGTGTACAAGTAAGACTCCAAAATTCCTGTGCATTTCATGGTTTCAAGTGCTAGCCAGGTTGCTCTCAAGTTTGTTAGCTGCCTCAGCTTAATCAAGACCTCACTTTCTGTCTCTGTCCCATTTTCCACATTATTTTCAAGGACTTTTCCCTAAGTGCTTGTGATGCTTATTCCAGGATTATTTTATATTTCAGGCAATCCTCCTGACTGTGACTAATTTTGTCACAGTAGGAGCATTTACCTCAATTTCTTCTTTCTGCTTTCTCTGAGTGCCAGCTTCCTGTTTTTAACCAATTTTAACACTTCTTTCCAGCCACTTCAAGCACCATAAAACAAATGAGAATCCCTCTTTTCCACTCAGCTTGGCACAGCTCTGTACTTAGAGCGTTGACTATAATGGGGTCCCACACTCCTTACTTTTACAGGAGTTTCCTCTCCTCTTGCCAGTGCAAACACTGTGATGAATATCATAGGCTTCTAAAACCAAACTTGTCCTGACTCCCACACTGAGCTGTACAGCCTGCTTCCAGCTACATTTGCCTGATAAACTACATGCAATCCCTCTGTCTCTCCCTAGTCCAATATACCAATATACCAATGGCCCAATGACCCACACATCCCTGTGCAGAAAAGAGCCAGCCATGTCACACTAGCACATAATGCTAAAGGCACAGTCAGACACCCAAATTGGTCTCCTCAGAGACCAAGAGCCCCAGGCATCTCTCCCTGACCATGTACTTGGTGCAGTTGGACATACATGCTGCTGCTCAGTCAAGCCTTGCAAGCAGCATGCCCTGAACCTGAGCTGACTCCTCATGGATCAGGAAAAAATATGCTGCTGATGCTCAAATCCAGCTGAGCATTTATTGCTTGGTCCAATATGAGATACCCCATATAGACTATATATATGGCTACATGAAGGGTGCAGAGTGGCTCACATCCCCTGCTGTTCTGAGTAGGTCCTTTCTTTCTGTTCTAGCACCCTGAAGTTGCTCAGCATCACAGGGATGTAACCAACCTATCCCACACTTGATGTTCAGTGTGAACAGATGCAAATAAGCAAACATTTTCAAAGAATTAAAAGGAAGTGGCTTTGATTTTCTAATCAAACATCGATTGCCTAATGTCACTAACATTGAATGCAAGGGTGTTTTTCAGCCTCAGAGTGTGCTTTCTTTTTCAAGCAGGCAGCTCTTGTCAATGGATGAACTAACAAGGAATGGCAAGTTATAGCGGGAACAAAAAAAAGACCATAGCACAGTCTGCTAAAAGCTACTTTCTGTTTTCCCCTATGAGTGGGAATTCTACTTGAACAAAAGACTTCAGATTTTGTGCCTGTACAAATTAGAATTGACTTATTTACCCACAGAGCCCTTTCCACACAGGGTCAAATAACTAACAACATAATTTGTCTTTTCTTTGATCAAAGTTTAATCAAACAGTAACCATGGGGATGTGAGGATGTAAAGGCAGAAAATCAAATACCTTGCATAATACCTCTTAATAGAAGTTCAACAACTGTAAAAAAATAAATAGACTGTCACCGTTTCTAGGTTCCTTGATCCAAATAGATGAAAACACAGGATTTTATTTGCATTGCTAATATCATGAGATTGCAACTAGAAGAATACCTGAACATGTGATTTCTATAAAATTATATTTCTCTAATTGCTATGTTTTTCTGGAGGAAGGAAAGGCACTTCTCATTTTTTATTTCCTGCCCCTGGTCTGTCAAAAATAAATACAATCCTGTATTAAAGACATAAGTTTGAGTTACATACTAAAGGCCAAATCCTGCAGTCCTTGCTCAAAGGAAAATATTTCCTTACTGCATTGGGAGCTGAAATGAATAAGGTGGTCTCACTTCTGCCACACATGTAGAAATACAGAAATTAGCAAGCTTTGTCCTGAAAACTGAACTGCAGACTCAGCAAACAAATGGCACATAATTATTTACTCAATTACTCTCAGAGTACAACATCCCATTACTCTTGAGCTGGCAAGAGAAGGATGGTGCTCAGTTCTGACTTTTTAGAATACTTTTTTCCATAGTTTTGTAATATTGCTGAATATTGGCATATCACCACAGGACAGAAAATACTACCTTCCCACTTCAAAGCATTTTAAAATTTAAAATTTTAGCATGGACAAAAGAATGTGTATTCCCCAGGTAGTGTCCCAAAAAACAAACAAACAACAACAACAACAAACCTTAAACCACAATGTCTTGGAAATCTTCCAAATCCACTCAGTCTGAGCCAAGTATCTGGTGTGGAAAATTACAGTCCAAATGGTTAAGAATTGCTAGAAGCAATTGAAAACATCTTTTCCCAAAGGAAAATGTTGGGCAGCCTTACTGATAAGTGATTTTACAAGTTCTGCATGAAGTAATAATAATAATAATACAGGAATACCAAGTAAATAATGCTTTTGTTTACATTGGTCCTATCTCCTCTTGAGATGTTGAGTGTTAACTGTTTAGTGACTTGACACA
Organism: Climacteris rufus; assembly: GCA_013398175.1. Classification (NCBI taxonomy): domain Eukaryota; kingdom Metazoa; phylum Chordata; class Aves; order Passeriformes; family Climacteridae; genus Climacteris; species Climacteris rufus. The sequence continues at coordinate 27,720 of VZRZ01002011.1, forward strand.
GCTACTGAAGTAATAAATAGGAACTGATGTCTTCCCCTTAAAGTAGGTTGCAAGATTTTGTTGTCCACGTTGATGCACCCACTGTCTCTTACTTCACCCTCCTGCAGCACAGCAGCAGGGACACTGAACATGCCACTGTGCAGCTCAGTCTCATTAGTATCCATAGCCTGACAGCAATTTATACCCTGGCTTTTGAGTCAGGGGGAAGGATAACAGAGTGGGGCAATTTAGTTTAATTGCAGTAGGCATGCAGAGGAGCTGTACCCTCCTGCCCCAGCTCGCCTTGCCCTGCTCCCACCCTGTGCAGAAAGGGGCTGCTGCCCTGTGAGGTCTGACACACATCACCCCCAGCCAGCTCTCTGCCTTTATTCTCCTATTTATTAACTGATGCCCACGGATAATTCCAGTGTCCTCTGGCCTCATTATGAGAAGGCAGACTCTCAGTTCAGTAATCTCCCAGGATAAAAGCAAACAAAGAAAGAAGAGGAGAAAGTAATTTATGCACTTCAGGCACTGTGGCAAGGCTTGAGAAACATGGGCTGCTTTCACAGCTCCCACAAAAGGCATCCTTGGGCAGGAGGATGACTGGCCTTCATCAAGATGTGCCTCAGCCTGCCTTGGTTAATGCCTTTGTGGTAGCAAACCCACTGTTCTCATTGTTTCCTTCCAAGCTGGGCACTGTCACTGTTGTGCTTGGCCATGCCACTGCTACAAAGAGATGGTTTAGCACAACGGTGACACCTACACTTATAGAGATACAACCATTCTTGTTTTCAAAGCCAGGATTTTACTTTTGTCTGATCTTTGTGTTGTTCACCCTATAAGCCTCAAGCCCAGCCTCCCCCAGGTAGCTGTCCAGAAGGTCGGAGTGCAGAAAGCCAGAAGAGACCATCACCCTACTCCTAACGTGGCCTTCCCCACCACCAGCTCAGCAGGGCTCTCTTCCTGTAATTTCTAAGCTGAGCTCAGAGAAATTGTGAGTTAAAACACAGCCTTGGGATGAGGGGAAGAAAGAAGAGAAAGAGAGAATTTTATCTTTTCTCAACATAAGAGTCTTAAAAAAGTAATGTTGGGATACTCTTCCTGGTAAAGCACCAACCTTAAACAGTTACCTTTTGCAGCTCAAATCCAGAACAACAACATATAAAAATAAAAAACCCTGGAGCAGAGTGAAACCTTTCATGTTTCCAGAAGCTGAGCTCACAGCAGAGGGCTAAAACCCAGGCCCCACAGCCCCCTTGAGGCAGCTGAGACTATACCCTGCTCTGCAGTGTTCTTCCTGCCTGCTTGTGCCTTCCTGACGTGGTAAAGCTCTCCTGTTAAGCATGAATAATAACTGATCTGTGTTAAAAATAACTTTGTTCTTCCCCTCAGCTATTTTTTTTTAAACCAGATCATCCCCACAAATCCAGTCCACAAAGCTGCTCTGCAAATAATTCACCTAGCAGAAGGGCTGCTGCCAAAATGCAAAGGCAGAGCAAGCAGTCCTGAGCTTAACACAGCATTTGCTGATGATCATCTTTCAAGAAAACATTCCTGCATGCAAAACCCCACAGGTTAGCTGTACTGTGGGGCACCTGGTCAGAGGAGAAACTGCTCTTTCACTGTTTATTATTGCTTCTTTATTGAGGCCATTGCTCTCAAGTATCCCTGTCTTCATTCGGTTCTGCATCTAAAGTGAAAGATAGGCTCCAAGCCTGTGTTCAAAACCCTCCTTGCACATGCACATGCATTATGTGAACACAGCAGCAGCTTTTGGGGAAGACCAAGTCCCACAGCCACCCTTAGGAAGGATCCAAGCCCATACCTTCCTGCATGGCACTTCCTGGCAGAGGGACTGACCCTATTTCCTTGTTCAAGCCACTCATCCACATCCCACCTGCCCTCATGTATGCTGTGAGGCTTTCCCTAGGAAGGCAGAGGGCATTCCCTCACAGCCAGAGCCCTGCCTGCCAAATATGCCTGTGCTGAACATAGAAATCTGTGGAGCTGTGCTGGGAGATGTGATAAATATGAGGCTGCTTTCTCTGGCTCCCACAATGATTGCAACCATGCCTTCTCATCTCTTCATGCTTATTACTTCCCAGTGCCACGTCCTGGTTCCCTCTTGCAGCTTAGGAAAACCTGTGACCATTTTTCATTAATGTCAGTGTGCATATTCTGTAACTATCCTGGTTTTATCTGCAGGCAATTATTAAAGTGCCTCTTTATTATCTCTCCTTTCCTCCACTTCTAAATGTGTCATCTATCCCAACATCTGCTCTACCATACTGTCTTACTACCTCTCTCTCCTTCCTTTCAGTTGTGTATCAGCACTATCTGCTCTAAGCAGCAAAACAAGGGGAGATCCAGCTTACGAGCCTTTTGTTTTCTTTTATATTTGCCATTTTCTCCTTGAGTCCTTTGCTAAGTCTACTTGCAGTAAATCAACCCCTTTCCCACTGTATAAGACTCTTTGCTGGAATAGTCTCCAGGGCTGATGGATTCCCTATCTCCTTTGTATAATGCCCTTCTCAGAGCCTGTACAAAGTGCTTTGTTATCCTACATGAGGCCAATTTAAATATCCCCTGCTGCACAAATATCTGTCACACTTCAAAGGTATGTTGTAGACCTTCATGCAAAAGCGACTGTGCTAGCAACTCATAACTGGTACTGCTTCAGCTAATTTTACAGGAGGACTTCCTCTATAACATGTGCCGTTTCTGGTCAGAAAGAATATCCAACAACCACCACCTGGTACCATTGCTTATTCTTCCCTGCAACAGCAGTGCTTCCTCAGATATAATATTTTCCTTTTCTATCCACACACACACACTTTATATTTTCCTGAGGTGACACAGAATGAATGCAGGACTTCTCAATTTTGTAATAGTAACACTACTTCTTTACTCCTATGCCATAAAACACCAGGCAGCAACACTATCCTGGAAGCCATGAATCCATTACTCTTAGGTATAAGCAAATGCACTGACTATGCTATAGGGTAATTGCTCACACTGAAATGGTCTCTCATATACATTCACTGTTAGAAATGTATTCAGTTCCAGTTCCAATACTCACTCCAAAGACACACAAAGTGAGCATAGTTTAGTAAGCTCTGCCCAGCCACCAAGTTCACAAGGGAATGGATTTAGGAAGAAGATTTCAGCAGGGGTTTCAGCAGGGATTTACAGTGCTTTGTTGCACCCACAGCACCTTAAGTCACCCTCACTCTTTGGACTACCTGCAATCAGTGCAGCCCTTTTCATAAAAGCCACAGATGAAATTATGCTCTGCTTTTACAATTTATCCAAGTGCTTTGCCAGGCTTTTGCAGCACATACACTTCAAACCCAGATTTGAGGAATTGAGAAATTAGTTTATCACTATCTGACTGCACTAAATACAGCTCAACATATTTTTTTCCCATGTTCCTCATGTACAGCAGGTTTGTTTGAATCTAATTTCTATCTTATTACCATTACCTCTAAATACCTTTGGACAAGTTACCCTAACAGGAAGGCTGCTTCAGCTTTGCTTTTCATTGTGATGTAGTAAAATCATGCTCATTTACTTTAAGCTTAGGTATGACCTAGAGCGTTTGTCCACTGCCTCCTGGATCCTTGAAAGCCAAGAGCTTTGATACTCCTACATCCACACCCATTTTTAATATCATACTGTGAATCCTCATGTTAATGACACGCATAGGCATATTGTCCCTCTTCATACACATATGGTTCCAAGGAACAATGCTGCACCTTTTCAGCCAAGAAACACTTTTCTGCCAAGCATCTCTATTTTTGTGTCTTGACTGGGTGGTAAACAAGGTCAACCCCAAGCTTGGGCCAGCTGCTCTATACTGAAGTTTTTCCTAAAAGTGCTATCAAAGCTCCTAAGTGTGAAGCTCTAATTCCTAAAAAACATGGGTTCACCCATTCTTCTGGAGCCCTTAGAATATCCTGACCCATATCCTGACCAATTTTTTTATTATTTTAAAGCCTCTTGTTGAGCCCTTCATGAAGCCATGAAGGCTCACTATTGAAGCTTTCTGTGTGTGGCCTCAGTCAGAGCTGTCTCCCCACCTTCTGCCAGCAACAGCTTCTTTTCCTATAAAGGACACTCAGGATCTCTCACTTCCAAGGATTTTAGCCCAAACTCCAAATATCATCTTCCTTTAAAAAAACAGTAAAATACTAATAATAAAACAACACCTGGCTGCTGGCAGGCACTTTAGTAAGTTTGTCAGAACTAATTCCTGTTTCATGTTGTTTGTGACATTAATCTTGGGTTGCTCTGTTAAAAGCTGTAGCAGGCACATCAGATACTGAACTTGATTGTTATACTTCATTCCCCTCCACACTCACTGTTGTTGACAAAAACATGTCTGTAGTTTGAGAAACTGCATTTTCCACTCCAACTAACAGCTCTTTCTCTGTCTGCATCTTCCCTAAGAGGGATTTCCTCTGTTTGTTTGCCAGATCCACACTGACAGCATTTAATCAATTAGTTATAATCACATCACATCATATTCAATCAATAGGTATCTGCCTCTCTGTAACCCCAGATATTGAATGTTCCCACCTCACCTCCTGTCCTTCCAGCTTCTCCCACTGCAATACAAGTCCTACCTAGATTACATGTATATTTTCTTATCCTGTTCATTCTTGTCTTATTGGCAATTCCATGAGTGATTGTATAAGATGCTAAAAGAATTTGATAGGTGTTTTGCTTGCATTAAAAGAGAAAGTATTTCTCGTAACCAATCTTATTATTACATTATGCCTAGTGGGATAATCATATAAGCATTTCAACCTTTGAAGCAATGTTTTTTTCCTTTCTTTTTTTCTTGTAATCATCTTTTTTACTCAATAAAAGCAGGTGAAGTAAAGCCCTCGGTTTCTATACTGACAATATGTGATGTCAGATGAACTTTTCAAAACTCTGCTCCTTCCCCATCCTGCCAGCTTTAACTTCAAAAGGACCATTGTTTGGTCAATCGAGTTGTCCAAGGACAATCCAAATGTTTGGAATATCTCTTCTCGAGGATTTCTGCCTAAATTATTTAAAACAAAATGTTGCATTGTCTTTTAGGAACTGTAAGGAAGATAATTGCATAAATGGTGGCACAAAATTCCATATTTATTATGTTAGCAGTTTCTCAGCTAACATCTCCCTTTACAGCTAACATGTTTCTTCTGGCTGCCAGCATAACAAATGCAGTCTGTCTTGCACGAGCAAACCTGGCTGTTGGTGATTCTCTTGTTAATAAGATAAAAATTTAGCAGATCAGACTCTGCTTCCAAATGAACTTGTGCACGAGAGAGCTTACTTTCATCCTGCAATTGGCTGTTAATTAGGTATGTTATACTAAAGAGACCATAAGGCTAAAAGAAAATCTTACAGAATTTTTGCAATTAATTAAAAAGTATGTTTAAATCCACAGCTTGAATTAAAATATATACAGCAGAAGGAAAACCTTTCTTTGATAAATTTCACGCTACTAAGGTAAGTATTTGAACGATTTAAATTATATGTACTGGGTTTACATTTTGGGGCATAGATCCACTGTTATTATAACTTTTGGTAGTTTCTAAATGGTTGAAAAATATTTTTGCTATGTTACGTAGTGCAACAAGGAAGACCCTGAAATTATTTCCTAACAGCAGGCTGCTACCAACTGAGAATGTTATAAAAAATAAAATATCTTCAGAGAACATGGCATGCATGTCCAGCACAGTAACACAGGATGCTCATGGGCTCCGAACAGTACCTTCCCTGAGGGTTGAGTATCTTCTCATTGCTGCTTTCTACTGCAGGTCTTAAATGGGAACACTAAGTGAAATACGATTAAATTTTTTATCATCAAAAATAGAGAAAGGGGAAGGATATTGGTGAAATGTGTTCTGGGTGTGATAGGAAGTACACTAGAAAAAAGGTACTTGCAAAGTATGGACAGGTGAAAATAAAGCAAGAGTCAAAGAAAATGGGGGAGACAGGGAAGGAAACAGCATAAGGAGTCAACCTTAAAAAATAGAGCATTTATATGTTTTTAATATATAAATAAGTTCAGCTCACAACACCGATTCAGTTTTAGTTGTATTGTCAAATAGGAGCATTATGGTTTCTGTCAAGGTCATCATACTGCAAGCAGGGAGCCCTGTGTGTTTGTATGAGCCAGCTGAGCAGATGCAAGCACAATGTCCTGTATCATTTCCCACATCTTGCTCCCCACTAGCGAGGTTCCCTCTGCCATTGCTGAGATGCCCTCTCACTGCCTTGAGTGTGCTTGCACAGGGACATGCACGATGCCAAAGCAGCAGTAGACACCACCTCTCCAGCACAAATTTAGCTCAAGTCTGAACCATTATTTTCAAGGATAAAATCTTTAGAGAGGGTTATTTTTGATGAAAAATTTCTAATTAGTGCAGCATTTAGGTACCATACATAGCAGAAAGTAATTTCATCAAAACAGAAGTTTCTATTTGTAAACATTATAGCCCCTCACCAACACAATACAATAGAAGTACTGTATAGAGTCAGATTTTCAGGATATTGATTAGTGCACACTTTGTTTCTTTCTTCATTGTGGTTGTCAGAGCACTATTTTCCAGGGTGGCATTGAAGATTTAGCTGGCATGCTTACATGATTTATAATCCCAAGCTTTACCTGTCACATGTGTGACTCAAAGTTATCTTACCCAAGGGAGAGGTTTAGCCAAGATTTTTCCTGCCAAAGGGCCTTGATTCCTTGCAGAAGTCTGGCCTAACCTGGTGTTTTTCTGTTTACAAACATTTTACATTGCCCACCCCTTCCAGCACTAGCAAAGCTCAGTGTCCATGTTTTCCTGTCTGTCTCTGAAGCCTCCTCACCCCTGGCAGCAGCTCCCTCCTGACTGCTGGGAAGACTTGGGATCTATTCCCAGACAGGAAAGCTAAGGTAGTGACTGAAGAATTAAGTATTTCCTTTTATTCTAAATGTAAGATAAATATTTTGATTTCTGTATCCTGTAAGTTGATAATTTCTGTATGCCTCACGTCTCTGCCTGCCTTGTATTTATCACTTGGTCAATGCACCTCAAATTTCTTCCCAGGTGGCCTCCAATAGAAAGAATTGTAGAGATTGATCCTCAGAGTCCCAGGGTACTTACAAGCACTCTTGTTTATAAAAAGTATTGTCATTTTAAATAATGTTTTCTGCTTCAGTCAAGTCATATGAAGGCCACAATCTTCTGTCTCAGCCCCTTTAAGCAGAATTTCTCCTCAGGCTTTAAGTGAGTTCACTGTATATCAGTGGCATATAATTGATGTGGCCAAATTCCCTTTTCCTTTGCTGCAGCCAGGTGCCAGGCTGCTAGAGAAGCTAGGACTGTGTCAGGCTGCTATTTAAAACCTCAGCCACCTACTTTACAGCTGGATCCTAAAATCCAATCTGAAGAAGCTGAGCACCACTGTGCTAACCCTATGTGAGATAAAGCCTTCACCATTCCCATAAAGAACAATACAGTTACTTTCTCCTGCTCCAAAATCTGCAGATGTACCTCATGCCTGAGGCCGTAGGAAGGACCCAGCAATTGCTGGCCACAGCATTGGCAGCTGCACAGTTTCTCCAAGTAACCCTTCAATGTTCACAAATGGAAGAAATGAAAGGACAGCTGCTTATGCTTCCTCAAAGTGCTCCTGGAAAGTCTTCCTAAAAGACTTCCTAAAACAACCCAGAAAAATACATTCAAAACATGTTCATTCTCTCTAGCTTAAAAAACCCTGAATGATCCAGTAGATTCATTTTCCCCTCTGATTTCCGCTATTTCCAGTCAGTTGGTATTTTTCCCAAATTAACATATTGCTCATGTTTTTAGATGAATTTAAAACTCGGATCTTCTTAATACTGAAAGTCACATCTTGTAAAAACTACGAGAGCAGCTTTAACACTGCACATGGTTTTAATTCTGCATTAGGAAAAAATAGTAAATCTGAGCCAACAAGTATGTCATTCAATGTCATCCTTGCTGATATGAATGAAAACCCACAGTTACTCAGGACATAAATAACTGGTCTAATTGTTTTCAACACAGCAGGAAAGTGACAACAATCTAAGGGCAATTCCAGAGAGTGTGATACTGGGGCTTTTGCATCCCGGGAGCTTCTTCCCCTCTGATGGTTGCTGTAGTTGGTTTGGAAGCTTTGGACCCAAAAGCCCCTCTAAGCATAGGGGTAGTTTTTATGTGAAGCATCACACCCAGTGCAGTGCTGGTAGCTACACTGAGGCATGGAAATCATGTGTTCCTTCCCCAGGTCAGCCCCCTCGAGCAGGAGGCCACTGCCTTTGGGTTGGATGCCTGCTCCGGTAATAACAAGCTCAGCCCATTGAAGCCTGTCAGCCGTGCTCCAAATCCAACTCCACGTATTCTTCTCACACAAACACAGGTGTTTATCCCACTTAGTTGCTGAGTTGATAAGGAACGTGCTTGTCTGGGGATCATGTCTGGGGATGAGCCACTGCCTGTTGTTTTCTGGCAACCTCCATGCTTTTGGAAGCCATTGACCCATTTTCAATCACATTTGAAAAGGAGAGGAAATTGCTTCATACTTATCTGGAGTCTTACAAGTTTTGGGGAAGAACAGGAAGCTAGAGACACTGAAGATAGCAGCACTCTTGGTCTCCCCTGTGGGAAGCATTTTACACTGAACTTTCCATGCAGAAAGGACAGTTAAGGGACAAAAAGAACAAACATTGTGGCAAAGCAGGCTTCATTAGTTCTGCTGCTAACAGAACAACTTGTATTTGACACTGGGCAATTATCCAGCCAATAATGACACCTTCATCTCAACAAAAAGCCTCAGATGAAGACAGGAAGTTCAGAGGCTGTTCAGTTACATGTTACCCTACAGGTATAATCATGCTCTACAGCAATTTTGTGTATTGGGATATTTTTATCTTGTTGTTACATAAAAGAATCCAAGAGATACCTCAGGTAAGGAAATCAACTGTGAAAGTGAGGAAAATAATTGCCTTTCAAAGAGGCTGGAAGAGAAAAAATAGTGTAGTTTTAACAGTTTGTATTGACCAGGTGAGTTGGCATTTTAACTTCTCCCTTTTTATTTTCCTGTAAAGAATACTCACAGAATATGCAATAAAGTAAGTGCTATTTCTCACAACTTGCCTAGTTTTAGGCCTCAACACTATTTTGTTTACTGGCTTGTTTTTAAAATTGATGGAACTATTCAAGGAGGTGTTTAAAAGACTTCTATTGCTTTTGGTTTATTTCATCCTTAGGTTTGTCTTGATAAAAAGCAAAACTTATACTGGTTAAAACCTAATAAAGGCATTAGGTTTTTTGCAAAAATATGATTAAAAAAAAAAATCTAGGGAGCCATCCTTTGTGATGGTTATTGGAGGTCACTGGAAGTCTTGCAAGAGCTACCACATGAAGTGCCAGGCTTTTGTGCAGCATGGTCCTTATCTTGCTATGGGACACACAATCCTCCTCTGTCAGCATGTCCTCCTCTGTCAATCCTCCTTTGGTAACAGGAACCAGTGGAAAGCCAGGTACAATCAAGAGCAACTTCCATGCATGAGCTCCAGCAGACATATTGTTGACAATGAATTTGTGTGTTGAATCTATATGGAGCCTGTCCCAATGCCCCAAAGCAAGAAATGTCATTGATATTCATATCCCAGAAAGGAGAAGAAAATTATTCTAAAAGAATTAAAGGCTGCTGAGCATGGAAGAATGCCAGACTTTCAGACAAAATCCACATTGCAGAGCATAGGCACAAGACATGTATTTTTCCTCCTTGCAAAGCCACTTTTTCTATGTGGATTCTATTTGTCATCAATACCATCAGCTTTATGGGTGCTGCACTGTTGCCCTGACTTTTGCAGTTCTGGATGTTATCATTCTTTTGTAACTAACTCTCGGACATTCTTTGTAAACATAGCCATGTTATTGTAACGGTATCTTTTTATTTACATTCCTTTCTCCTGGGCACAGAAGTTTGATGGACATTTCCTTTGACCAGTGTGATTGAGGGGAGGCCCTTTGTCTCCTCCAATACACAGTGAAATATAAGGCACATCTATAATAAAGATGGGCGGGGAAGCCCAGAACTTATTCCTTCACTCTCCAGAGGTTTCTGTCTCCTTCTTTCGTGTCGTTACTGCAACACTGCACACCCATAATATTATAACATTTTCCTGCAGGATAAGCAATTACAACGAGATGTTGCAGTGTATTAGAGGGGGAAGAACAATTGGTATGTTATTGGCTTTTCCTCACTACATCCCTTAGCAATTGCCTTTGTCCTCAAGGATTTTTCTGAACCATCGGGTGTATTTTCTGGATGGTGCATCAACCAGTTCTCCCCAGCTGCCTGCAGCTGTGGCTCAGTGTCGTGGAGAGACCTGATGCAGAGCTAGGTCAGGCTCCGGCAAGCCTGCTGCTCTCACAACCTTCCCATAGTCTCAACAGACATCTTATGTGTTCTTCAAAGATTAACATACCAGATCTGTTCTTTTGGCCTAAATAATTTATGATTTGCATTCTGTACATCCCTTCCTCCTCCAAGTTATGCTGTTTTCCTGCAAATCCCTGAATAACTGAGAATAAGGGCTATCTTGCTGATAGGGTCAAGAGTATTTCATTTAAAACATGCAAGAATACACACCACTGTAAAGGGTCCAGAATCACCTTAATTAGTACCAGGAAAGGACAGAGGTTGAGACAGATAGAAGCAAATCTCCAACTCACAGAATAGTGAAGGCTTCACATGCTGACATGAGATTGTCCAAATGACACTTTATTCATCTGAGAGTTCACGACTTGTGCTTTGGCTGTCTCACAGAGGAACACAGAGAGAGACCAGAAAGATCAGCACTACCCTCTCTGGCATCTTTGCAGGTGCAAAGAAAGCTATGGACCCTTACATGATTTCCTGGCATTCAGGATGGTGTTCTGATTCTCTCATCAGCCAGTATTAGTCTCACAGATTTTCTAGACCACTGCTGATTTCAGAGCACTTTGCCACACTTTGAAATACAGCATTACATAGTTGAAAGCAAGGAAATACCTAAACAATTATTTGCATACAGTTGGCTTTTCAAAAATGTTTTGTGACTACTTTGGAGACTCAAATATTGAACACATTAAATGAACAAAAAATGCACCTTGAAACATTGCATGTGACAGGAAAGAAGGAGATGATGGTCTTGCATTTTGCAGTTCCCCTGATTCCCTCCCCTTCCCTTCTCCCTGGAAAAAAAAGGGGAAAATTGAACTGGAGCAAGAGGGTCAATTTAAGTAGTATCTGAAGTCAGCACCAATCCAAGGAGCAGTGTGCTTCATGTGTACACACAACGTCCATCTGAAACAACTAACAGAGCAGAACTGATCACCAGAGTATTTAGTAGTAATGAAAATATTTCCATTAATATCAGCTAGAAGTTGCAGAGAGATGGAGCCAGCTGGGTTCCCACACCGCAGTACCTTTGTTTTCTAAATGCCAATTCAATAAATGTCATCTGCCAACCCTAAAATTGGTTTGTTATGGGTTTTTATGCATCAGGATCTGAATTCCCAGAGGCTTAAGAGCAAATTCAGAGCCATGTTGGCCCAGAGTCTAAACTGAGGATGCAAAGCCTGCCTTATGGCAGTGAGGGCCATTTGTGTCTGAAGCCTACACTTTGTATTAAATACCAAAATTCTACCATTCCACAGGTGAAAAATTTGGGGGGCTGGTAAAATGGTCATTGCCCATGTTTGCAAAGTCAAGCTACTGGTACTATCATTAGCCCAGGATTTGTGCACCATGGGAATAGCTAGATACCATGCTCCTGATTAATAATTTTCTTTCTACAGTGGTACCAATCTGGTAAATTTGGGTCCAAGGGGAGCAAAATACAAAAAATTTCCAGGTTTGCCTTTCATCTGATTTTATTCATAAATACAGCCTCTGTGCTGAGTCCTTCATTTCCTATTTCCTGTTTTCCCTTTCAGTCTCCCCTGACTCTGGGCTTTTCACCCTCTGGCTTATTTTAAACTTCACTGATGCAGAATACCAGTCAGAAGGAGGGCGGCTTTCCCAGGGAAAAGAGCCAAAGAGGACATTTCCATCTTTTTCACAAGAACTGTTGAGTGGCTCTTCCAGCAAAGTTGCTTTGTTCTGCCTCTCTTAAAACAGACATTAAGAAATAAACATCGTAATTTGAATCGCTTGCCTATCAAAATCTTCCTCCCAATACTTCAAACTCCTTTCTCACAGACAACAGAGTCAAATTTGCACCCATTGAGCAACATTTGCCCCTGATAATTTTTTTACTTTTCTGTGTTTTTCTATTTTTTAATAGATAAACAAGAGCACTAGTTTCTTGAGATCAAGAAGAAAACAGGGCAGTGACACACAACAAAACTGCTGTTTTATTCAAACTGCTTTCTGTGGGAAAAAGAAACTGGCTACTGGAGCTACTTCCAAGCAACAAGGTCATCAAGAGAATTCAGAAATACATATCTGGGGAAAATATGTATCCCAAGCACAGCTGAATAGGAGAGGTCCAGATGTCATTCTTTTTCCATTCCAGGAAAGGGGAAAAGGTTTCCTACAAAAACATACTTTTTCCCTGTCTTAGGAAAAGCTGTATGGATAAATAAGCATCACAGTATGAATCTCTGCCCTGGCTCCATCTGTTAAGCTACTACAAGACTCCAGAGAGAGTCTTCACACAAATAACACTAAATAGAAATGAAGAGCAGCCTGATTTTTTTTCTCAGAGCCTTAAACCAGGAAGAGCAGCTAGGTCCATGCTGCCAGGGTAAAAAACATATCCTGAATTGTTCCATTTGCCTTGGTTCCTTTGTTGGTAGCTGCCAGCATACAAACAGAGCTTACTGAACATTGGTCAGATTTTTGACTGACCAGGTCATGTTTTCTCCATTAATGGGTGAACCACCAAGGAGTCACAAAGCAGTGTCTGCCTCTCCCAGAGGAGCAAAGAGCTTATCTTGAGTCACTCTCTCCCCTTGGAACATGGGAGATAGACAGGGTGAAGGAGACCCAAGGCTGATAAAATCTCTACACAAATTTCTCTCCAAACACTCTCCCAGCAGTGTTTTCTGTAACATTGCCCTGATGCACTGTGTAGATTTTGCACTTACAAGACAGGAGGGGGATGAGGGATAATAAGCAGATACCACCCTGCTGAGCTTCTTTGGAGGTGAAACAGCCAGCTGCAACTGGAGGATAAACTTGGGTAAACTTGGTCTGGGAGAATAAACTGTGCTTTGGCAAGCCTTTAGGTTGCTATTTCAGGAACATGAGGGACAGTTTTTGGAATAAAGTTCACTGCATAAATGAGCTATGGGAAACATTTTAATTGATTCTGTAAAGTAACCCAAAAGTACAAGCTGACAGCAGAAGCACAGTCCTCTTGGATCAATCCCAGGGATTCCCCCTGTAATTGATACATCCTTGACATCCCAGCCCTTCTTAATAGTAACAATACCTTCCTCCTTTAAATCCTTCATTCCCCTAATTTTTCTGGTTTTTGTTAATTAAAAATCCTTGCTAGTTCACATCAGTCTTCAGCTAATTTTCCAAGTGTTCCTCCTGAGTTTTCTCTTTTCTGCATCCCCACCTCTATGATCCACTTTCTCTTCATACCTTGGCCTTCTGAAATCTTGCTAATATTCATTCATGTTTCTTTATGTCTAACAAGCTCTCATAATTATGCTCAGTGGTTTGGAACTTCCAAATCCTTTCTGGGGATTCAAGATCTCTGCTTTCCATACACTTCTTCAAGTTTTCTTCTAAAGCCTTCAGCTTTGTGCATGAGAATGACCAACAATATTTTAATGTTATTTTATTAGAAAAAGCTCACTGAATGACTGCACACAGTAAATACTCCAAGCATGTGTGGGGTAGCTCTAACCAAGCAGAATTTCCTAGCTAATCTGCATCTCTGTGGAGATGTGGACTCCTTAGGCTATCAACTGCTTTAGCTGTCTGCTCCTTATCACATCTGATCAGAGATGAAGGAGAACATAGTTCTGCTGACCTGCAGCTTTCAGAGTAGCAATAACAAAAGGTCAACAGCTGAGCACTGTGGGACTTGTGACCAAAGACTCTGTCTCCCTTTCTGTGTTACTTGTTTGATTGCTAAACAAAATGCCCATCAGTCATGTCAGCAGGCTTATGCCACACATTGGACAAGCTCTGCACCACAGGTTACCTTGTCCTTGCCTTCTTCAAACTTTGTAGCTCAGCCTCTACCAGATGCTGTTGGGGCCTCTTCACCAAGGTAAATCACCAGTCAGCAATGCCCTCTCCAGCACCTTAGAGCATCATGTCCAGGCACCAGCTCTCTGAACACAAGGTATCCAGGGCTTCCCAAACTTCATCGTGCATTTCTGCTTGTATCTCTGGAGGACATAACCTGTACGAGCACAGCCTGGAAGCACTTCCACAGTGTCTGCAAATCTGCAGACTATCTGGCACTGCCACAGACCGGGTGATGAATCCTCAAGTTCACCCTCCTCCTGGGTTGAGTGGACCATCAAGGGCTCCTTTTTCCTCCCTCTATTTATTTCTCCTGGTTCCATCTTGCAGTTTATAAACCACATACTTCCTCCCTCCCCATCCCCATATTGTGCTCTCTATATCCTGCTTGTAAGCATGGCACTAACTTAGTGCTGCATAATGTGCAGGAAACTGTTTCACATATATTGGCCTGGCACACAATACTCCTTGCAGCTATTTAATGCTTCTTGACTGCATGTCTTGCTACTCACATTCTGAACAGCTTTTAAGCCTTCTTCTATGTCCTCCCACTGAGAACTCTTAATGTGCACCCATAACCTCTGCTTCTGGGCCCTTGCTTACTACTTGTCCTCCCATCAGTCCTCCATCACAGAGGCCCCAGGCTGACATCCTCTTCAGCATCTCAAATATCTCTTTCCCTCTGTTTTGTAACATTTTCCCCTTTGGGCTGCCAAATTCTCTCCCTCCCCCAATACCATCTCATCCACTAATTACTTAAAACTCACGCATCACTTCTGTCACCATTTCCATATAAAAGTGTTCAGAGTTTCTGTGACAAAGCTGTCATGGCAACTCGAAATTTGTCAGGTTTTCACATTATACATAACCTGCAAAACTGCATATTATTAAACATGTTCTGATGCTCCCAATTACTTAAAAATTATTCCATTGCCAAATCCCACTGCTATATTCAGTCAACATTTGTCATCTGGAAGAAAACTTCCACATCAAGTTCCTGTTGCTTCAGGGCATTGATGAAGGAGGGTGCTCTTCTGTCATGCCTGCAGCAGACTTGGCATAGATCAAAGCCTCTAATACTTTTCTGGCTCATCTGATGGACAGACTTAAGGGGTGCAGTAGGATGGGCTGCTAGGGAACGCAGTCACTTCTGCATGCATCTACTGAGCCTTAAAAATGTCATACAATAGCTGTTGTCAACCTTTTTCAAGGGCATTCCTTGTTAACATTCCCATTTTGGTCAATTAGAGTCAAATAAAAGCATGCTGATAGATCTAGACATAGATAATCCATAACACCAACCTGAAACTCTAGTAGGAACTAACAATCCTGTGTTCTCCTCCTTGGAGCAAACAGAAGTGCTACATAAGTTTGGCAGAGCCAGCTATTTCATACACATAACATAATTTATACACATTACATCTGTACTGCTGTAAAAACATTTCATTCATTAATTTCATCTCCCATTTCATTCGACTTACAAAAATCTATCCTGAATCTGGCTCTGCCTCCCCTTGGTGGGTGATGGATTTTCCTTATTTTTTATTAAGGAACAAGGCTTAGGTGTGGGGAGAGCATTTTATTTCCTTTCTGATTTTAACTTCAAGTATAAGCACATGCAAGTATTTTTTCCATCTGTTACCTGATTTTCTTCTTCATAGGCTTCAGACATTACTGGAACTACTTCATCTTGAAAAAAATTCTTGCTCTAATAAAGAATACTGAGACTGCTGAGGCTTTTCCCTATGGAAAGATAAAAGGTTTAATCAGGTATAATGTATTGACTGATTTCCAGTTTTTAAATTCTCCATTTTTTAACTCCCAAGAAACCTTCTTACTGTACAAAACCTGTATTAATTAATTAATTAATAATTAATTAATTAATTTTCAGGAATTAAAATTTAAAATTGCTTAATAAATAGTTAAACAAAGTGATGTATTGGCTTGTTTTTTCTCCTTTGTATGTAGAGTGACTTCTGATTTATTCCTCTTTTTGATGAAAAATTACATTTGCTCTGCATTTTCTGAACAACTTTAGCTATCATATTTTCTATTTGAGCCTATTGATACATCCTGGGACAAAGAGCTAACAAGAAGGAAAACAAAATATGTTAAAAATTTTGTACCTGTTTCTAGGTTTAGGTCAGGCACTACAACATACATTGCCTTCCCACAACCATTCAATCTTCACCAAGCTCAGCAGCATCCTGAGGTTCTTCTTTGGCATTATCAAGGAGATATTATTACAGTTTTCTCCATAATTTCTCAGGACCTGTGACTATCTTGGAGTATCTTCTGTTGCGGTGACCCGGCCCACCTTGGGGCTGAGTGACATCCAGTGGGTGGATTTCCCCGCCCAGGACTCCAACCCTGAGGGTGGATCCGAGGGCGAGACCAAGGTTTAAGGCTACTGCCCACTGGGTGTCCATCTAGCAGCATCTCCTCCTCTCCTTCTAGAAACTTCTCTGTTCCCGTAATGCTATTGGTTTAGACTCCTATGTTTATTCATGTGTTTCATTGCTTATGTATTGAGCTCTGGAAAGTTCTGTTCAGTTCGGTTCCCCATTGGTTGGTTCAAATATGTTCCTCCCCTAACCCTTTGTGATTTGTTCCCTGTCACCCCTCGTCATTCCCTTACTGCTTTATCCCTTGGTTCCTCCCCTTCTCCACCCCCATTTCAAAACACGGCTGTAACTGCTCCCCAAGGCTCTTCTCCTTTGTCCCCCCTTTTCGACTGGAACTCTGCCCCTTGGGGCTGGAATAGAGTCGGGATTACAGACAAGGCAAGAGTCCTTCTTTCTTCCTTCACCCTCGCCTGTTGCCCAGCAACACCTTGCAGCAGCCAGCCTTGGAACTGAGCTACTTGCAGGCAGCACCGACAGCTGCTGACAGGACTCTGACTGTCACGCTGCCGGGGCGTCAGAACTTGTTGCCTGCCGGGCCACCGGGCGGCTTGCGGTCAGCACAACAATCTTCAGTATATCCACTGTGATGTGTTACAAATTCATTCCTGTGTTAGTGGATTCTGAATACAAGAGTAGCTGCTGATAGATTATTTTCAAGACAGGATTATGTGACTTGAATTCCACTCCTCTAATGAAGTTAGAAAGTCAGTTTTTTCTCTGCATTGTTGAAACACTCCAGGACATACTCCATGGCTTTATCCCAGTGACAATACCTATGCCTCCTCTATATAGTCACATTTCTCCCTCTCTTATTTTACCAAGAGAGCAGGAAAACAGTGATGGGAGTTCTGACTCACTGCTAAAGGATTTATTGCTTGAAAAGCAGCAATTTCCTGGGTGAATGCCTTCACTTTCTAGGACTTCTCTCTTGTAACATCATCTATGAACTTTCCACCCTCCACATACTGTCCAGGAGCCCCAAATTACCCACCTGCTTCTTTTATATGTCACAGTATTTCTCAGTTTTTCCTGCCAGGGTATCAGAAGCTGTAGCATGCATTAGGTTTTATTTCTGTGATCTTCTGCTTGAGCTTCTGATTTTCACCTTTGTCTCTTCCTCTATCTTCACACTGAGCTTTTCACATCCTCTTTAAGGTCTCATTTGGCTCTGCTCTAGCCATAGTTGGTGTCTGTGAAACCCGGAACAACTACAGATGTGCTCTATTCTGGTCAATATTCTGTTGCTAAAAAAATAACCAATGAAAAAACCCACACCAACCCACCCTCAAAAACACAAAAGACTTCGGGATTTCCAGAACCTGTTTCAAAAACATTCTGATTCATTTGTATAAAAAAATTTCAGTGGGATTCAATGCCTGATGCTGCCAAATAGTTACCTATGCACCTTCCCAGAACACCTAATATTCTGTATCTCTTACTTACTGCTCCCAATAGCTCTAGTTAATATTTTCAAGATCAGTAAGAGCCCTATGTACAAACTGGATGCAAATAGCACTGTATTTGTCCCTCTGGGATCATCAGATTCTTGACCTCCTTGAATCTTGCTACCTTTATAAACTCTTTCAAAATCCATTCTTACATCTACAATAACAATGTCTAACTTTCTCTTTAACCCTTCCAGTGTCACTGTAGCTCCCATTAATTTTGGTCAGTTATAATTACTTTGCATTGCAAAGACTTTTCCAGGAGAAGATGTAGTAGAGTTTTCCAGTGTAAGTAGCATTCTCACTCAGTGGTTTGCTTTATCCTTTCACCCTTCTTTCATGATACAGTTTCCTCTCACTACAGTTGCATTCAGATTTATTGATCCTTGTACACAAATGGTCTCTTTTTATTGAACTTCCCAGTGACTGCTGAGGTTTCCGACAACACAGAAGGATTGCTGTAGCGAACAGACGACACATAGTCCAAGGCAGGTGCAAAAAGGAGGTTTTTATTTGCAAAAACGAGGCCTTTTTAGGCAGTTAGACCATTATCAGTTACTTACCTTTGAAGCACAATAAACATAATTCAACCGACCACCATCATCCGCGATGTGAGCACGAGATTGTTATATAACTTGTTTTTCTACTTCTATTTTCTGCTGAATCATTCCCATAGTCCTTCACTGCTCAGCCAAAGTGACAGGAGGAAGCCATGATCGTAAGGCCTTTATTTTACTACGCCTTGCATATCCAATACAGATTTCCAGCTGCTTGTAGATGTTGTGAAGAGCTGCTGGCAAAAAGAATTCAAGAATCCAGCATTGTTTGGAAGAGAAGCACCAGTCTCAAGTGAACAGGTAAACAGAGACATTTCCCAGGAACCAAACACTGTGGTCAATAGCAAAGCAGAGCTCTTCATCTGTGATTAACCAGAAGTCAATCCTGAAACTAACCTAACTAACCTTTGCCTAAAATATCTACTGAATTCTGCCTGAGGGCAACATAACACAGGGAAGGTACCTTCTGAACTTCTTCCTGGGATGGATGGAGCAAATGACAAAAATAGAAACATGGACAAATATTGAAGATAACAGGTATCAATAGAATGGTAGAAGAGAACAAAAGTTCTGTTGAGAAGGAATGTATTCTGTCCTATCCCCTAAAAACTCATCTTCCTCTGAACTTTCCCACTTTGCTCTCTGTTTTATGTCTGGTTTATTACCCACCTCAGTCTTTGATCCTTTCTGCTCCTTGGATTATCCTATCCTGCTATTCTGCAAGCCCATCTTGCCTCTGAGATGAAAGCCCCTTCCTCCTCTCCCTGTATTATTTTAATTTCCTAAAACCCTGTGTCTCATCAGCATTTCCAAGACCATTACATTTCCTAGTCTTCCCACAAGACTCTCTCTTCCTCTCTTTGTAAAAAGTTCTTCTTTTGAGGATCACAAATTTGCTTCTTCCTAACCCAAACAAAACTCTTTCCCCTTTTTGGTAAAAGGGGATTGCTACTTTTATGCAAATCACTCCAGCTTCAGTTTTTCCATCTTAAAATTTTTTGCTGTCTTCTTCTATTTCCTGGGTAGAATCATGGAATGGTTTGGGTTGGAAGGGATATTACAGATTATTCTAATCCCCCACCATAGGCAGGGACACCTTGCACTAGACCAGGTTGCTCAAAGATCCATCCAGCCTGGCCTTGAACAATTCCAGGGATGAGGCATCTACAACTTCTCTCCACAAGCTGTGCCAGTGCCTCACCACCTCAGAGTAATGAATGTCTTCTTTACGTCTAATCTAAAGCCATTCCCCCTTGTTCTATCACTACGGGCCCTTGTCAACAATCCCTCTCCAGCTCTCTTGTAAACCCCTTTAGGTACAGGAAGGCCTAAAGTCTTCTTGGAGCTTTCCCTTCTCCAGACTGAACAACCCCAGCTCCCTAAGCCTGTCATCAGAGAAGAGATGCTCCAGACCACTGAGCAGTTTTGTGGCCCTCTTTTGGACCTGCTCCAGGAGATCCATGTCCTTCTTATATTGGGGGCCCCAGAGTGGGATGCAGCTCTGCAGGTGGGTCTCACCAGAGCAGAGGGACAGAATACCCTCCCTTGACCTGCTGCCCATGCTGCTTTTGATGCAGCCCAGGACACGGTTGGATTTCTGGGCTTGAAGCGCACATTGCCAAGTCATGTCAAGCTTCTTATCAACCAACTCTCCCAAGTCCTTCCCCCCAGGGCTGCTCTCAATCCATTTTCTGCCCAGTCTATATTGTGTTTGGGATTGCCCGAGCCAGGTGTAGGACCTGGCAACTTGCCCTTGTTGTACTCCATGAGATTCAGACAGGTCCACGCTCAAGCCTGTCAAAGATACTCTGGATGGCATCCCTTCCCTCTAGCATGCCAACTGCACCACACAGCTCAGGGTCATCAGCAAACTTCCTGAGGGTGCACTTGATCCCACTGTCCATGTCACTGACAAAGATGTTAAACAGTCCCAATACTGGCCCCTGAGGAACACCACTTGTCACTGTTCTCCACATAATACTTAACAAACAAGTGACCATATTTGGATTTGCTCTACTGACACCAACAGCAAGCAGTGAGGCACAACCAACAGAAGAAAAAAGTATTCTGATAGTAATATCTGCTCAATACAGCATTTTTACAGCTCTTTTCCTTTTGATTTAGAAACCCCATATGTTCTAATAGCACTGAATCTTTCATGTGTTTCATTGGTCTTGTTTCATCTCTAAGTCCCTCCAGCAAACTGTAAACTTTGTACTTCAACAAACAACACTAAGTGAATTACTAAAAGTCTATTCAACTTAAACTTACATATTGCTACAGCAATTGCACAAATTGAGTCAACAGGCTCTGGGTTTCATGGTAAGACAAAGATAACAAAGATAACCATCAAGGGGAACCAGTATGCAAATTTAAGATATGAAGGATGTTTGGGGGACTTGCCATCTGTGTTCAAGAGAAATTGGATTCACAACTTGAAAAATATATGCTAAGAATAATCCTAATCCATTGGATAAAACCAGACTACTCTGTTCTAATAGCATTCCTAGCTTGTTTCGGTTCAACTTACAGGCTTAATTCAGTTGTGCTCCATACGTGTAAAAAGTACAGTCTTGTGGGTTTTGATTATTTTCTTTTTTTTCTTCCTTTTATAAGAATTTTCTCCCATCTGTTAGCAGACAGGGAAACCTGTAAGGGGAGGGAGTTGCCCAGGACCTGAATGGCCGATACTTAAGAAAACAAAGGATGTAGCCAGAGCCTCAGCAGACTTTGGGAATGGCTCAGGGGTGGGGAGGGGGAAGCGGTGTGGTTTTCAGCAGTTTCTTACCTGGGTGTGGGCAGACTTCACCCGGACTTGGAGGAGAGATGGTGTGGGGGGTTTGGATCTGGACTGGTTTTCTGCCCAGAGGACTCGCTGCTACTGCTGAACATCTCCTTGCTACTTCCCCTTACCACTGGTGAGCCATTGCTTGCAAGAGCAGTCTGTGGATGGGGACTTCCCAACCCCCCCCCTCGCCAGGGGAGAGACCTTCACCATCTGCGTGGGTGCCTCGGGGAAACTGCGCCCTCTCCCCGGACGAAGCACCTCCCAGCTGCTGACTGGAACCTCGGCTGCTGCCAATGCCAGGATACCACTTGAGACATGTGAGAGCCAGGGGAAACTCAAAACCGCCCCCCTCCACCTTCTCTCCCTCACTGAGGGCGCCATTACTCCCTCGGGAGGCTCAGGGTTCAGCACCGGCGCCCTCTGCAGCCGCCTGAGCCACAGCGCCCCTGCAGCCCCGGGGGAGCCACTGCAGCCGCTCTGCCCCGGAGCCCTGGGGGAGCCACTGCAGCCGCTCTGCCCCGGAGCCCTGAGGGAGCCACTGCAGCCGCTCTGCCCCGGAGCCGTGAGGGAGCCACTGCAGCCGCTCTGCCCCGGAGCCCTGGGGGAGCCACTGCAGCCGCTCTGCCTCAGCACGAGCCCACATTGCCCCTGCCAGGTGTGCCCATTACTGCACCAAAGGGGAAAAACTGCTTAGCAGATGAGAAAGAGCTGTTATTTGGTTTCTGGTTTGTTGCTGTGTGTTTATCTCATCACATATATCCTACTAAAGAACTGTTATTCCTTTATCCATATCTTTGCCTGAAAGCCCCACAATTTCAAGGTTATAACAGTTTGGAGGGAGGGATCATATTTCTCCACACCGGTGAGGTTCCCACCTTCCTTGGCAGAGGCCTGTCCTTTTAAACCAGGACATACAGGCATTACCTATTTGAAGTAATGGAGCAGAATCTGGTGCCCACAACACTTAACGCCAGCAATTACTATTCAAAACTCAGGATGATTACTGGATTTGCATATAAATTGAAATAGGGTCAATAATTTCAGATTGGCACACTTCAGGGAGAGCATGCTGGACTGTAAGAAAAACCTTTTAATCTGACAAGTGAAACAAATTGAATTTGCCAATCCATGATGTTCTTGTTTTGCATGGAGCTTTGAAACACCATCTTTGAAACCAGTCAGTGTCAAGGTGAACCGTAACTGTGTCTCTGAGGATGGAAGATGGGTCTGTGGGCTGCATTTCCGATAAGGCTGATACAGTAAACTCAAATTAAGGTGCTGGGCAGGAAACACGGCTACTGTACCTGAATTCTGAGACTGCCTAAGGCCAAAATAGTACAGCTCAGGAGGTAAAGGGGATTTAGTAACACTAGACACAACTCTTTTCCCAAGAAAAGTAACTTAGCGCTATTTAGGTTTACCTAGCTTTGGACAGTGCTCTTCTGGATAATGATTTCTGGTGGCATGCTGATGATATCAGTTGCAAAAACCATATTTCAAGGGGAAATTAGTTCTCTTCTGGTCTCTGTTGCTGGAGATTGTATCTTCCCTAAGGCACCATCCAGTTGCTTCTTGCTCTTCTAATCTCTCCCCAGCCACATGCTCATCCAGTTTCTCTGAAGTTTTGCTGATTCAGAGTAGCAATGCAGATGGAGGAATACCTCCCTGGGGAGAAGAGTCAGCTCCCAGCTTGGAAACAGAGCTAATTTTCAGATGTCCTTTTTCCCACATGAAGAAGGAGCATCCATTCTGCCCCTTCCTCCTCCCTCGCTTTTGTGTAAGAAAATAAGGATTAACAAATAAAGATAAACAAATTAATCCTTGTCCTGGCTGAACCTTCTTGGAAAACACAGTGAACTGCTGCTGCTCAGGGAGTAAAGCAATGGCAGATTTGTGTTTCAAGTAATACTATAAATGTTAATTCTCCTATGTTTTTTCTTTGTCATAAGAAGGTTATATACATTTGTTTTAAACAAAAGAACATTGAGATTTAGAAAGAAATGTAACATCTTTTTGGACTTCATTTTCAGAAATAATTTTTCCTCAAAAACCCACCTGAGTGTCAAGCTGCATAGGGAGTTTATAACTATCATTCTTTTTTTCTTTTTTTTTGGCTTCACATTTAGGTGATTATTCAGGTTTCCTAATCTTCCACCCCCATTTCTCAGGAAAACCGGGTTCATAAATGAACATCCCAAAGATCCTAGTGTGATCCCTTGCACTGAGTCTTGCTTCAAAACTAGGGACTCCTCCCATACCAAATAATTACAGCTGAGGCTTCTTTATTTAACCCAACTCAAAACCACAAGTATGAGGAACTACAGGTAAGCCAGCACACCTCCTACATCTAACACAT
This sequence comes from Climacteris rufus, assembly GCA_013398175.1. NCBI lineage: Eukaryota > Metazoa > Chordata > Aves > Passeriformes > Climacteridae > Climacteris > Climacteris rufus. The sequence goes on from VZRZ01002011.1 coordinate 51,518, forward strand.
CTCCTTACAAACCATTTGGAAGTTATTGTGTAGCTCCAGCCAGCCTCAATCTGTAGAGGAAATTTTTTTCTCACAGGTCCCAGAGGACTTGCTCTCTGTGCTAGGTGGGTTGCTGCCCTTTCCTTCCGTGCAGCTTTGGCACAGGAAATCCTCCTTCACTGAACAAGCATTTGGAGAAAAGCACCCAAGTGTGTCCTGGGCTCTACTTGACTGACTGAATAGGTGGCAAACCTTTCCTTCATCTGCCAAGCCCTGTGCTGGCTGCTGGGTCTTTGGGTGAAAAGGGGTCCCTGGCACAGCTGGTGCATGGTAGCCACAGCTGGAGGGCATAGCTGGACACAGCCCATGGGGTGATGCCAAGCAACAGGTCAGGAGGGAAGCACATGGAGGATGGGGTGAAAAGCAGAAGTCTGAACAAAAGGAGTCAGCTTGATCAGAGGAAGCAGAAAGGCAGCAAAGTTAGAAAGCCTTGGTGCCACAGTCGCTTTACTGTAAATGTAAATGTATTGTTAAGAAGAAATATATCTTCAGTCATGAATGAATACATAAATCATATATGTATTTAAAAGCATGTACTGTCAATTTCCAAAACAAGAGGAATGGTCCTGCTGCTTTCCTTTTTGCTTGGCCTGGGTGACACTTTTACGTCCCTTCCCTCTGCCAAATTCCAGCTACCATTTCTTTTGCTTGCCAACAGAGCGAGAAAGGGGCTGTGAAACCTCTTAAGAGCCCATGCCTTCCCAACACTCTGCCCTCACTCTCTGCTTGACTCCTCATCTCCTCCCTTGAGCAAGCAACAAGAAAGTTGTCATACTTCATGAACAGCCACTCTTTCAAAAAAAGAGTAATAACTGCAGTTTCCCATACTACAAAATTAAACCTTTCACTTACTCCCTACACTTTCCCACTGCATAAACCTGGACCACAACTGTAGTCTAAGCCAGCCACATAAACACCTCACTGTCCAGCTCCACACTCAGCTCCTCACCAGGCCCAAATTAATGGTCATGTCCTGATTCTGGTTTGCATCAAGAAGAGCTCCTCATGGTGCTGAAAGTATCTTGAAGTAATTGTCAGTCGTGGTTAAGAGGGAATAGAAGTAAGTTATGTTCCATCTGAGATGGTGCCTTTCTTGTATGCCATGCAAATGCATTCAGTTTTTCCAGACCAAGAATTTCCGTGTGTTGGTTGTGTGGGCACCTTGCACAGAATCTCCCAAACACTAAAACTTCTATGGAGGAAATGGAAATACCTCAAATACACCAAGACCCCAGTACTTCACTGTGGGGTTCAGGGGAAAAACAGGATGGGGCCAAAATTCAGAGTTTGGGCTATCCTTGAGGTGACTCTTCTGAAGAATTTTCCATCTTTTTGCATAGCTGGAAACCAACAAACTTCAATCAGATACTAGACACTTTACTGGCTACTATCACAGAATCATAAAATGGTTTCAGTTGTAAAGGAACTTTAAAGAAAATCTATATTTTATATAAATTGGCCAAGTGGAAAAGTAATCATATATTGATATAAAAAATAATTTGAAACTCTGAAAATTTGGATTTAATTCGGTAAGGTAAATCAACTCACTGTAAATAGTAGGTTTTAATACCATTGAGTATGTACTTTGTACTTACCTTTGAAATCATAATTGAATGGCATAAATGAAGAACCACTGTCAACAACACAAATAATTTTTGTGTAAAGCTTGCATTTCACTTTTACATATCATCTGTTACTCTGGAAGATAGAATAAAAGTGTGTGCATTTAGATTCCCATTGGCAGAATTTTATTATTTTAGAACAAATGGCATTTCTTGTTTACTGAGCTATTAATACTTCACTTATGATTTGCTTTGAATGGCACATGAGCTATTTAATTTTATAAGAGCAGTAATTTAAACCATGTGGAATGTACTGAACAGAGAAGAAAAATAGCTAATATACTCTTATAACATGCTGTATTTAAAACTGGTTTATAATAATGGAGGCATAATCTGGGATTTTAACTTAAAGATTTTTAAATAGTTAGATAGTTCTCCATACTTGGTTCATATGCACAGGCCCAAAGAACTAAGAAAGTATTTCTGCTTTTTAAACTTTGTTTGTTATTGTTTAGTGATTCCTTGGAGGCAACTATACAGAAATAAATACAGTAAAATGAAAAAAACATTCTGTAAGAAGTAAGGGCTACAGAGAGCTATATTACCAATTCAGAAAATTCCAGCCCTATCATTTTGACAAGAGCTTTTCCCAGCTTCAGCAACTTTATCTTAAACTTAGGTGGAAAATATACATTGCTTTGCTTTGTTGGTTTTATCACATTATTTTATTTTACTTACATAATAATACTGCATTTTAATTTCAAATGTGATTTTGACTAGATTTAGGTTTTAAGTTTTTATTATTTTGGGGGGGGGTTTAAATTTAAAATCTGACTTAAGTAGTTTAACTATTTTTGTCTACCATCCCTGTAATACTGACAGTGAACTGGCTTGAAAAATGACATCTCACATGGTGTTACTCAGTCCTGGAAAAGCACTTTTCTATTCTGTTTCATTAAACAAGAATATTTTCTGACAGAGTCATAAAGTCTGTACTGGATAGCAAAAAACCTATCCTGTGAAACGTTTGTTCTGCCTGACTCAGAGTGATCTGGGAAAAAGAAGAAAAAACCCCAAGATCTGTTCTAAATGAGGCAAAGTGTTACTTTGCCATTTTAAACATCTCAATCACTATTCAAAATCACTTTCTGTGCCCACAGAAATTGATCAGAAATTCTGCTTTCTCCCAGTCTGGAAAAAATCACTTCTGGTACCATGAAATGGAATTACCCTCCTGCCAGCTCTGCCCCAGACATGCTCAGGTTGGCTTTTATTCACTGTGTGTTTATTCTGTGACAGCCAGACAAATGACATGATTCTATTTCTGCACCCACATGCTTCCACTCAACACATCCCTTGAATAACTCCCATTCCTTGCTGCAGCTGGGATAAATTTTGTTGCACCTCCAATCAACAGGTGTCCGTCCAGCTTTGCTTTTCCCTTTTCCTGTGACAAGTTAATGGCACAGTTTGTCTGAGAAGGTCATAAATAGAATTCAAATAGACAAGTACCAACTCAAGAGGCTCTCTGTTGTTTTGCATTTTGAGGAAAGTGCGTGAGATGTAGTACATTTTTATGTTGTTACCCTTTATATTCTTTTTGCACAAGTAAGAATTACTATGTGAGGCTTAAGGTGTGAAAACTGTTCGCTTTCATCTGAATAAACTAAACAGTCAAAAAGAAAATAGCTGCAAGACACCATTTAAAACAAATCTCTTACCTGATATAAATGGCCAAAAGCAGACAGGCAGATTAAACTGTGATTATTCAATGCATTAAGAACCAGTGGGATAAGTTCATAGAACTGAATCTGAGTTGTTGATATATCTTTCAGTTTGTGTTCTGAATTTCCAAAAGATCAGAGCTGCATTAATCACAAGATATTAAACTGCCAGTAATAGCTACCTGACTATGATTTACTGCAGTTTTCTGCCTAATAAACAAGCCTGAACAGCTCAGTGACCAGAGCATTGCAAGTGACATCTTATTATAGGCTGTTGCAAACTGAATATCAATGCAGAAAAAAATCCTTTCAGCTTCAAATGCAGAGGACACATCAACCTTGCAGAGTATCTTACTGATGCAACTGAAAGTAGAGGTAAACATTTCCCCATCCTTTCTTTATTGGAATTATTTAGTTTTCCCTTTTTTGTCCTTTTCCCACATACCTGTGTTGGACCAATTCAACACTCTTCAGAAAAACTGCTTTCAACTTTGTACTGGGGCTGGCAACTTGAATCTGTACAAAATACACACAAAGAAAGGAGAGAGGTCTGCACACCATGGAGTAAGAAAATAGTGAGGTTTACATTCACTAGTTTGTAGTATTTGTGATGCTGCAGATCAAGTTCTAATTTCAATTTTTCTTGCAAAAACACAGATGCTTACCCCAGGGAGTTGTTAGAATGCAGGACTTTCCTGACACAGCAGCACAGCCATCCAAATTCATGCAGCCAGTCAAGCCATCGCTTCTTCCTCCAGAGGGTGACTTTTAGCAGAGTTGCCAGAAAGAGAAGGTACAAATTCTGATGCTCAAAGGATGATCAGAAGCAGCCAAAGTAACTGTGACCAGCCCAAACCCATACTGTCCAGAGCTTCACCCCATGTGGAAATTTCTAAGTTCTCCACTCCAGGCTTTCCAAAGCCAGCAGACACGCCCTTACTACTGCAGACCACACAACAAGAACTTAGCAGGTAGCAAAAGAGAGCAGTGTCCAGGTGAAACCCTGCTCCTGGGTGGGTTTCCACCACTGCTCTCCTTGCTTTCACAGTGAGACATAACTCCCACTCAGAGCACCAAAAGGTGGAGGTGGTGTTGGAACTCATTTTGTAGTATTCTCCCATCTCACCCCCTTTCCTAGAGCCAGATTGATGGTGCTGTGGGCTGCCAAGGACAGCATCTTGAAGTAGCTGCTAAAAGGAATGCTAAAGCTGCTAAATAGCTCTTTGCTAAAATTTAAAAGAAAGCCAGGTATATCTGAGGAAGGTGTATATTAGGTAAGGGACAATGGGAGCCTTCCTGTATCAGGTCTTCCTTCATGACTGGTGTCAATCACCTTCACAGACACTTGCTGCCTGTGAAACCCCTTCTGGTAGGACATCAAGGAGGAGATCAAGAGCTTGGGATGTGAGGCTGCATCACTGAGCCCACCTTTCTACCTTATTGTGGGAGTATTGACTGAGTGACTGCCCAGCCTCCTACCTCCACAGCCTCATCGCTCCACAACAGACTCCATAGCTCCCACTGTTGGCCGGATTTTGGGTGGAGAATTGCTGCTGCCTGTTGTTTTCCTCACAGCCCTGTGTTGATCCTCTTACTAATCACCTTGGTGCCACTCCTTGAGATACTGGAAAAGGGAATGCAGCAACGGCAGCAGCACAGCACATTTGGAGGAATCTCAACAGGTAAAGCAGTAGGGGTAAAAAATGGATGTGCTATAGTTACACAGAGGCAGCTTGGTAGGGATAAGCAATGGGTTCTTGGGGGTCCTGCCCAAATAAACATGTGCCAAATTGCACCCTAAAACACTACAGCTACACTCTGCCATGCACAGGGCTGAATTTCTGAGACCATATGTTGCAATCCAGTTTTAAACACAGAGAAGCAAAGAGTACATGTTCCTCTGTACATAAAGCTGGAGATGCTTAGGTTCGAAAATATTTCCAAGACATGAGACTAAGATCAAACGAGATCAAATGTTGGTGCCAAAAAGAATTGATGTATTTTATTTAACAGTAAGTGAGAGAGAGAAAGAAAGAAATAGGAAAAAAGAGACGTGCAGGGGGCAGAGGGGACAGAAGAGTGGCAGAGGTTAGGTGGAAGAAGATCAACCCTCCATGGGTCCCAAGTATGTCTCATGGATCCCCTGCATCTGCTCTTCTTGATGGTGAAGGGTCCCCATCGCCACCACTGCCGTCAAAGAGCACAGAATCCATTAGATTAATATATGTTTTGGCCCAGGTGGGAATGCCCAGGTACCATCCATGAGGGGGCCAGCTTGAAACTGCCCCTTCCAAGACCATGGATCTGCTGCATCATTTTGCACCAGGTGCAGGGCTCTGGTGCAGGGTCTGGGGGCCCCTTCGGGGTGGCCTTTGATGGGCTGTGACAGCCCCTCCGCTGCCCCTCCCCATGCATGTCCTGCAGTTGGGCTTTTCCTGGAGTGGGGGGGCCTCCTGCAGCTGGGCTGCTCTGCACAGCAGAGGGTGGGTGTTCCTCTGACCAGAGGCTTTTTTCACCACACACCCAAAACCTCTCTGCTCTGTGCAAACCTGGCAGCAGATAAGCCTGGGGCTGAGGCCTCCACCCCAAAGCTGCTGGGCTTGATCCTCCTGTGAAAGCATTCTTCTCTCCCAGCCCAGACCTTAGAATGGTGTCACTGCTATCTTATCTCAAATCAACTTGCAGTCCACAGCCCAGGAGGCCCATACAGGCTGGTAGTGGTCTTTTTCTTCTGGTGTAGTTCTGTTATACAGTTTTGCTATAATAGACAAAAGTCCTTCATAAAGAATGTTTAACCCATAAACCATAACACGTCAGTCTCTCACAGCATAGTACCTGCAAAGGGATTCGGAAGCAACAAAAATAAGGCATAGACTAGACAAAAAAACTTGGGTCCACCACTTGAGCTACATAAACCCTCATTCTTTTCCAGTGAAAAACACCTCCATGCGAAGAGTCTCTCTAATGAGTGAAATCAAGGACATTCCAAAATGATTCATAAGTGTGTAACCTGGCTACAGCTGACAATGACTGCCTTGGCAGGCTAGGATGACAGGCTGAAAGATGAGCTCCTAATGAAATCAAGCTCAAAAGCAAAAGTAGAGAAAGCTCTAATGTCTGATAATTTAATACAGAAAAACAGGGTATAACAGCACACAGGAGTGCTCTGGTGTGCAGCTATGACCTACAGAGTCATGTAATAAAAGAGGTATCTGTAATAAAGCAGATATGAGCAACAGTCTCATGAGCCCCACAGAGGTGAGGTTACAACAGCAGGACGTGCTATTACAAGAGAAGCAAATGTTAGATCACAACAAGTTTGCAGCAGAGGTGTGCAAAGCAAAAAGCATGCCTGGTGAGAGGCAACATGTGCACAAAAACCCACATATAAACCCATCCTGCCTGAGTTCATGCAGCTGGACTACCAGACAAGATCAAGCCACACAGGGTAGAAACAAGGACGTGGATGGTTTAGGTTTGGTTGGTGTGCTAGTTTGAAAACAAACCAGTGGAGGAATTAACTCCACACAAATATATTGTGAGAGATTCCAAGTCAGAAATACAATTTAATAGGAGAAATTAAAATAAAGGCAGTAATACAAATGCACCAGCCTAAACTGACAAGGTCAGAGTACAGCCTGACACTCTGTTGGTCAGGGTGATGATAGCAGTCCAGTGAAACAGTGGCTGCAGTCCTGTTGGAGTGGTGGATGTGGTCTGGTTGAAGTGGTGATCCTGAGGAAAAGTCTGGTCCATCTCTGGAGGTCTGGTGGTGGTTGTGGAGTTCCTCTCCTCTGGGAAATCCAGTGGAAGTGGTGTCTCCTGATGTGTTCCAAACCCCCTTTTATACAGGTAGGATGTTCAGTTCCTCCCTTTCAGGGCGGTGCATATCACAAAGGGATGATGTCATTTATGAATCATTCCAGGAGGCCTTGATGGCCCATTAGTGAAGATGACCCCCCACAGTAGCTGCTGCTTCTCAGAGGATGTTATCAGGCCTGAGTCACTGATGTGACGATAAAGAGGCATCCACTGCGTTGCAGGGTTGTCTCTCTTTTCTTCCTTATCTAATGCCCACCTTGCAGTCTGGAGGGTGGGGGGTGCAGTGGCCAGCTGCTGTGAATGACCCATGGTTAACAATTCCTCGAGAAGTGATGGAAATGGTGATAGAATACATTCCTTTGGTTACACCTTCATGTAACCCAAGACAGTTGGGTTTTACCATAGGTCAGAATAAGATAAAGACAGTGATAAGGCATTTGTAACTCCCCATTTTAAGAGTTCTTAAAGAAATTTCCCTAACATTCAAAGTTTGGAGACAAATAGATTTCAGCATAGTAAAAAGAAAAACTCTAAATATGAACACTGTCTATGTGAATAAGATTGGAAATTAGAACAGTCCCCATATCCAAAGAAGGCTATACTAAAATGCATGTAGAGTCAATGATAGGATAATGTCAGCATCCAAGCCTTTTCTATAATAAGTGTGTATTTTGCATTAGCACTAGAAAAAAAAAGCTTAAAAACAATTGAAACTCAATAACAAATCCACCAGCAGGGGAATTCATAGAATGAAAACTCGCATCAGAGGAAACTGAGAAAAGGTATGCTGATTAATTTAAAAACTCACCAAAACTTTGCAAAGCCATGTTATCTACAAGTACTGCTTATAGTAAGGCCAAGAATAAAGGAGATGACACCTTACAAGGGGTTTGTATAATTTCTAAAAGGTGGAGGAGTCCTTGATGTACATGAGAAAAAGAGAGAGACACAGATATAAACATCTCCTTAAAGAGTCATGCAGAAGGAGGATACTGCTGCCTACCCAGTCTGGGACACCAGCAATAAATCCTGGCATCAAATAAAAACCCAAATGCTGCCAGTGTGCTGCTTCCCAAATCATCAGAAGAGACTATTTTAATTAGAACTATACTTGAATTGCAGACAACATTTGAATTATGTAAGAAAAAAGAAGAGCGAATGTTCACCCACTGTTTTCTACCAAGACAGAGCATTATCCTATCTCTCTCTGGGGTGTTTTAGAACTCATAAAAAGACAGATTACTCACAAAGGGACATTATTTCTGACTTATTATTGGTATTATTATTATTATTATTATTATTATTATTATTATTATTCCTCTGTTGAGCTTGTCTTTACTTTCCGCTAATAATTAAGCCGCAAGCATTTAAAAATTACTTTTACTTATCTGTTATTTGAATAACACCCATGCAAAAAACATGAGAAAGCCCTAATGCATTAATTAGTTGTTCACTACATTGAGTGGGCTATTTTAGAGACAGGTTACTGGATTCTTTGCATGTTAACTTTTATCAGGGAAAAGGATAGGAACTCATCAGGCAGGATGGAACAATACACCGGGTGTGGTAGATAGGAACCCTAGTAGGCAGGTTGTAATATTAGCAGAAGCAAAACCAGAAAGTCAGCTCACACAAAAAATTATCCAAAATGCCCTGAGTAGGAAATTTTAGGGAAGGTTTTTGAAGTAGTAACCTAGACTAAGTGATTTTTATTAGATCAGGATACGTTAATTGTTAAAAGTGCTAGCATGCATATCTGCAGGCAACTATTGAGAGCTTCTGATTATAGCAGTTTTACATACTTTATTAGTTTGAAGTCTCTTTCCTTATTTACCTGTATGCAGCTGGGCTCCAGTAAGTTGTGTTTATTGCCAAGATGTGGAAGACAAGCACTAAACCTGTAGTTCTGTTACTTGCAATGCCAGGATGCTCTCGGCAGCTCTGTGGGCATCACCATACAGCAGCCCTGTCACTTAGGTTTTGTTCAAGGGTGAGAAGAAAGCAGTCGGTTTTAACCAGGCTGGGTCAGCAAGAAAGAAGGTGGTACAGGTTGGAAGCTGTGTTTCAGTTCCCTTTGCTGCCCAAAAAGTAAGTGCAAACAGGAGGAAATCACTGCTGATGCTGGGACGGCCAGGTGCCAAAGGGGTAATTCAGGCTGAGCTGTGAGTGTTTCTATGGCCTTATGAGTTAGCCCAGTGCTCCACAAAGGCCCCCAGCTCTGCTGAGAAGTTGTGCACGTCTGGTCACATGAAATTATGTTGCAAGCCGGCGCTTGTGGTAACAGAGACAGCTGAGCCTGGCTCAGAGCTGGCTCTAGTGTTCTATATTGAACCATATTATAGAGCATGTACATCTTCTGTCTTTGCATGGTAAGGCTTGGTTCTTCTGGCTTAGGGATGAAGCCTGCTACTGACAATACCTCTGCTACACCTCTTCTTTAAACAAAAATTCTAACAGTTTTTGGAACTCAACAGAGTGCTGTAACCTCATTTAATTCAGCCTCCACAAATACCAGCTTACAGCACTTAAGGCTAACCAAGTATCTCTCTCTATCTGTCAAAAGCCCAGAATTATTATTTCACTGGAGATCCTTAGCTTCCTGGTGTTGTGTTTTATTACTCTTGCACAGAGCACATTATGTACCTCGGGGAGCAGTAAGTGCTGCTGCATGAATTACATCAGCACACAATGCTGCGAGTTTCCCTGATCACCTCTGCTGGATCATTCACTGGCAAACTGTGAGTGTGTCCAAGGCCCCAGATCATCCTGCCAACCTGAAGGAATCAAACATCTCGAGTGACAGCTGAAAATAGGTGTACAGTTCAATCTTTACCACTGTGACTCCTCTAAAGACTTCTGGAGGACCTGCAATCCCAGCTTAGCCCTGCATCATATGCCATACATACTACTTGTTTTAAAAACCTGGTTTTGACACACTAGGACCATTTGAAAAAAAGCCCCAGTCTGCACAGCTGCCAACCCTTGCCTTTCCCCTTCCTTACCTGTTTTATCTGTTCAGGGGAGGGTTCCAACAACATCTTTCTCATAAATAATGCCAGCTCAAGCAGATCCTGCTGCATCCCCCTGTCCTCTGCCTTCCCCCTCATCCCACGTCCTGTGTTCCCATACTGTTCCTGACAGTTCTCAGTAATCATAAAGGTAAATTAGACCCCGTTCCCAGGACCCACAGAACAGGCTCTCAGATAAACACTTGAACCCAAAATGATACCCATCTCTCCATCTCAGCCAGAACTTCTCATACAGTTTTCCAAGTCTTCACACCAATATCTAGTTTCTTTGCTTTTCGGAATTTTTCCATTCCTGTGATCTCTAGCCCTCTGAAAAGGGCTTTGGATCAAACCCCTTCTTCCAGGTTTCAGCTAGCTTGTTGCAGTTATTGACTCCACACCTCTCATCTGCCAGAGACAAGCACTAACCTGTGTCAGCAAAGTGAACATCCCTCCTTCACATAGCAGCATTGTGTATCACAGCACTTTTCAGGAAAACTCAGAGCATCAGGCAGATAATAAATTCCTGCAATGGACTTCCTAGAGTGTTCCGCAGGAGCGGGGTGATTTCCAGCAGAAAGAGCATAAAAGCAGCTATGTCTAAAGAACACAATATACTAACCTGCCTATGTCACACCTTTCTATACCTCTGCACCTCTAAAACTATCTAGGTTCAGGCTACACCAATTGTTATCTGAAAAACTCCTCTTTGTCATTTCTGCTATGATAAAGCAGTTTATTAAAACCCTAAGAAAACCCATTTCAATACCTGTTTTAGATTCTACTTAGCAGATTGAAAAAGGTTGTTCAAATACACCAAGTTGTTGTGTTGAATGGGAAATTGGAAATGTACAGTGATATTTAGACTTGCCAATACTCTTGGGTAAGTGTCAGATGGCACAGAAAAAGCAGGAATGTTGTAGGAGAGCTCATGAGGTGAGGTACAGTCCCAAATCCTACCACACTTGTACTCCAAACTTTGAAATGGGAGAAGAAGGCAACAGAGGTCTTTAGGATATTGTCACAGCCTGTAGTCCCTGTCAGGATTTCACAGGCCTGAGGAGCGAACATGGGAAAAAAAAAACAGTTGGGACAGAGCCACTTTCAGCACAGGCAGTGAGAACTGCTAATAAAGGACAAAGGGAACTAAAAGGAATGACTAAGAGTTCCAATATTTTATTGTCAAGTTTGACATCTGCTTAAACAATACATATATTTGGAACTGGACATGCAGTAGCTCCCATATACAAACCATCACAGTACCTTGGCAAACTCCCAGGGCAGAAGGAAAAGCCATTTAAATGCTGCAGGCTCCCAGGAACAGGGAAGACAGTAGTGGGTAAGTAGGTTAGCTGGAAGGAATAGGAGGGGGATGAAGGACAGTGTGGGATATCCAGCTCTAGGGGATGAAGGAGAGCGTGGGATAAGCAGCTCTAGGCATCTGCCTTCCCTAGCTCAAAGTAACTGGCTAATTTCCCCAGGTGCTCTCTAGAGAAACAAGCTTCTCCAGAGGACAATTCACTGCACAGTTATACTGCTGCTCTGCAGAACTCCCATGAATTTATTCCCTGTTTCTTAGGGAAATACTGCTCTCACCAACAATTGCAGGGCACACCCAGAGAGATGTGCTGGCTAATTTTGATACCTAGAGATGTGTGTATCTCTTGCCTTTGCTCTCCCTCCCCAACTACCCATTGTGAGTTAGCATGTAAACAAGGGGCATTCACCCCATATTCAGATGAGGAGCTTGTCAAGAAACAGGGCTGTCATACATAGTAGGCAGACATACACAGAGGATTCTAATTCCATTTTAATCCCAGATGGATTGTTTGTGTTTTGCCAAAAATCCACTTTTCCCTCTCATACAGCATCAGATCTGCCCATGCCATGTCCATCACACTGGCACAGAAATCCCTGTGAATGCTCAGTGAGGTGTCCATTTGGATGGACAAGCAGATCATCTGCCTGCACAAAGCTGCTGCCAACCCACATGGGTCTCAAGCCTCTGAAGTCAATAGGAGGGTTTTCACTGATTTTAACAGATAGGGTAAATTTAAACAAATTTCACATGCAGAATTCATTAACACATCAATCTCCAGTCACTCCTAAAATCTGATTGATTTGGGAGAAAATATACAGACTTTCCTTCCATGTTTCCAACTAACTGAACTGTATCCAACTTCTGAATGAACATTTACCCAAAGGAAGACTTTTTTCTGTCAAAATTGACTGGCTGAATTATGTATACATTCACAACATATATTCTCCCTTATCAAAAAGTTGCCCAAATGATAAAGCAGAAAAAAAAGATGGTTGTGGTTTGAAAGAATAACTGCACAGACTGCAGTTTCCTGCTATATTAATATAGCAGCAACAGATGCTGTAATTAAAAAGTAAAAGACAACCAGAGGAATTGTTAATAGTGTTGTGGAATGCTTAGGCTTCTAAAACTGAAATGCTTCTTTAGGGAAGTGATAATGTTTTCATATGTGATCCTGGGACTATAGTAAAAGTGCTAAAGACCCATTCCCACGAGTGTCATAGGCTATAACCTGGGCTCCTTTTGGCTGGGGTAGAGTTAATTTGATTCACAGTAGCTAATATGGGGCTGTGTTTTGGATTTGTACTGGAAACAGTGTTGATAACACAGGGATGGGTTTAGTTATTGCTGAGCAGAGCTTGAGCAGCCTCAAGGCCTTATCTGCTTCTCACCCCATCCCACCAGCAAGTAGGCTAGGGGTGCACAGGAATTTGGGAGGGGACACACAGCCAGGACACCTGACCCAAACTGAGCAAAGTGATATTCCACAACATATGGTATAAAGAGCTGGGGAAGGAGAATGAAAGGGGGACATTCAGAGTGATGGTGTTTGTTTCCCCAAGTAGCTGCTGTGCATAATGTAGCCCTGAGTTCCAGGGAGTGGCTGAACACCTGCCTGCCCATGGGAAGCAGTGAATGAATTCCCTGTTTTGCTTTGCTTGCACGTGCAGCTTTTGCTTTACCTGTTAAACTGCCATAATTCCAACCCACCCTTTTTTCCTCACTATTACCTTTCTGATTCTCTCCCCACCCCACCAAGGTACAATAAGCAAGCAGCTCTGTGGTGCTTAGTTGCCAGCTGGGGTTCAACCATGACATAACTACATGGATATATTTGCAAATTGCTCCATTTTCTACAGTTCTGTTCTAAATTTATCACTATTTCTAATGAATTTCTCTGTTTCCAGGAGTGCATTAGTAATTTTTTTTTTCTGAAGGCAGGACGATTATTATTTTTTGCTATGATCCTTTCACAGGCTGAATTAGAAACAAAACACAAGTGAAGGAGTGTAATATGTTGCTTCCAGGACAACAAAAGAAAAGCAGACAGCTGATGTGTTAGTTCATGTTCCTAATCTCTGCTGGAAAAAGATTTCTAGGTTGGCACAGGGCACCAGAGAAACTGAGTGAAATCAGCAGGGCATCTATTAAGAGACAAGACTTTTCTTCTGTTCCATTTTGATACGAATACAGATTCTATCTGAGGGTAGTTGACCTCCAGTGTGAAAATCAGTCACCCCCAAATAGCCCCAAACCACACACAAAAAACCCCCACACCTCACAGGCACAACTACTAATTAGAGCAAACACACAGAGCAATTCAGGACATCCAGAAGAAAAGGTCAGGACTGTGGTGGCACAAGCTCTTGCATATCAAGTAAAGAGATGGAAAACACAACTAGAACTTAATTCTAGCTAATCCTTCTTTCTAGAAAATAGTACATGAATACTGTTGAGACACATTCATTTCCGGACGTATCTGGAATGGGGGGACAGACCTCAGAAGAGAAAATTATATATAGTATTTACAGTCCTGCAGGATCTATTCTCAGGGATATTTCCAGCTGGATCACAGGAAAGCTTGTTGTTGCTAGGTTCCTCTCTGCCTGAAAGGACAGCATGGGTGCAGGGGAATGCTGCTTTGGTCTGGTGCAAACCAGAAGGCACAGGGCTTCCTCCCAACCACCTGGAGAGCCCAGGAATCACAAGTAGTCAAGAAGAAGGTAATGAAACAGAAACAGCAACAGCAACTGTTTGATGGCAACAGTGAGTTCTAGCACTACAGCTTTTCCATCTGCCATGTTCTTCCTTCCCTAAGAGTAGTCTCAGGAATAGATTTTCTCTGGCTCTTCACAGTACTGTTGGATCACCTCAGCAAGGTCAAGACACCGCAAAATTCGCCATTTCTCAGCAGCCAGCTCCTCCTTGGAGACCTGACCCAGAAGTTTTTTGGCAAAGAGGTTCTGATCCTGCATGAAAAGGCCCACAGAAGACCTCGGGGCTTGAGGGAAGTTCTCCAGGCAACCGCTTGTGAAACAGAAGTTGATTTTCTTTTCACGTCTCATCCCTGGTCCCCTTTCTTCAATCCAAGTCAGAGGTCTAGTGTGAAGGACCAGAGAAAGAGTATTAATTAAGAAATTGAATTAACAGTTCTAATTTTTGCTTTCTTTGCCTTAGCACTTACAGAAAATGCCCTAATACATACAAGCACTTTAAAATATAAACCATTGCATATTTAGGTAAAATATTTTGACCAATGTGCCTTGTGGTTACAGGGCTCAACAGCAGATAATAGTGCCAATTGTGCTACTGCTTCATGCCATGACTTTCAGCACACCATCTAAGTTCTCTCCAGCTTTGTTTTCCCTATGCACAAAGTGAAGCCAGCAATGTTGAGCCATCTTATAAGGAAGAGGGAAGTTTATGGGCTATTTGTTTGTGGACTTGGATGAAAAGCGCACTAAAACATCCAAAAATTTTGTACATAATTCAGTCACAGCCAACCTCTAAAGGCCCTCAATGTCTAGTCATTCTTCCAGCAAGAATAAATGTAGGACCCTGAGGTACATGATGATGATCCTGGTGCTGCTGTGCGAGCTGAACCCCTTTGGGATAAGCTGGACAGGTGGCACATTCACTCACACAGACACAAATGTCCCTACCCTCTGAAATTTTAAAATGTTTCTTTCTCTTCACTGGGAGCACTGAGCTGATCCTAAAAATTACACCTACATAGACTCTCAGGCAGGTCTTTAATCAGAGCAGAGTCCTTTCTTATGCCAACATGCTAGCCACAGTCTCCAAACCAAGCCTTGGTGGTATTGGCTATTGACTTGCATAGCTCACACTTTCCTTACCAACTTCCCACCTTGGCTGAGGAAGAGGAGCCATGGGACATGCTGTACCAGTTCAGGGGTCTTAACAGACTCCCTGACCCAACATGCAAATCCTTGCAAAGCCTTTGAGGAATGGTCCTCAACACCAGCCACAGTCACAATCCTCCTTTCCTGCTCTTTTGTCAACTACCTGAACCATACCATTGCTTTTCTGCAGCTCATTCATCAGCACTCACTGCTGCCTGTATTTAGAGGATGCACATTATTTTTCTTACTTGGTTATTGATGGCCCCTCCACAGTCCTTTATGACCCACTTTAGTCTGCCACTCACAAATTATGAAGGCATCAGTAGCCTGAAAGAATAAATTCTGTCTCCAAGTACTGCCCATTAAATCTTCAGTATCATTAGATCTGGAAAGAAAATCCTTGTCAATCTGCCCTGAACACATTCTGCAAAGCACTCGGTGTAATGATTCTGCACCTCTCATCTTTCATGTTCTAGGATTCAGTTTCTATATTTACATCATTGTATCAATCATTCTTTGCTCACCTGTACTGCCACATCCCTGTCCTCCCCCTAAAAATTAAGCATGGCCAGATGAATCTGACTGAACAGAATAAAAAAACTGGACAGAGAAAAAATACCCAAGTCACAGCCTGTGCAAGAATGCAGAATTCTCAGAGGACTAAAAAATGCAAAGAAACCATGCATTTTAGGAAGTCCCAGGGCTACATGTCACTGTTAGCCAGAAGGGTGCTTGAGGGTCATATCTCAGTGTTTTCTGTGTTCCCACCCTCCTTCCCTGAGGTAAAGACTCTTGATCTGGGTCACCAGCAGGCGGCTGAGCAAGCTGAGCTTTGCTCTGACTTGACAGAGCCAGTTTTACATTCCTATGGTAGTAAACCATCCCAGAGGTTTCAGGGCACTGTTACTCGAAATTGCTTTATCTCATGTATTTTATGTATGAAGAAACCACTGGGCAGGCACAGGCAAAGATCTCTATCATGTCACAGCAAGGAGCTCACAACATGATCCAGAAGAGACCCTGTCAATGCAGGACCACCTCCCTGGGGTGACCTAGAGCAGATGCACACCAGTGATCAGGCTCAAGTGTATGCCTTCTGCTCTAGCTTGGGAAGCCACTGAACCAGAAGCACAATCATGCAGAGCTGGCAGAATTTAATCAGTGATTAGAGTGACTGCTTTAGATCAGTGAGCAGGAAAATGTTGGATTTACTATTAGATTTATCTTCTGCTGCAATTGGATTTTTAGTCATTTTCCCAAAGAAAGGTTGATTCTACTTGACTGGTAACCAAAATGTATTCATTTTTAATTAACAACTTCTACTCAAAAATTAGTCTCTTGTTTTGCTATAAAGAGAAGTATGTTACAAATCCAGACATTGTTTAAGCCATTTTGTAGCTTAAGAAACAGGTCTATATATTACATCAGAAAATCGTGAAGGGCTGTTGCTTTTTTCATGGGCAATTTAGACATTTTTATTAAAGATTTGTATCAAAGTATTAGCTGGCTACAGATACGTTTAGTTATTTAGAAGTGTTAGTAGTATCACCTAGAATCAACAAATCCAACATTTTTGATAGTAGAATAAAGCCAGATTACATATGTTGAATAGCTGAAGAAGAAAAAGAAAATTGAATCGAACACTAACAAACCACTTTTATACTGACTTTTTGCAAAGCACACAGTCTGCAATGAAGAAAATACCCTGGCCTTCTATGGTCATTCTGTCTTTCCAGATTTCAGACTGGTAGAGTACTCTTAGCTACATTTTATTCAGACTGGAAGAGACTTTTTGCTTTTCTGATTCCCCATTCTCTCAAATAATGAGCGGCCCTTGCTGGACGGTGATAGCTCAATAAACCAATATGAAGCAAACACTCTTTGCAACTTCAGAAAAATTAAGCTGGTTTCATGCTTGAAAGAATTCTGGATCCATTCAGCTTAATATTTCATGCAGCAACTTCTGCAGAAAGCATGTATTACATCATTTTCTATGAATGCTCGATTAGAAGATATTTTATTATACTCTGTAAGCTTAGATCTCCATAAAAACATAACTTCAAATGTTTATTGTCAGCATATGTGTTCAAAAATGTCTCCAATTTCTTTTAAACAGTTTCCCTTTCACATTTTGAAAATGCCAATATTTTTAATTTATCATTAAATTAATGAAGGACTCCCTTGGCTTGGATGGGAATTAGACAATTGGACCCTATCCCTAGTTAACATCAAAAGAGATGCTGCCCAAATCATTATCTCTCTGGCTTGCACTAAAAATTGATTTCTGACATTTACTGAATCCAAACTCTGTAATCCTGAGACAGGAACTACAATCCCAAACAGGACGTGCTGTCAGTAGAGGTTTGGCTTTTTCTGGATTGCTCAGTGTCGTATCCCAGAGAGGCTGTCAGCTCAGCTGTCTTGGACACACAACAAAGGCAGAGGTCATCTCTCAAATAGCTGGGTGCAGGCATTAACACACACCTCCAAAATCCACCCAGAGCCAGACAAGCAGCCAGGGTGGGCTGTGCATGGAGACAGACTATACCCTTTGCACAAATCCCTGCTTAACAAGCAGGCTCCTGCATTCTGCACCTGCTGTATTTTCCAAGGCAGAAAATAGGATGAATTAAACTGATTTCTCAAGGTATTCACATCTTTCAAAAAAAGGATGGGATAGCTCTCAGGAAAGATACAGACCTTTTCCATCCTCCAACAAAACAAAGGCTGGGCAAATTAGAGCTGTAACACCACCATTACTGCTGGGGCATAACTTCACTTGACAGAGTGTGGGCCAAATTCTCTACTGCAGTAACTCCACTGACGTCAGTGTGGGAAGGTCAGCAGGAAATATGGCCCCAGCACTGAACACAATACAGGAACGCTATGTAATTTTCCAGCCACTGTAAATTATCACTGAGGCATAAAACTGACTGCACCCTAAGTTATCAAAACACTCTTGGTGAGAAAACACATACTAATCCATACCAGTAGTAGTGGCTAAGAGAAGCAGATATCATGTGCAGCAGGAAAAAAAAAGTTCTCTATCCAGCAAATATCATATATAGCAGCTAAGGACTACCCAGGAGACAGGACAGCCAGGGAAATGTTTAAACCACCCACTAGTTCCATCTGCTGGAATTAGTTCAAAATCTCACCCTATCTAGATCTTTACAGCTACTTATGTTACTAGCAAATAGCTAAGAGGGTAAACAGAGCTTGTATACAGAGTTCTGTCCTCTCACAACTGCGTTTCAAAAGGAATTGGAAATGCTGTTTTATTTAAAGATAGAGGAAGATTGCTAAAACAAGATGATAATCCCATGATAAACTGCAATGGAGTTTGTAGGAGTGGCTGATGACACACTTAACCAGGCCTGTGGTGAACTTCAAATGAGCCCTGATTATTCACTCCCCAAATAGCTAGTCCTTCAGGTTACTACTTTAACTAAACATTTACCTAAAAATCTGGGTTAGGTTTGGGGCTTTTTAAGAGGTCTGTCAGTATAAGTGCAACAAAA
>VZRZ01002011.1:70395-88901 GCA_013398175.1 Climacteris rufus
AAAAAAAAGGAACAAATAGTTTCATCACCATTGGGTAATTTTTCTCTATGTTTTCATGTCAAGTTGTATCTTGTTGCATTAAACTGTCATTGTAAGTAACTTCAGCCTATTTGAAAGGACATGAATTCTGTATAGATGGTACAGAATGACCAAACCTGAAAGTTTCCACCAGACTGTGGACCAAGCAGAGTACTCAATCCACAGTATGAAATACTGATGGCTTACTTCATAGTTATAAAATATTTCAAAATGTACCATTTTTTAGCAAGGCTATTAAAAATATCCTACTTGATAGGAAGGATATTTTCACCACATAATAAAAGGGAGATCAACCTCAATATTATAAAATGAATCTCTTAAAGAGATGTACACTTTCATGCTAGCCTCCACCCATTCTGTTTCCACAAGAGGATGCAGAAGTCCTGCAGGCAGACATCCTGCAGACAATGAGGAGCCTGGCTCATGTGCTGCCACAGCCATTACTCACTTCTTGTTTGCTGTCTGAAAGTGAACAGTCATCCTGGAATAATTCTTATCCTTCTGCTTCTCTCTGGTGGCAGAGGTAACAGTGAGGTCTCCAAAGAGGTCAATCAGCCATGTCAGACGGGCAATTCCACTAAAAGCTGGGAATCCTGATTTGTTTTCATCGAGGACGCTACCTGGTGGAACAGAACAGCAACTCTTGAAAAATAGGAAAAAGAATAACACCTTCTGCACAGGAAAGGATGAAGAAGCTGCAGTGTTGCAGGCTTAAAGATCAGGGTGTAGAAAGACCATAAGTGGATGAACGAAGTAGGGAAGTCAACAAACATGGTCAGCACTGAAATGCATCAAGTGATGAGCTAGGGCAGAGAAGGCTGCACGAAGTACATATACAACAAACCTTTCAGGACATGTTGAGGACAGGAGGGTGTGTGTGGATTCAACAGGGGAATAAAGCAGAGAGAAAATAATGGCCAAAAACATCTCTCCCAGCTCTTCTGGGACCAACTCTGGGCATGGAAGACTAAAGGTCACCACTAGAAATTGGGATACTTCCTCAGCTCTCAACCTTCTCTCCAAGATCAGTGCGAATGAGAAATGCATTGCTCCCACCAAACCACAGAAGCTCTGAAGAAGTGCTCTCTCCTCCATACACCAAGGCAGGGGCTTGCATTCTTCATCAGAGAGCAGAAAGATATTAGCAAAGTAAGAGTCCATAGAAAACAGCTGTTAAGGCAGAGGTGCTTTCCAGACAGTTCTGCAATTTCATGGAAATATCCAGAACCAATACCCATGTCTCTACTCAGTTTATAGACAGACTCATGTAAAAGGACTAAATAAAGCCTGGAAGCACTGGCATCCCTGTAGAGCAGGTAGACAAATCCAGACGGACTTTGATTTCTTCACAGCTACTAACCTGTGAAATGCAATGTTCCCTTCACCAGGTCTTTCCCAGCCACCTCTTTTTTCAGCTGTTTGTATTCTTCAGTGAGAAGTTCAATGTGCTCCACATGGAGTACCTTATCTGCCATCAAAACAAAACAAAACAAAACAAAAACCCCAAAACAAGTAGCTACAAAAAAATGCCAAAAATCAGGATAGATTAAAGTTTTCTGTGTGAAACAAAGTCATGTCTAAACAGTAAAGGCTTTACCAGCCACCAGTGGGAACTTACTTAGAAATACACTCATGCATGGCTGACAAAGTGATGTCAGGAAGAAAATCAAACACAGGCCCTGAACTGAGGCATCAGTCTGGGCTAAGGACTTTCAGGAGACAAGAAATAAAGAGACTGAGGAAACAGTAGCCACTATGTTTAGCAGAAACTCTGTAATGAGACCCAGTACCCAGCTACGGCTGAAACATGGGTCTTCAGAGTAATGGATGGAATAATTCTTGGCCTCCATCCCCTTGTTCTGCATTTTTCCTCCCAGGGTAGTAGGAAAGAAAAAGGAAGTGGAAAAAATACCATAATGCTTGGACCCAGATTGGAACAAGATGTTAAGGAGTACTTCCCTCCACTGCAATTAATTGGGCTACTTTGAAATAGAGGTTATCCAATACAAGTTGAATGTGTCCCTTTTCAATATGTGTTTTTCTGTGACTCTCTCCAGGAGAGTCAGTGTAGGCTGCTGACAGTAACTGCTGCTGCTTCAAGAAAAGAGGCATAAATTCTGCTCAATGGGAAACCATTTGGAGAGCAACAAGACAGTAAGTGGTGTTGGTACAGGGAAACAGCAAAGCAGAAATCCTATGCCTCTGGTGTTTCAGGACAAAAGACACAAAGGAAATTTTTAAGAAGCAGGGGTATAAATAGTGCAGCTTGTCCAAATGATTTGCACTCCGCTCCTGCCCAGCACTGCTCTCTTTCCCTTGCAGCTCCATCTATCCCCAGTGGCCCCAACTGAACTGTCAGCTTCTGACCCTTTGCACCACCGGGATGGGACCACACACTCTCCAGAAATAAAGAGATTTTACTTAGACAACCTGTCTTTCAGGCAGGAATGTCTTGCTGGCCTACAACAGCATGAGCAGCTGTGTGTGACCAGCACATCACAAATCCTAGAAGCTAGGGAAGCTGTTCGCAGTTTCATTTCCAGGGAGAGAGAGGACAGGGAAGTGCACAAGTTCAATAATTGCACTCATAAAGTGCTTTACTATCACTGTGACAAAAGTTTGTGTTTTTAACAACATTCTTAGTGTCACAAACAGAGGCTGGAGTTTTTGTGAGGGCAAACATACCTTACTCTCAGCATTGTTATTAGTGTGTTTGTTTCCCTACTGGCACAAGTCTTAAATCCTAAATTGGCACATCCCTGAGACAGTCATACTCCCTTGTATATGATGACTAATAGTAGGCTGGAGTTTGAGTTTGGTGCCTTTGGTGCTACCCAACAGGCAATAGTTTACACTCTTCAGAACAAATATGTTACCTTTCTGCTCAGCTATCTCCCAGAGCTCATGGGCCGCCTTAGCAGACAAAGCCATGGGGTACTCAACAAGGACATGTTTCCCAGCTTCTAAAAACATTCTGAAAAGGATAAAAGATCATCCATTAAAAAGAATATTATCATAATCCTCTCTCACAGCTGTGCAAGCTGCTTCTGATTCCCACAGCCAGCTCCATATGGAGAGATGCACAACATAGAGTTACAGAAATAAATGGAAACTTTCCTAGCAAGGATGGTGTGATGGCTACATCAGACATTTAAACAGGAGGGGAGCAAGGTTTTAATTCTTCTTTTGCCACAGAATTCCCTCACTCACCTGCATCAAGTCACTAAAATGCCCCAGTAAATTTCTAATTTACGGACAGGTAAGTAGCTGGAGTGGGGCACTGGAGTACCCTGCCACTGTATAATCTGTGAGGAAAGGCTTTTGTCCTGGGTTGTAATGCGAGGTGTAACCAAAGTATGCATTCTATCGCCACTTCCATCACTTCTTGATGAACTGTTAGCGATGGGTCATTCACAGTAGCTGAGCACAGACCTGGTAGCCCTCTGGCTATGAGCTGAGAGGAGGCAAACCCTGTGAGGGGGGGTATTATTTCTTATCTCAACCATGGTAACTTCCCCCGGGAATATCATATGACTCACAGGATTACACCATCCCTGTGGTAGAATTCCCTGCCCAGGGGAAGGATGCTCCCCTCTCAGCATCACCAAATACAAGGTGACTTGTTTTGGGGACTGGACACCACCACCACCACTGGACTCCAAGCAGAGAACCTGAGCTCCCACAGGAGGACCAGACCTTTTCTACCAGACCACTGCTCCTGACAAGACTGCAGCCATCATCCCAAGGGACTGCCAGGTTGTACTGTGACTCTGTCAGTATATGTCAGTGTTTCTGTATTACTGCATTTGTTGTGATTTTCCATTAAATTGTAACTGTGGCCTAAAATCTCTCTCTCAAAGTTTGTTCAGGATTCATTTCTCCCACTGGTTTACATTCAAACTAGTACATATTTGAATCCTGTTTTAAGCTGCCTGTCCGTCAAACACAGGCCTAGAGGTACAAAAATTAAATTACTTGGGAAATTAATGCATCTGAAGTCCTACTCTCTTCCAGGGCTTATTGGTGCTCTAGGAAACTCACTATCATTCACTTCAGGCCTCCAGTCTGGCAGTCTTTTCTCCGTGTCCACATCCTCTCCTGCAACAGCTTTACGTAGCCCCTTGGTACTTGCAAAATACAGGAGAAAGGGGAGGGAAAAAAAGAGTGGGAAAAACCCTCAAAATACCTGATGGTTTCTTCATGGCTTCTGTTTTCTGTGCTGATGAAGGCTGCATGGATCTCCTTGCTTCTTAGAGCATCTTCCAGGCTAATCTGCTTGGCCTCATTAATATTGCCAAAACTTCTCCTGCATATTTAACATAAACACAACCAGAGTATAACTGCCACAGTCCATTCTTCTCAACCACATATCGTGTAGCAGTACTTAAAAATTGTTCCCATGGACCACTATCTCATTGAGCTCAACTAGGGTATAGCAAAAGCAGTTTGTTATCCAGGAAGAGCATGAGCACTTACAGACAGGAGTGCAGAAAAGAACAAACAAAAAGGACCTGTGTGTAGGTGGTGGTATCAGTCCACAAACTGGCCTGCTATTGAACTGCAAAGTGCTTTTTGATTCCAGCTTTTTGGTTTTGGTGTTTTGGCTTTTAATAAGCATCACTACCAAAGAGGCATTGTAAAAGACTGATTTGAAAGAGGACAGTGCTTCTATGGGAGAACTTCTCCCACCCTCCTGGTTGACGTGGAGAAAAGCACTTGAGTTGGCAGGGCCACACACAGCTGCAAGCACGGACAAACAGGAGAGGGATAAAGCAGATGCCTGGCTATGATGGCTCCCCTTGCAACACACAGCATGTCAGTGATAGGGGGAAAGCTCTCTTGGCCAGAAACTTGAGTACATCTCCAGCTGAAAATGCAACACACACACTCTCCCCAAAAGCCCTTTGCATTACTGAAGACTGGAGCAGGCACCTTGACAGTGTTAGGACAGGTGACAGAGGGCCTGAAGGCCACGAGCAGCACTTGAAAGCAAAGACAGGTGGTGTTTGTGTGTGACTGGGATCCAAGCAACATGACTGAACCATGCATTTCAACAGCAGTTTCTCAAAAAAAAGTAGTGAAAACCCTGTCTTCAGTGCTCTTCAAGGTTAGCACTGGCAGAGGCATCACAGAACCAAAAGTGTATTTGGCAGGGAGATAAAGTGGGTGACCTAACCAGTCCTTCCAGTCTCAAACAACCCTGCATGATTTGAATATAGCTGGAAACATACATTCACAATCTGAGATCCATAAATGTACTGCCTAAGTATTTAAAACTTTTCTGCTCCACTGTAATGGGTCAGAAAGTCTAGCAGGAATGCTCAGAGGAAGGTACACACAGTTTCCACAGCTCCAAACTAGTGAGGAAAAACTCTTACTTTTTAAGAAACAACGTTATTGCATGTACTGAATCATGGGATTTTCTTTTGATACCAGGTCTGATACCTGGTTTAAAAAAAATGCCAGCATTTTATTATGAAGTTGGGAAATTTGGGGCCTTAAAATATCTTTTTGTAAAAAGAACTGTTTTAAACTCTGTAAAACTTATTTTTTTTAAAACTTCTACAAATGTCAGGCAGACACTAGATCATTAGTGTACTTATTGTCTGCACTACCCTAAACCTACAGGAAACTTCAGTCAGACAGAATTGCAGTTTCTTTTTATCACACAGATCCTACAACAAGAACATCTCTGATCCTACAACAAGAACATCTCTCAGCTTTTATTTTAGTCACTTCTGAAAGATCTCATTAAGTAACCTGTTTCTTCAGTCTTCCAAAGCTTTCTGTGCTCATTTCTTAGCTGCCACTCAGAATGACAGGCATATTTGCATGAACTTTCTCTTTTTGGTCTGAATTATAAGAGAAATATAAAACTTTGGATATTCTTCCCTGTTCCCTCAGATAATAGTCCTCCATATGGAAAGATATGTGCACAAGAAGAAAAAAATATTGCAATATACATCTTAAACATGCCAAGATGAAATTTCTAACCTGGATACAAATCCAAAGAGTTTCAGGTGCTCAGAAGGGCTGGAAGGCATCGGATTCATTAAGTCTTTGATTCGTGCTAAGCCAGCAATTCCAACTCCAACCACCACTGTCCCAAACATTTTGCTCATCTGTCCAAAAGAAAAAAACAAAACAAAACAACACCAATGCTTTTTTTCCTGTAGCAGGGACAAGAGCAACTGGGAGGGAAGGTGAGAGAAAGGATTACTCTTGAGCCGTGCTTTCATAGTGCCAAACCTGATTCAGGTGTCAGTAACTGGCTGACAGAGATGTGATGCTGTAGGCTACTGAGCTCACTCACATCCCATTGAAATGTGATCAAGCAGTTCAGCCTGTCACAGGGCTGGTCTTGAGGCTTGTATTTAACAGCTATTAAATCACAGCTCCAGCAAAGTTCTTCCTTTCCGTGAATAGAAATCAGACTTCAAAAGTGAGACATTTGTCTATTTATAACGCCACTTCCATGCTGGAAAGGAGTCAAAAGGTTCTGCAAACCCAGCAGAGCTTTATATAAACCCTGCTGACTTCCTGAGTGTCTGCAGCACAGTGCCACACAGACAGTCACAGTGCCCAGCAGCATAGTTGGAATATTTTGGGACAGGAAGCAAAGAGCATATTTTCTTTTCCCAGGTAACCTCCAGCATGTCCTACAACGTCAAGCTGCAACCAACCATCTAATACTTTGGTCAAGATGCTTGCTTGACATTTCCATGCACAAAGAAAGCTCTGCCATCTCTTTAATGACAGGCAGGCATGTCCTCAAGATTTACTTCTCCCAGATGCACATTGCTGACACAACTGCATAATACAGAGGGTGAGACAGGTATTGCACTCACTGGCTGGGCTGCTGGGCCTCTGGCAATAAATTCTTCTGTTGGTTTTATGATTTGCTATTGATCTGCAGAAGCACTGGGCAACTAGTGTAACCTTTCAAATCTGCACTGTTCCAGCACCCTGAGAACTAGCAACACTTTGTAAAGTAATTGAAGATTTATAGAAAAATGGCCTAAAACAAGTCAAGTCAGACCCTCTTCATTTTTTGTGCTTTCCATCCCATGAAAGCATCCCTTGCAACTTCGTGTCTTCTGTTTCAGCGTTCTTCCTGTCACTGTCAATCCCTTCACCTGAGTGAACCCTTTAGATTGTTTACACTACTTGGCTGCAGCCCTTTGCATCTTTCTGAGACTGAAATGGATAAATGGACAACCCCACTTAGCTCCTCCATGTGCCTCTTGTGTGACAGGATCACAGTGCAGCAGCACAACCATAAGTGAACTGTTCTGGCAGTGTGCGAGGTTGATGGCCACTAAGAAATATCAACTTATAAGAAATAACAAGTTATAAGAAATATCAAGTTATATCAACTGGCACAAAGGAAAAAAGATGCTCTCCAATCACATGCCATGTATTTTGTATTTCTATAAGCTCCTGACTATGTATATATTCCTGTTGATGGTGAACTCCACTCACTATATACCAAAAGGGTACAAAGGTAAAACACAGAGCAGTATATTTAGTATAAAAGAAGAAATTACTGCTATATTGAAGAGTTCCCTAGGGGAATTACAGTGACATTTCATTACCAAATATTTGATGTACATCATGATGACACTGTCAAGCAGGGATGAGAAGTGTGTAGGGCTGAGAGAGAGAGGGGGTAAAGGAGAGCAACATAACCACACAACCCATTTTCAGTACCACCCACAGGTAGAGTCTTAGTCTGGGTTCTCTGTTATATTTGCTTTTCTCTATGGTCAAAGAGAAAAAGAGATGGAGATTTGTAGAATGACCTCAGCTGGAAGGAGCCCCAGAAGGTCACCTGCTCCAAACCCCACTCAGTCACACCAGGGCCATGCTGAGTTCTGACTGCCCCATGGTTGGCAATCCTTCAACCTCCCAGGCCCCTGCCACAGTGTTTGATCACTCTCACAGCAAGAACTTCTTTTCAATACTGTAAAACCCAAAAAAACCTTGCTCAACAAGACTTTTAACTGGGCTTATGGTTTTTCATGTACTCTGAGTTAGATGCAAGGGACAAATACAAGATATTCTCAAGAGGTCAAAACAACACAAAAGACTTTCCTGGCAGCTTTAGAGAATTGCAGAGCTTTGGCAAAATGTTTAGTGCAGTATTCAATCAACATAAAACACTTCTCAAAGCATTAACTTGGCCCATTCAACTACGCAAACTCTAAGCCAGTTTGATTTTAAGTTACTCAAAAATCCAAGAAGAGAGAGGGAAGCAGGCAGGTGGGAAGGAAGGAGGGTTATAGAAAAGGACACATATAGCTACCAGATGCTGGGTTCCAGTGGTGTTCAGATAGAAATTCCAAGAGGAGATAGGGTCAAGACCTGTGATTGTCTCACCTTCAACCTTAAATACCCCTTGGCCTTCCTGGGCCCTTCCCCCAGGTGGGACTTCTGGTCATTTGGGCACTCAGGAGCTGGGTTAGGGGCTCCAGAGGTGGGTGTGGATCATTGCCTCCGGTGTGCCAGGGGTTGGCAGGCACTGCCAGACTGGGATAGAAGCTCTAGGGGTGGGAGTGTACAGGGCAGGGCTCTGCCTCACCAGGGCAAGGCCTGACCTGCCCCTTCCTCCACACACATGCAGCTCAAAATGTCTCAAGACATCAATCTTTCCAGTCGCTCACAAGTCCAGCGTGAAAAGAGCTGATCAGGAGCTTACTTTAAGTTCAGAAATTTTCAAGGTTAGTTGAGTGTTAAGCTGTTAATATTTGCCTATTGCCTTCAGCAGGATTGGGAGTTGGGAGTCATAGAGCAAACAAATTCCCCTGAACCTGCTACAGTCATCTTGTTTCCAAGAACTGCTTTTTTATATTTTGCTGGTGAGCTGCTGACCTCTGCTTCAACAAAGTGGAGAAAGTGGGGGAGCTGACTACCTTCTTCAGCGAACAAAGAACATTCGTCTGCAGATACTCAGCTGGCTGAGCATCAATATTTTTGCCTCTCCTTTGAAAGAAACCTTTCCTAGTTTCATCTGACAAACATCTCCTGACCTACTCAAAAGTAAAATTTAAGAGAAGCAAGGTGATGCCAACCCAAGAACAAACACTGTTACTATGCAACCTGGTGCCATAGCAACCAGCCACGAGGTCCAGGTCAAGGGTTTGCTGGCTAATACACTGAAGAGACAGCTACTAAATGCATGTTACAGAATCTTAGCCAAGAGAAGAATTACTATGTTTGCATCCTGCTGCAGCTTTTTTTCCACCTTATTTTGCTCACACACAAAAATCTGCAGCTGCTCAAGGAGAAAAGCAAGCTAGATGTTTTTCAGAACTGCTACCAACTAGGTAAGAGCAGAATAGAGAATTCTCCTCTGAGAGTCCAGATGAATATATGAAAATTTACTTCTTATTTCAAACCTTTACATGAGGATAACAGCTACAGTTATCTTTCAAGTACAAAAATTATGAAGTAGGAACCCCAAAGCAAACTGCTGTGACTGTCTTTCATGACTTTTTCTTAAAATCAGTGATCTCTGTTAAAGCTTTGACAAATAAGGTTTCAGAGGCATTTCCAAGGCTGCTGGGCTTTGGCTGCTGTCATACTGAAAAAAAAAAATTGTGCTGTGATATAACAGTACACCAGCCAGTGTCCAAAAGTATTTTCTCCACCTTTTCCTAACTGAATGTATGAAAGCAAAGGGGCTGGTGTGAAGATTAGAAGGAGATGTCCTTCATGCTCACACGCTGTGACTGAGGCATCTAGCTGAAGTGGATCATTTATCCTACACCAATATGTCACTGTACCATCACCCCTTTGCTCTTGAGCTTTCTGTGCTTCTGCTGCATATTTCCTGACTTAGATCTAGGCTATTTGGTAACTGGGGTGGGGGGGTGGGGGGAAAGTGCTCTATACCCAAATATTCTTGCAAAATTTAGCAGTAAAGCAGGAATATTTAGCAGCAAAACAAACAACACAGTATATCTAAAGAAATCCAACAATGGTGTTCTTCCTCAGTGGGACTTCAGCCCTTAACTCTCAAAACTCCTAATGCTCAATGAGGTAAGCTTAAGGGAAATGAGGCTTCCCTCTGTTTTGTGCAACATCCCTGAGGCCATGCAAAGTCAGTGCAGAAGCAAGATAAAAGGTAGAACTTAGGAATTATCTCCCGTTCAAGAAAATTGTTCATGGCATATCTAGACATTACATAATGACAAGTACCTTCTCTAATGATATATAATGAATTTCAGTAAGCCTCATGCATTTTCCCTGCACTTTTCAAAGTCTTGTTCCCGCAGATATGAATGACTCACACCAGAAATCAAAACATTTTGTAATTAATGACACAGGTAATAGCATAACACTGATGCAGGAGGCTTTCCTGAAGCACTCCCAGCCTGGTCTTTTAAGCTGTGCTACTTCAAGTGCCACGTGTATCCTTCAGAGTAGCAGACACCTCACAGGTAAGTACTCAATCTGAAAATACTATTGTATGCTATTGTTATATACTACTGAAGGTCAGTTCACTTTTGCATACTCAGCAGTTGAACCATGAGTGTCTGAGCCTGGCCGCTGGAGGGATCCCAGACACGTTGTACACATGAATATACATATTTACAAGCAGACCTTCATCCTGCTCAGTCAGACAGGTGAGCAGGGTAAGGCTGTTGGTGCTGTCTGTGTTTCTGTGAGTGCTCTGTCTGTGACCTGTGTGGCTGACCATGTCCATCTGCACATACATGGTGTATATGTGCACCCTGCAAGCACATGCTGACTAGGAATACGTTTTCAGCCTAAATACTAATCAGGAGCATAGGAGTCTTGCCCCTTTCAGGCTGTTGGACCCAGCCTGATCTTTTCCCCTAACATAAACCAGACTGGACTGAAGTAGTTTACCAGAGCTCTCTTCAAAGAGACTTGTGGATTAGACATCATACAAAATGTTTGCTCTGTTACTGCAGCAACATCCCGAGGCTGCAGAACCTTTCTGAACAAAAGGTTTCAGGGAAACACCAGACAGACAGTAGTGGTCACTGTAAAATCAACAACTTGAAATTTTGAGGTTTCTTTCAGCCCTAACTCTCTGATTTCAAATACCCAGAGACCTGGCAGATGCTGTACTCAGGGTATTGGTACATGCTACAGCCTGTGCCACCACATCTTACTCTCATTGTCCACCTTTAGCTAAAAACATCTGCCTGAAGCAGAGAAAGCAGAAGCTGAACAGAGTGGCTTCTGTTAGTGTTGTTTAAAAGGGAAAAACTTACAAATGCTGCAATTCAGCAGCCTATTCAAAGGCATAAATACCCTTTGTTCTGCAGGAAACCACTTATGCACTTTAACCTTTGTATATGTTCAAGTACCTCCTGGAAGTAAACTCAGCACAGGCTCTCAACTAAAGGCAGAACTTGAATAAAAAGGCCAAAAAAATATTGTTTGAATCCAGTTAACATGCTGGATTGTTTTTGCTCTGCGTTTGCTGCAACCTAGAGGGAAAAGTAAAATCTTCTGCCAGAAAGGGACAGTCAGGAAGGCAACCCCCACCACTCTTTGTTATTTCTCTTCAAAATATTAATTGAACATAACAGGAGAATCACAGATTTTTCTCAAAAACCTGCCAAGACCGTTTACAGTCTCCATATTTCAGAGGAAAACAAGAGCACCTAGAAGTAGCAGAGTGACCATGGACATCTTCCTTGGGAGCTGTTTCTTTTGGACTTAAATATCAGCACTTGCCACCACCTTTTCTTCTCTCACACCCATCTCTCTGGCTACCACAACCCAGGCCACAATCTCCTGACAGGCACACAGGCTCTGCTGAGTGAGTTACAACTTCAAGGCACCAACTCTCACTGAGGTCTACCAGCAAAGAACAATCTTTCATCCTCACTAGCACCACTTAACTTCAGAAAGTGCCAGAGGCGACTTCCTGGTTTTTAAATGCCACATGAACAATACCCCTACACTATTTTACATTTCTGTGCAGACTTACCAATTATATTATGGTTTTCCACCCTCCTACCAAAGCTGAAGTTGATACAGTTATATTGAGATATGGTCATATCCTGTGTTAAGCTGCTAAACAAGCACCTCTACTCTATAGAGCAGATGGTTGATAATAAAGAACTGCAGCTGTAAAAACCATACTGTCTCCAGCATTAATACCCAAGCAGGAGGAAAGCTTTTATTAAAACACAGTCCTGTAAGCTAAATGTGTCTGCAGTGACCCTGACTCTCATCACAAGGCTGCTTTCTACAGCCTGCAACTCCATACTTGAAGCAAAATCATGGCACAAAAGTAATATAAACCCATGAGAAGTACTGGAAAAATCTGAAGATCTGCTTTAAATATGTGACATATTCCACCCTGTGGAGGATTGAGATAGAAGTTCTGTGATGCACTCTTGTCACACTTTGTGGTTCAGATTTGCTTGCCAGTCTGAAGAGGAAAACCAAAGGCAAATAACACTTTTGAGATGGATCCCAGGGATGTGTAGGGAACCTAAGTCTTGAGTTGGACTCATTTTGTTTAAAACTCTGAGTCAAATTACATTTCAATATACCTATGCTGCTAAACTATCCAAGAAAGAACTGAGCCTGCTTTGGGGCACCTGAAGGATTAATTAAGAGAAAGACATGAAGGACTCCACTTTTTATTTTATAAAAATACCCCCTTTAAAAAAAAAAACCAAACACTTAGGCTGTTTTAAGGAATCGCTCCGGACTGAATTACACAAAGCCTTGTGAAACTTCTGGTGGGTAATTAAACACTTGCATTTAACTGCAGCCTCATCACAGCTACTTTTTAGCAAAAGGTTGCTTGTATGTGGCTAATTATCATACACCTAAAGCAAGGAGAGCCACAAAGTCCCCAAAATTTCTTTCAGATTTTAATGTTCTGTAACAATTTTTGAGAGTGAATTTGACAGAGTGATAGAAGAAGAGAAGAGTGTTTTAACATGCAACAAGTCAATTGCTTTGGAGTAAAGTCCATTCAGGAGAACAAGCTATGTTTTGGAGCTACCAGGGATTCACAGATCCTAATTTTCCATGTGACCAAACAATAGTTTTGCTACACTACCAATCTGTGCCTAAGAAAATAACCCCAAATAAAGCTAAAAATGGTACTAACTCAAAAAGGAAAAAAAAAAGGAAAAAAAAAAGCATGAAACTTCCTCCACCATATTTTTGACTTAACATCCATATAAACACTAAAACTACCACAAAGTTGAACTCTGCCAGGTTCCTGTGGACCATGAACCATGTCCCCTGGCTTCACTGAAGAGCAATAAAGCCCCCAGAGTAAAGTCTCTGAACACTAATTACTGAGACTCTATTTAAACACCTCTTTCATACAAAGATATTGCTGGTTTGTGCTGATGCTTACACTGTTTAAAATTGAGAGCTCTTCACGTTCTGTTAAAGAAAATAATTGGAGGACTACTTATCCATACCTGCATGTCTGGGGAAACTTTACTCAGAGTTAATCACAAGAGGTGTAGCTCACAAGGCAGCCCATGAGACATGACCAAGAATCTCAGCCCTTGCCTCCCTGATGCTGCTCATTTTGTTTTCATCTGCTGAGAGAAGAGGCTTCTCCACCTCACTTGATAGATTTACAAGTGTTTTGCAGGTAAACTCTAAGGCCAGAAGAGGCTTCCAAGCTTTTGCTGTAATACAACTGAAAGTGATGATGAACAATTACATTAAAACGTTCCAAAATATTTTCTCAATTACTCCATATGCCCCTGATTTTTTCTGCCAATTACTGCAGTCCTTTCTACAAGCTCTTTTCTCTTCAGAGGGTCTAAAGAATGCAGGAAAGCTGTATTTCCAGGTTGCATTCTTACTGTCTCCCAGGAGTTCACTGAGTGAGCTAAGGCAAGCAAATCACATCCCCTTTCCCTATCAGTCCTCCCAGTTCCAGAAGAGCAGAAAACTCTCACTTCTGTAAAGCACTCTCAGACCTACTAACAACAAGTGCAATGTAAGTAGCAGGTATCACTACAATATCTCTTCTTCACTATAGAAATCCCACACACATCAGAAATCTAGAAAATATGACTATAACTAAAGTTTGTATTGAAATAGCTGTATAAAACAATGCCCTATAATGAATAACACAAAAACATGTTTCTTCTATTCCTTCTCTTGTTATTAAATTAATCTGAAGCCCA
This sequence comes from Climacteris rufus, assembly GCA_013398175.1. Classification (NCBI taxonomy): domain Eukaryota; kingdom Metazoa; phylum Chordata; class Aves; order Passeriformes; family Climacteridae; genus Climacteris; species Climacteris rufus. The sequence continues at coordinate 84,591 of VZRZ01002011.1, forward strand.
AATCCTAAAAGGAATTATATGCTTGCTTAGCTTTAATCACAAGTAATCCCATTGATCTCAATGAGAATACTCCTACAAGCCCATTAAGAAAGGTCTTGCTATTGACTGTAATATTAGTATGCACAAGAACAAAACACACATTCAGCTATGTTCTTTTAGTGTCTTTATGGACTCAACCCAACAGATGATACCTATCTTCCGGTCCCCTAAAGGTCACTGCTTCCCAGATCTGTAACAGGCTGACCTATTTTGAGAATTCCCCAAGCAAAAAAAGCACTCCTGCTGCACACTGCAGTCACTATAAAGATACTGCTTACCACTAAACCCTCTCTCCACATTGTTAGCATGGCAGCAACTCATAACACTGGAGACCTGCCTCATACTCTCTTCAGAGAAAACAATATACACATAGAATTTAGCTAGTCAGATAAGTGTACTTTTTTAGCTGACTTTCTCATTCCCTACCCCAGGGAAAAAAAAAAAAAAGAAAAAATTTTCATCTTTCTAAAATAAATTGAGAGTGATATAAAGTTGTTTTTTCTTTAACAATTAGATTGAGATGACTTAGAAATAGATAAAGTTTTGTACAATCTTGTACTCTTAAAAATTATGCCCTATCACCTCTGTCATTTTATCAGTCTACCACTCCTCAACAGGGCCTGAAAAATGCAATGGTTACTCTCCATTCCCATCACACTTTGGAAATCTACCAACATCAGAAATTGTGTGAGACCAGGGAAAACCAGAGGCCTTTAAATGAAGATAACAATTGAGGTTACTCCCGCCTAACGTTAGAGCTCAGTATTTTTCATGTTAATGGACAACTCAAGAATCACATAGGCCAGCCTCTCACGGAGAGTTAGTCTGCAATTCAATGTGCTAAAGTGCTACTCACCTGCTAAAATTGTCCTAAGAAAGCAATCACCTTTACTGAAGTGCCAGCCACTAGAGGGGGTGTTTGGTATCCTGGTAAGAAAGTCAAATTAAAAAAAAATAAATGAAGAAGGCTACAGAAAACCTACAAAAGCATACTTCCCACAATATGCTTAATTGCACATTAGGTTGGATGCAAAGTGTTTTAGGAAGAACAATGATTTCTTTGTGTATAACTGAACACGGTGCAAAAGCAAATCCCATGTCTCCCAATTCCTAGGTTTACCCACATCAAACCCTGAGATTTCTGCAGGAAGGTGGCTAAATTACCGCTAGTTTTGATTTGCCTGTAAGCCAGCCAGCTCTGAGCATGCCAAAACCTGAACCTTCAAGCATCCCAAGCTGCAGCCTGACATGCTCAGGCTCACGCTCGGGCTTGATAAACAACTGCAAGAACAACTTACAAAATGGTTCCTATTCACAACTCTCTGCCTCTTTACAGATTCACCATCACCAGATTTGTTGTTCCATAAAGTCTCTGAAAGGAGCCAAAAACCTGTCATCAAGTTAGGTCCAACTTCAAGCAAAGTAGAGGGTTCTACTTGGCTAAAGCCACTCCAAAACTACCTGCATTTAAAACATGTCTAAAGAAAAATGAATATCTATATTTCAGCTCCTGCACGTGAATGTGCAATGAATACAAAACTCATCAAAAATTATAAACTGACTTGATGATTGAGTCCATGCAGTGCTGCTGGAGAAGGGTAGAGGGTGGATTGTGCCAGGATATTGAGGGCATCATAGCTTTTACATACTTAGTTAAATCTCATCAGTTGGGGACTGCTGGCAGCTTCAAAGACTCTCTCCAAAAATCTATGCAAAAATAACTATAGTTGGCTAATAGACTTAAATACCACCTCCCTTTATTCCTCACTGTCTGCCTTCAAAGATGTGGAGCTGGAAGGTTTTAGTGCAGCTGATTGCCTGTTCAGAGGAGTATTTTAAATGCAGAACTTGTTCTGAACCAGCATGGCCATGTAACTGGGATAAAAGAAGCCAGGATCACTCTTCTCCTTTCCTTCACCAAATCAACGTGGACTATTACTTCATTTATAACAATGTGGCAGAACAAATGGATAATATCCCATCACATGCAGGATTGGTGCAAGGGCCGAATTTTGAAATAACTAAAACAGCTGTTGCAAAGATTCAGGAGCAGACAATACTTGGGGCAATGGGAGAGGCAAATAGACCTTGTAAAAGGAGGCCCAAAAATTACTGGATCATGAAAGCAGGAGATTTCCAAGAGTGAATGCTTCTGTTTGAAACATAGTGCAGACATTTCTCTCTTTTGCCCAGATTTTACTAGATTATACCTACCTCATTTTTTCTGCAATATTTTTGTGAAGTGATTTAACAGTTACTCTTGTAAGACAGAAGCTTTGCCCCCACCTCAAGTTCATGTCCTTAACTGCACCATTTCTTCATGGAGGTCACTGAGTTCTGAAAAGCAGAGAGTGGCTTTACCAAATTACCATCATCCTGTGCCACCAACAGGAACAGCAATCCTGTTCATTACTTTATACACTCTTGCTCCTTTTTAAAATGTCCATCTAAATCCCTTCTTCTCTGCTTACCTTCTGCTAACATAACTTCAGAAAGCATTTTAAGCTTCTTAAGAAAGAAGTTAACTGTGTAAGTTTAATAATTATTATTTAAGCCATCCACATCTCAAGCATGACTGTGGCCCCTCCATAAAATCAGTTTTAAACACAGAATTTTTTTATCATTAGAAATGGAAACCTTATACTAACATGATAAACACAAACACTACAGGTGGGCATCTGTAAGTTGTCACTGTTTTATAGATGTCCACCTTAGACACTAAATCTCTGTTTTTCCCTACCATGGTCAGACTTGTGTACATAAAGGCAGCAGTGGAGCCTTAGCATCTCAGAAAGTGTAAATGACAACTGTCTGCAATAATCTATCCTCCAAGTGCAGATCCACTGGGTTTGTTTAGGATCAAATTGAGTTGGACAAAGAATGTAACAGTGTGTCCAAACAATGGCTTGAATCAAACTTACACATCACAACCCATTTGACTACATTTGCTGTAAGGCTGGATGGCTTCTTCTCTCAAAGGATTTTATTCTGCATTCTGGAATAGGAAAATTTATTCCAGACAGGCATATAGGCAAAAATAAAGTCATGTAGGAGCTGGAAATTAAAAGTAATAATCCTGAGAACATAGTAAAGGAATGTACTTTGCACTTCTTTTTCTTAGAACAACAGAATGGTTTGGGTTGAAAGGAACCTTTAAAGATCACCTAGTCCAATCCCCCTGCTGTGAGTGTGATGTTTCCCTTTTTCCAGTCACAGAGAACTTCACCTGATTGCCATGACTTTTCAAATATGATGGAGAGTGACTTGGCAACTGTATCAGTTCTTCCTGCTTGTAATGATTCTCTTCATGAAAAAGGCCATCTGTCAGTATGGCAGTATGAGATCCCACGGGCAAAAGAGGCAGAGTCAACATCTCACTTAGTAGTCATTTAATCAAAATAAACTTGAACTCCGGGGTTATCGGCACCTTCGTGCTTCCTTTGGAGTTGATAACTTAACAGCATCTGGGATATGAGGACTTGCCCTCCTGTGCTTTAGGAAGAGGAACATTTTGTTTCTGATATCACAGGCCATTTAATGCTGGGAGGGCACTGGCCAAGTGACAGGGACAGTAGCATGCAGCAGACCAGCAGCTGTTTCTGAAAGCTGCTCTCTCAACCTGAGTATTACATGGCCACATCCCCTCCTTGGAGAGCAAGAGGAGACAGGAAGATCTAATCTATCCTAAAACAAAGCACCAGACACTTTAAGCCCTGTTTATGTTATCATATAATATGGCCATTTTTATGGTTCTTTTGCTGGGTGTTCATTGTGTCTATATTGCAAATATTACTAGATCAGGCTGCCACCAGGAGTTATCCAGGAAGGACTGGGTTGGAAACACATATCACAATACTATTATTTTTAAATAGTAAGTAGAGTCAGGCAATTTACCCATTTATTTTGAAAATATTTGTTCAAGAGGCCTCAGTCTTAAGGTCTCATTACAGATGCCAGGCATATAAAAACAGGCAGTAGGTCATAATTTGTAAATACTGAGCTAAATGTATAGCTGTTTCACTTCACTATGCAAGCAAGCAAATGTAAAACAGACTTCAAAAAACCAGAAGTCCAAGTGAAAAACACATTTCCAACAGGTGCTGGATGCAGTTATGCTGACTTCTGGATGATGAACCTAAGACATCTCAGACACCTCATTCCTGTTTCTAACAGATACTGCACTCCAGGATACTCAGACTGCAAACCTAAGTGCTCCATACTTACAAAAAAAAAAAAAAAAAAAGGCCCTACCTCGGTTTTACCCTAACCAAC